>OZ025662.1:690149-780223 GCA_964019335.1 Diplonema japonicum | reverse complement strand
CCTCCCGACCCCTGTGTAAAGAAAGGGTTGCCAATCTCGACAGCAAGTCCCCCCGTGAAGACCTCTCAGGTTCGACAACGGGTGCATCTTTGAACATGTGGGCGTTCGGGAAGGGTAAAATAAAATTCAGTCACCTCGGGGGGCCTCTTCCTGAAAGGGTCACCCCCGACCGACTCGTTGCCCACCCCCCTGTGTAAAGAGAAGGTTGCAAATTTCGACAGAAAGTCCCCCCGTGAAAATTCCTCAGGTTCGACAGCGGGGTGCATCTTTGAACATGCGGGCGTTCGGAAAGGGTAAAATAAAATTCGGTCACCTCGAAAGGGCCTTCCCTCGCAGCCCCCCCCCCCCCCCCCCCCACCTCCGCCTCGCCTCGAGGAGGGAGGGAGGGGGGGGGGAGGAACTACCGGAGGAGAAGGGAAGAGGGGGAAAAGGGGGGGCTTGCGTTTTTTACCGCCACGGAACTCCAAAGGGTCCGATAGACGGCCAAATTGTTGAACATGCTTGCGCGAGGGAAGTCGGAAAAAAAGAAGAGCGGGACGGAGAAAAGGAAAAGGGGAAAAGGGAAGAGGGAGAAAAGGACCTTCTTTCTTTCCTTCCTTCCTTCCAGGACAGGATCGCCTCCAACCCGTGTACCTCTTTGTTCACGGTGAGAATCCCCTCCTCCCTCCCTTTTCTCCCTCCAGACCACCGTGGGTTCCTTGCTCCTCCCCCTCTAAGCCTTATCTGGGTTTGAGGAAAGAGGTTCGGGAGGTTAACCAACGATTCTAAAGCTACAGTTTCTGTACTTTATTGGTACCCAATCTGATCCATGATCAATAAACAATACAGAATTTCTTGTACCTTCTCGACCACCTCCCCTTCCAAGGAGAGGAACTCGAGACACTTTTTTTTTCTTTAAAGCTGCTATATTTCGTTCGTTCGTTCGTTCGTTCGTGTATCCGTCCTCTGCTCTCCCGTTTTGCGCGGGTTCGCATCTGGATTTCTTTTTCTTTTTCGAGAAAGAAAAATAGAAGCAAGGACCAGAGCCAACAGCATCTTCTTCAAACGGATTTTTACCCTCCTCTCTAAGCCTTATCTGGGTTTGGAGAAAGAGGTCCGGGAGGTTAACCAACGATTCTAAAGCTACAGTTTCTGTACTTTATTGGTACCCAATCTGATCCATGATCAATAAACCATATACAGAATTTCTTGTACCTTCTCGACCACCCCTCCTTCCAAGGAGAGGAACTCGAGACACTTTTTTCTATTATTATTGAGAAGTCAGTTGCCGCCATTTTTTTTTTTTTTTTTTTTTTTTTTTCCCGTTTTCTTATTTTTTTTCTTCTATATTTAACCCTTAAACGGCCAACTGCTTCTGTAGAAAAGCAGTTATTTAAATTCAACAATAGGTTTTGAAAGGTCTTCCGGCGCTTATTTCTACTTTTCTTATTTTTTATTTTTTTTTTTTTTTTTTTTTTTTCTTTTATATATATAATTTTTTTTTTATTTCAAAAAAATAAAAAAAAAAAAAAGTTTAGAGGATACAGCACCAGGGCTTCCCACGTGATCACTCACCGCAGTACTAACCTGGCCTGCTGGTGCTTAACTTCCCAAATCAGGCGGGATGGGGTGCATTCACCAGAGTATGGCCGTATCCGAGGAGATGGGTAAAGTTAGAACACGGGTGGGGGGGGGGGGGGGGGGGGGGTGTGGGCTATCGGGATGGGAGGGGCCGTGGGGGTTTCGGGGCCCTCTCCCCTCCCGACCCCTGTGTAAAGAAAGGGTTGCCAATCTCGACAGCAAGTCCCCCCGTGAAGACCTCTCAGGTTCGACAACGGGGTGCATCTTTGAACATGTGGGCGTTCGGGAAGGGTAAAATAAAATTCAGTCACCTCGGGGGGCCTCTTCCTGAAAGGGGTCACCCCCGACCGACTCGTTGCCCACCCCCCCCTTGGGGATCTAAAAAAGGGGGTTCGTCTGTTAACCCAGGGGATGGGTCTTCCTGGGGTGTGCGGGTGAGCTTGGGGCCTACCGCACGCAGGGTGACCCTGACACCAGTGGACATCCCGGACGGGATGTGGTGCGTCCACTGGTGTCTCGCTTCACCTTCCAACAGTGCCCATGAGAAGGGGGGCACCAGGTATCTCGCCACCCTGTCCCCCCTCCTCATGACCATTGTGGTCTCGGCTCCGTACGAGAGGACTAGGACAATCGGTCCCAGCCTCGCGTCGTCCTTGTGGGCGGCAATCCCACAACCAGACTTGTACTTGTTGACAAGTACCTGGTTGGGGACCACCTTGAGCCCTGCGGCGGCGGCCACCCACCCCTCCGCCCCCCCTGGGATCCCCGTGGTGGGGTGCACCTTGGCGTTCGTCCCCTCCCACCGGTACCCGTATTGGAGGGTCTCCCTCCCTGAGTTCCCAGACAGGGCCTCCCACTTTCCTGAAAGCAGGGCTTTCGGGAAGGCAGGGGCCGGGCCCGTCCTCAACCCGGGAGGGTGTTCACCATACACCAGTACCCACCCCTTTTTTTCTCCCTCTTTTCTTCCCTCTTCAACAATGGCAGGGTCGGCTGCAGGGGTCGTGGTCGCGGCGGTCGTGGCTGCGGCAGGGGCGGCTGCGGCGGTCTCAGTTGCGGCGATCAGGGCGGCAGGGTCGGCTGCGGCGTTCAGGGCGGCTGGGGCGGCCGTGGCTGTAGCAGCGGCGGTCAAAACCGCGGTCTCTGCTAGTGATTTTTTTATTTTATTTTTTTTTTCTAAAGGGGGGTGGGGGGATCTAGGGGGTGGGGATTCATACTGCCCAACCAGATAGTCTGGTTGGGTCGGCCCTGGCGTCGTGTGCAGCCTGGCGGCCTGTCGGGGTTCCTTCTCCCTGCGGTTTACGCGGTCACCTCCTCTTGCGTTCCGTCTTGGATCCATTTTTTATTTTTTTTATTTTTTTTTAAAGTGTGTGTTGGGGGAGGGGATCCTTTCGGTAAGCGGCGGGCAGGCCGACGGGCAAAACAACCCCCCCGGACGACGGCGACGACGGACGACGGACGCAGCGGCAAACCCAGGCAGAGGCGGCAGGCACCAGCAGAACACGAACGACCAATAAAGTACAGAAACTGTAGCTTTAGAATAGTTGGTGGGTTTTCTTTTTTTTTTTTTTTCTTCTTCTTCTTTTTTACGTATTTCTGGTTCCTGGGGGTAAATAATAGCTACGAGATGAAAAAAAAAAAAAAATGAACCGAATTTTGGACTTTTTTGGGTACTAAGTGAATTTCGGTACTAAGCGAATAGCCTTTCTTTTCTTTTCTTTTTTTCTTCTTTTCTTCTTCACACATTTTCCTCATCAGAGTTCGGATCGGACGGGTTTTTCTCTTTGACGAACATCCATCTCCCCTTGGCGGTGCCTCCTTCGCCCCGTCCGCCTGTTCGTGAGCGTTTTGCCTTCGGCTTCGATGCCTGTTTCGCAGCCTCGGCTCTCATGTGCTCCTGTTCCTCCTGAAGGGCTCGGACCTGATTTTGAAGATTTTGGTTTTCATTCTGCAGCGCTTCCTTGTGCGCAGCAGACGCTTCGTACTCAGTACGTATGTTCCTGTTCTCGCTTTCGAGCTCCTTCTGACGCAACGCTGCCATGTGTTCTGTCTCACTGGCCTCGTCACGCAGTTTCTCCAACCTGCGTTCCATAGACGCGTGCTGCGCATGTGCGGCTTTCATCTCTTCGATCTGTTGGCCCATGGCTCTGTTTTGAGCCTCTGTAGTGCGCATTCTTCTTAGTGTGGTCTCTTTCTTCATTTGCCTGCTTCTCGCGTTGCTCCACACGCTGCATCTCGGCGTCTCGTGTGTGGTCCTCACCTCGTTGGGAGGGAGGGGAATAACGAATCAAGTGTGCATACAAACTAATTCACTATAACTCATCAGGGTCTGCATCCTTCCCATTCTTCAACGAGGTAAAAGGAACAGAATGCCTTGCGCTCCAGGATCTTTGCACGGATACATGCCATCATCCTCACAAACTTTAACCTGTTGTTTCGAGTCAGTAGGCTCATTCCGTACTCGTACTCCTTACCAGCATCGAGGGCATGCATTAGTACAACTTACACTTCGGTAACACCTCCCAGCCTCATTTAAGGCAAAATGGGGGTTTGGCTTCGAGATCGCAGTCGAAGGTCTTCACAAAATCGTTGTAGTTCATGCACGTTTGATGGACCTTCGGAATTAAGATACCGAGCTGTAAAATGTTAACAAGTAAATTAGAAGGGCATACTGTAGGGTCTGAATGACTACAGGGATGTTACTACCTGGGTGGTCGTAGGTCACCCTACGTGCGCTGGTAGCAGCGACACCAGCAATCGTCTTTAAGTTTTGCATTTCACTCGCACCTCCTTTTGTTGACAGGGACCACTAAATGACGCCGCTTCCAAACAGCTTCGAGCGGGACATCCAGTCTGCATACAGGCGTTTGGCAGCCAACGTATCTCACCTTTCCTCTTCTTGTACTCTTTCTATCCTCGATCCCCTGCGCACGTGTGCGCCTCGTCAATGGTGACTCACTTCTTTTAACCTGGGTATTTATATTACCGGCATGATGCAGTTGAATACTTGAAATAGAAGGAAATATAAAGAAGACAGAAAAAAAAGAATACACGAAAAGACAGGCAGGGCAACACTGCACATCCGTATATTAAATCAATAAGTTCTTTAAATAAAGACCTATGCAAAGCCTAGATTTTCCACATCCTCGGTTAGGGTTAATAATTTAAAATACGATTACTCTTAATTTTGGCCGGGAAGAAAAGATTCCCTTCATTTCCGGTCTTTTATTATTGTCAGGCTACTTATTCTTTAGATTCCAGCATCGGGATGAGGGGGGAAAAGATAAGACCATGTTTCTTTTTGTTTGGCAGCCGGGGGGGAAACAATACAATCACAAAATGAAGGTCAAATAAGGTTCGTCCCGGAAAAATTAAGAGATTTACAGTAACTTAAAAAACCAATTATCTTTTTTTTTTCCCTTCTTTCTTTACTTATTTCTTTCGTTTTTATATTTGTAAGCTGAAGTCTATACACTGGCGGAACTTCTCACGTTGTGAGAAGCTCAAAGTGGGTTCCTTTCCAGAAGACCAACAAGGGCCGGCTGAGCAGGAGAGAACAAAAGCACTCCGGCAGGGGCCACAGAACACAACAGAGCCCATACTCCGAACAAAGTTAAAAAAGATTTTTTAAAAAAAAATAAAAAAAACCCCACTTTTTTTCCAGCTGGCATATTTACTACATTTACTCCAATCGCCTTGACTCGCCCAAAAAAGGGTGTGTCGGCAAGTGCGGGTGAACTATGGGCTCGTTCTCTTTTTTTATTTTTCACGAGATGCTTTCTTTCTCCAGTGCGCTCTATGAAGCACTGGACTAACGTGAGTTGCGATATTCTTTTTCTTTCGTTTTCTTGTTGCGTTCGTTCATTTAATTCTAGACAGGGCTACCAAGGTGCCACAAAAAAAAAAGCCTTAAAAAATAAAAGGGGGGGATGAAAACAAAGCATGTTCTACCGAGCTAAGAGTCTTGCATGGGTGCATTGTTTTAACCTTTGTAAAGAAACCCCTTCCCACGCGGGATTTGCATAAACCAAAAATCGAATTGACTTGAGGGCAACACCTTTGGAATTTGGATGGCACCACGAATGACTCCTGATTACCGTGGTGATGATCAAGGGGGAACACACACACACACACACACACACACAACACACACAATTTCGTGTTTGCCTCGCAAACAAACGAGCGAGGATTGACCTAAATTAAAGATTTGAAGCAGAAAATATAAGAGGGAAGCTTTTTTTGTTCTTTTTTTTTGTTTTCTGAAGGTCAATAAACGATTGGTCAAACCCGAGAAACATACCACAACAGCCTCAAAAAAATGAAGGATAAGCTAGAAAAGAGGCGAAGGAGAGCACGACAGAAGGAAATAAGAATTCTTTTTTAAAAAAAAATAAAAAAAAGTTAGAAAAAAATCTTTTTCCCCTTCTTCCTTTTTTTTAAAAAATTGCGGTCCATAGTTCTGAGTTAACCGATCACCGTCGGGCTGCAAACCCGCCCCCTTTTCTATGTCGTTTCGATGCTCTAGGGAGACGAATAGAAGGGTCAGTTGTACGTCAGTTGCATGCTTCTCCGATTGACTTCAATTTTATTAAACATGATGTAACTAAAAACCGAAAACCCGTTGTGGCGGTGGTGACCGGTTGACTCTACTATGGTCAGCATTAAAAGATCAACGAAGATGATTTCTATTCCCTATTTCTTCTTCTTCCTGTGCAATTTCTTTTTTTCTTTCTTTTCTTTCTTTCTTTTATTACTTCAAAATAACAATTAAATCGTTAAGTGCGAGAGTTCTTTAGAAATACCCATGTTGTAAAAACATGGATTCCATTGTCGTAAAGCGAAGCAGTTGGATTTCAGGAGAAAGCTAAAAATAGATTAGTCTCACCACGGCAAACCTTAGGCTCTCATACATGCCTTAAGATTAAAAGCGATTTCTTTCATTTCACATAGATAGATACTGCTTTCCCTTTACGAATATGGCACGTTATTTTTATAATACAGCAAAAGGGAAACCGACTGAGCCCGAGGAAGAAAAAAAAAGAGAGAAAGAAACCTAAACCTAAACTCAAACTCAATCCCCTCACCCAGTATAATTTCCACCTTTTTTACTGTAGTAACTACTATAACTAGAATATGGCTACTAACACATAAAAAAAAAAATATATAACTGAATTAAACAGATGTCAGTACTGTAAACTGAAGCCTTCCTCCTGACAAAGAGCAAGACGAGGCAACGCCGTGATGCACCGAAAGCTTCACGTATCAAATGATACATCTCAGCACACTAACAGTAAAATTCTTCACCACTTCCGGACGACTTCTTTTGGTTTACAGCAAAGAAACTAGTCGTGCGGTGAGAGCGACGACGGGGATGGGGAGGGTGGGGGTGGGGGTGTTGCCTTTGAAATCAATTTTCTGAAAGGCGAAATAAGTAGAAGAGTTCATAACAAAACATCTTCGCTTGGGTTCTTACCGGTGAGGGGACCATGACTACGCGTGGTAGCAAAGGAGCTGGTGAGGATACAAGGAGAAGGAGAGGGGCCAAAAATGCTGAGGCTCGAAGTTGTAGCTGGTAATCTAAACGACCCGGCGGGGGCCGTGTGCTTTGCGGAAGGGAAGCTGCTTTGCATCCTATCGATATCATCAAAAGCTGTTCCGTTCATTGTGTCCTGCCTGTCCAAGTTTATGAGCTCTGTTCCAAAGTCGTCCAGCAGCACTAGTTTCATGGCGTCGTCAGCTTGGCTCCACTGCAAGTCCTGCAACTTGTCCCTCCTGTCGGTTATCAAAATTATCACTTCTGATATAATTTCTAGCACCACCTTCAACAGAATGAACCCTAACGCGATCTGCGCCAACACTGCAGACGCCTCAAACATCGCACCTTCGGTCTTGCCTGCATAAAACCCAGCCCCCATGCTGAGAAGACTTGAAGCCAGGAGGAGATTGATAATTGTTTCAATCACCAAGTCGCGCTCGCGGCAAAAAGGCCGCAGAATCAAGTTCGCCGTCATCAACACCAAGTACACAATGGCGGACATTAGTTTCACATGGCCGCATGACTCGAGTGTGGGAGTAGTTTGTGAACTGCACACTGCCAAAAGCAGCATAGCAACACACTGCAAAAGAGACCCGTACCAAGCCCCCGTTTCATGATACGGGCGCAACACGGTGGTGTACCGTTGGTCCCACTTGCAGTCCTTTGGGACACTCACCCACTCACCTCTGCCGATGAGGTAGCGTATCAACTTTCCTTTCGTCTCCGGGTCTTCGATGTACCTGCACTTGGGGTAAGGGTTATATGCTTTGCGCCACCCCACACTCGGCGTGAGACGTGCAACGTGATATGCTGCTACAACAGGCACAACGAGGCAGATTAGCAAGCCCATGAAGCCTATCACAGACTGATATACGTAGCGCTGCTCGTGTGCAACAAGTCGTATAGCACAGAACGCAGTCCCCTGGTAAAGAAACAAGAAAACAAAGAGCCCTGCTGAGGGGAATCTGAGCAATCCCTGAGCGGCAAGGAGTGTGTTCATGAAAGGCAATGTGATAGCTGTCACAATGCTGTGCACAATATAAAACACGCCGATTAGCCCTAAGTTGCTAATCACGCCGCCTACCAATATATTGTCCTGCAGTTCCCACTGTGTTGGGTGGCTCATGCGGCTCAGTTTGGACCAGTCCGTCTTGGGGTTGCATTCCGTGCTGAGAACTAGCGCCATCTGCGAAGCATAAATAGCAGCGGAAGGTGAAGCAAAGGCGCTCAATGCTGACACACCGGCAGCGACTGTTCCAATGGTTTCCACTTCCTCTGCTCCTGGGAGGGAAGGGACAGAGGTGGCTGGAATCTGGGTAGGAGCGATAGTCTCACGAGAGATGGGTGGGATGGTGGGAACCAACGTGGGAGGTGCGTCTGTTGTGTTGGTAGAGGGTGGGGGCATCTGTGTTTGAGGGGGCACAGGCACCAGCGTTGGCACAACGGTGGGCACCACAGTGGGGTTGGCTGTCGGAAGTGCAGGTATTGCTGTTTCGGGGGCAGTAGTCGGTTCAGCAGTAAGATCAGCTGCAACCGTGCAAACATGCCTCCGAGTTGTGTGGCAAAGAGAAACGCACAGCTTCCCAGTCTGGCAACTGCCAACAACGCCACAGTCGCTGGTCAAATCCAAATTTGATATGTCCCAGATATGTGTGTTCATATCGTAGGTTGTACTGCCACTCAGCCACTTCCACCCACGGAACCTCTCTAATGAATTCAGCCCCACCCACGACTGTCCCACAAACTGCGTGCGCACCAGAGTGTCGATGGCGGAGAACTCCTGGTCGGTTTCTATTGTGGCCAAAACGCAGGACTGTTGGCCCCAAGCCTGCGACGAAGCTGTTAGGGAGAAACACTTGTTGCCCACCTTACTCCCTGTGCACGAGGCTGTCCATGCTTCTTCACAAACCGACGTATGAGACTCGCCACAACTGGCATCGACCAAACTGCCGCTGCTCATGTAAGCGCACTCCTTCAGATTTGGCAAGTTTGTCTTCCACACCATATCCATCGACGTTGTTGTGTATTGGGTAGGAAATTGCGTGAACCACCCCCAGTCACGCCGCACTGTTTCTAGACTATTCAGCGATATCCACATCCCAACAAGAGGGTTTGTAACTAGGTTAAGGACGTCCTTCGTGCGTGGCGAGGCCAAGACAGGTGTAGCGTATGATGCGCTTACGGACAACGTCGAACAGGCGGTGGCGCTCCACATAGAGCTGCTGGACGTTGCCGCGTAACACATGCTCGACGCAGCATCAAGGGTCCACAACAGTGGACACCCTCCATTCACAGAGGGCGTCTCACACAAGGAAACTTTCACCTCATTGCATGGATGGTCACACACGTAGCCCGTGTCACACGGGTCACCTATGTAGGAGCAGGGAGACGTATGGTCTGGTTCGTGAAAGTGCCACAGCGAGCGGTCAAGGCTCTCCGTAGTATCGTAGAACGTGAAGCTATCTGGGTTCCTGTAGTTGAGGTCTACAACGACTGCCCGCTGATTCAAAGTGTTCTCTACATAGTCCACGATCGCATCCCTGTCGACCTCCGAGCGTATCACGGCTAGGGTGTCGGCGGACTGGGAGTTCAAAGATGCGTACTGCTTGTACTCTCTGCAGACACCGTCCATCACCTTCCCAGCACAGCTCCCTATGTTTGTGTGTTCCCCAAGAAAGTCATAAGGAGTGAGATTCACATTTGACGGACACGAACAAGAACAGACCTCCTTGTATTTGCATACTGCAATCAGAGATGAGGTTGTCGTTCCCAAACAGGCACAGTCCGTGCCAGGCTGCGGGTGGCCCATCTGCCACTTGTTGTAGCTTGATGAGCTTCGCCATTTCCACTTTGCCCGCGTGCTCTCAAGCCTGCTTATGCCCACATACCCATTTGCGCCTTGCTGCTGCAAAAAGGAAAGTTCCGCCTGGTCTGCAACTGAAATCATCTCAGAACCTGCTGTTTCTGATTCACACACGTTGTCTTCCCACATTCCAGTAGCTATGCTCATCTTGAAGCACTTGGCGCTGTTCGGTACATATGACCAACCGGTGGGACATGATGTACATGCTTGTAGCAGCACAAGTGCACTGATGCTCATTTTCTGACATGTGCAACTGTGATGACATGAAGATTGCAAAGGATAAAATAAAAAGGGGTACTTAAGTCTCTTTTTCCAATCGTTGCAACGCTTCTGTGGTGAGCAAACGCCACTCAGAGCCGTCAGTGCAGCTGAGGACGTGCGAGTGATACTGAAGGAGGCTTTTTCGGTGCCCTATGGAGATGAAGGTTGGGACAGTCTTGATGAGAGTGTTGTACAACAGTGCTTCTGACTTCTCGTCAACAGCAGAAGTGGCTTCATCAAGAAGTGCCACACGTGGCCTGCAGCGTAACATACGAGCAAACCCAAGGCGCTGTTGCTCGCCTGGACTGAGCACTGAGGAAAGGTCCATTTGCGTGTCCCACCCTCCAGTGCGCGTCGTCAGCCCGCCCAACCCCACCTTATGCAGCACGTCTACAAGAGTGGCATCACATGAGGGGTCACACAAGTGGGGGTACCACAGCTGCTCCCTAAGACCAGACCCGATCGGCAAGTAGGTCCGCTGGGGGACAACAAACATCTTGTCAGGCACCTGGACCGTGCCCGAACCATTTTTGAACAGTCCACAAATAGCACGGAACAAGCTCGTTTTCCCGCAACCATTTGGGCCTTGAATGAGAATGCGCATACCCCTTGTCAAAGTGAATGACAGATTCTTGCACACAGTTCCGCCTGGACTTCCTGGCACTTTGATAGTTAAGTTGCTCACCTCTAACGTGTCCCCTTGGGTTACGGTAATTGTCTTGCTAGGAATGGCAGCTTGCAGGCTGTATTCTGTTCTGGACTCCTCAAGAGCGTCGAGCAGAGAACCAAGTCTCTCAAAGTGTGTGTTTATGGAGTGCAAACTCTCCAATTTGCTAACAGCAATACCTAAACCAGATCTGATATGGTAGAATGAGGTTCCCACTTGCGTCACTTCGCCGAAGGTCATAGCGCCGCTGAAGTATCTTTCTGCAGTGACTGCGTATGGCAGCAGCACTGTGAGGTACGAAAAACATCTACGGAACCCTTCAATCAAGGTGTGCACGTGCTGCTGAGCAAGCACTGTGTTGCCCAACTCATCATAGGCACTGCTGACAGCGCAAAGCTCACGTTCACCACCGCCACAGAATGCGACCTCTTCTCTGTAGTGATAGATGTGAATGAGAAAATGACGCAAGCTTGCTTCCATCTTGGCCATCGAATGCTGCAGCGTTTTGATCTTTGCCGAGAATAAATAAGACGAAGTGTATGTGGCCAACGCAGAGTAGAGGACAACGAAACACACAAGCCCCGGTGAGATGGTGTACAAGATGTACACAAAGGAGAAGATGTTTATGAACTTCTCAATCACAGTGGATACAAGCATAACCCCCTCCTCGCTACATAATCTGGCATCGTCCACTATACGTTGCCCTGGGTTGTCGATGTCTTGTTTCAGAATGCTCGCGCTGTAGAAAGAGATGTCTGTGAAGTATGACTTGAGGCAGTCTTGCGTCAGGGACGAGCGCCACTCAAGGCATATCCTCTGCTGAGCCATGCTGCCCAATGCGAAAACAAACGCAGCCATGAACAACAGGTACCCGAATCTGTTAATTGCCTGCCAGAAACGCCCCTCATCCCGCTCGCTCATTGCATTTGTGAAGTCTCTCTGAGCATTGCTGAAAGCAACATTCACCCACCCCTCAACAAACACTAAAACTAGACACCCACATGTCCAGAGCACAACCCTCCCCCTATAAGGGTTGGCCTCAGTGTACATAGGCACTACAAGCTGAACCACACGGTGGAACATACCCTTTGCATTGGCACTCGCTGCACCACTAGTCATGTTCTGAGAGGATCAATAAAACTAAATTAACGAAATAACATTTAACATGGGCAACGACAGCAGTAAAGCTACTGTCTATAAAAAGGGAGGGGGAACGGAGAGTAAGACCTGATATTCCTTACTTGCCAACCATATGATCCCTAGCAGGGCAGGGATAAGCACGCACGAAACGTTTATCATATCAATTTCAAACTACACGTTCACAACAGAGAACACAGTCCGGCAGCTGGCACCAGTGCCAGTGCATTGAGGTCCTGATGTCTCCCATAATAAACCAACCTGAGTATCAGCAGCAAGTCTCGTAAGGCAGCTATATCCATACTCGGCCTGCCAGATGAGCTTGCTCGACTGCCACAAGATCTGACCAGGCTGAGAACCTTCTACACCCACCCTCACAGTACCTGTGGTTCGGCTTGTGGTGGAAGCTGGGTTAGCGAAGACGACTTTCCCACTTTTCGTCGTAATGATAGTAGCCTGGCAGATGGGTGAGGTCAGCGTCGGGTCGTATGTAAGCTTAGAAAAGGTGCGGCCGCCATCAGTGGAATACGAGGTGGCCCTGCACTTGCACTCGGTGATGTGGTCGTTTCTCATGTTGGCAACAACGATACCACTCGGCAGCTCCACGAGCTGGGCCTCATCCATGTGGATCATGCTGACGGTGCTTTGGTTGTAGGTCTTGCCGTCGTTGCTGTACCACACAGTGTCGAACGTGTACGCACCTTGGTGGCCGATGAACATGAGTCTGTTATTGCTTTGCTTCAGTTGGAGACCAACGCCAGGCCCGACCATAGATTTCACGACGCCGTACACCTGCTGACGGTCAGACCAGGTGCGCCCATTGTCACTAGAAACTGACTGGTAGATGTTATCTTCAAGGTCGTTGAACTGCATGACTGTGGCGTTCAGCAGGTCGCTCCAGACAGGGGCCGGCTGCATCGCCCCTTTCCAGAGAGTCCTCAGAGGGGACCATGTCTTTCCGAGATCATCGCTGTATTTCCCGCAGATGTCGCGGTTCCTGTTAAGGTGCGAGGTGTGGGTGACTGGTTCGCAGCCATCACCTGTGAAGTTCCTGCATTCCGCAAATGCCAACAACCTGTTTGTGGATGTTTTCATAATGGCAGGGATACGGATGCACGGATAGCCAAGCTCATTGGGAACAAAAACCTCGGTGTACTTAGTGCCTATTTCACACCCTTGCAGCTGTGCAGTCAGTTGAGAATTCCTTGAGCAATATTGCGTCCCGTTGCTATAATGACGCTTGTCAGGCGACAATGACGCTGCCGTGTAGCATCTGTACTCTGAGGTGCCGCTACCTTCAGCGGTGCTGTTCCTGGCGTAAAGCGTGGCGCCGGCAGGCATGGCATGGAGGCATGAAACATCCGAGTTGCACCACGCATCGAGAGCTGTCTGGCACTGCGGAATGATCGCAACAGCGGCAGCAGCAGCTAAAATATTCAGCACCATATTCAAACCTGTTTTAAAGAAATACTGCAGTCGCTAAAACAAATAGCAAATGAGGGTCGTTTCTGCACGCGTTTGGTTAACTTTCGTAAGAGCATTTGCACCTGGTGCTCGACTGTCGTGTTCCTATTGTTGCTGCTGACATCAGAAGACGGTCGAACTCGAGGAAACGGAAGGGGATAAAAAGGATAGATTAGAGTCAGGTATGTGCCATCAGGGACCATTGCCCGCTAACTTCGTAACCGAAGTTTGCGAAGGTGCGCCGCCCCTTTACCCTTTGACTTCTTATGAAACTAGTGGTTTTAGTAGTTTTGTTTAGGAGTGAAATCTTATTCGAGGAAAATTATTTTCCCGGTTCTACTCGATTTCATTCATAGACCCCAAAAATGAGCAAAAAAAGAAAAAAAAGAGTCGGCGACTGTTGCTGTTTGTACAAGCCGGAGAAGAAAAAAAAGTCCTAGAAGGGTAAAAAAAAACAAAATTCGATAAAGTTTCAGGGTGCAGGGGGAGTTGTCACTGTTTAATAAAATAAAACAAACATTTAAGGTCCGCGTACGCGCTCAGCAGCTAGTCCTCCGGTTTCAAAAAAGAAAGAAGAAAAAATATATATATATGAGCTAAAGGAAGTCTTTGTGAGACGCTCCCTTGTTCTCAAAAAAAGCATCAGAAAACAAATAAATCAATTTGCGCCAGCGATACAAAAACGACCCCCATTTAAAAAGTCTCCACAGACATAACAAATAGCGTCTTATTATGAATATGTGTTCCGTCGGTCCTGTGTGTGTTGCGTTGATTCAGACAACGGCAAAAAAAAGGAAGTACCTTGGTGGTGACCTTACCTACAGAACCCTTTGTTACCAGCTTCCCTTGATGATAATACTCCTGCCATTGTTCGTTCCCGTGGGTCACGCGCACCTTCTCGGGGTGCCCTCGGGAGAAGCATCCCGCCCACTGCATATTTGCTGGAGAAAATAAGGTACCATTTCCGTGGTACTTACCTCCCACCCACATTCCAACGTACTTCCACCCTGCCTGTAGTAATATTATCATTTGGTGAATACACATACCTTTGGGTGCTCTCCAAAGTACGTAATCTCTCCGAAGCCGTGCCAGTCACCGTCATAGAAGTCTCCTTTGTACTCATACTCTGCAGTCTTCTCTTCCCCATAGTTAAACGGCCTTCCATTCGCCACCTCCCCAACAAAAACCTTTCCATCCGCGTACCGCATAGTACCCTTGCCATTCTGCTTCCCTCTACAGAATTCCCCCTCATACACGTTTCCCGTGTTCAATGTCAACTTGCCTTGTCCTTCAAACTGCCCGTCTCTAAAGGTTCCTTTATATTCGCCATATTTAAAAAACAAATGTCCCTCACCTTCGTACTTCCCATTACTACTCCGCTCTCCTGTGTATTGCTCTGTTGACTCATCGAACATGAGGTCTACATCTTCGTCAGGATCTATAATATTACTCATACTACCTGTGTGACAGTAAGATGGTGTATGCAGCGGTTAATGAACACTCAACGTCTTGGTGAAACAGACCTCGGTAGGTGCTTCTCAGGAACATTGATATGTGACGCCTGAATCAAGGCATCAACACTGACTGGTACAACAGGGGGGAGGGAAGGTGGAAATGGGAGTGAGGAATCGAAAAGAGTACCTGCCTCTTCTCCAAACGCGATACGTTCTTGTGATGCAATTGGCGGGTCTGTCTGCACTGCACAGGACTCGAGCTGTTTAACAGGTGCTGCGAACGCCACAGGAGGATCAGACTGCGCTCGGGATGGCTGACGCTGTGTACCCGCAGACTTGCGGTGTGTGGTGGAGGGTCGTCGGAGATGGCTTTGCCGTACAGATGGCACAGACCCTGCCGACCTCATGCTGATGTGCCTCACAAGAACATCAGATGGCTGTCCTTTAAACTCTTGCTGTTCCTCAAGGCTGCCACGCCTGTCCTGCTGCTCTTTACGCTTGAACTCCTGCAGCGTGAGAACACGAGGGGCTGGGTAGGGCATGGCCACAGGCGTCGGGACGCATATCTTGGACGATGTAGGGACCGACGTGTCACTTGGAAAGGAGACAACGCCGTTCGTCGCTGCTTTGAATTGCGCTTCTTTCGGAGGTGCAGAAACCATTAGCAACGGAGGCGAGGGTGGGGGCCGATGCATCTTTTGCAGGAACAGAGCAGTTTCTTGCTCTGCCGATGGTTCCCGTTGCACGACTTCTGACTCAGCTCGTTGGTAGGTCTGAAGATCATGAATAGTGACAGGAGCGGGCTCCCTCGTATGAGTGGCTGGGGATAATTCTTGTACATCTCCTTCTCGTAAAGCCGGCATCGGTGCCTCAGGTGACATCCTCATGTGCTGCTTATCTGATTTCGAAGACGCTCTTCGCGTTCTGTCTAAGATCTTCTTTTTTGCGGCTTGAAACTCACTCTCCGACAGCAGCCCGGCTGCCCGCAGCTGCGCAAGATCGTACAGCTTCTCCACAATGTCAGGCTTCACGTCACCATCGTAGCTGAAGAGACACCCAGTGCCACCATCACTAGCATTGCCGAACATGTTGTGTGTGCATGTTCCTATGATGCCTGAAAGTGTAACCAGTCTTATCATCAAAAACACTGTCTACTCTACTTCTACATCACACAGCAACCCATCTCAGCCATGGCTGCCTGTTTCTCCGCATCCTGCTCCGCTGCAAGGTTCTTTGCCTCGTCGCTCCTGGTGTATCCAGAATCTTTTGCCAACTTTTGCACCTCTGCTAAAGATGACGTGGTCTTTTCATTGTTCTGTGTTTATTGCATTCGATGACCTACATACCTCGCCCATCTCGATAGCCTTGGAATAGGCCTCTGCAGACAAGTGGTAGTATCTCAGTCCCTAACGATGCTTTATTGATCACTCGTTCGCATACCCTGAA
This sequence comes from Diplonema japonicum, assembly GCA_964019335.1. Classification (NCBI taxonomy): domain Eukaryota; phylum Euglenozoa; class Diplonemea; order Diplonemida; family Diplonemidae; genus Diplonema; species Diplonema japonicum. The sequence goes on along the minus strand of OZ025662.1, from coordinate 763,838 downwards.
TGCAAACCCCGCTCTGCTGTAGCCCTTTGCCCATGAAGGGTTCAGCTCAATGGTTTTCTGTGCGTCGTCCTTTAAACTCTTGCTGTTCCTCAAGGCTGCCACGCCTGTCCTGCTGCTCTTTACGCTTGAACTCCTGCAGCGTGAGAACACGAGGGGCTGGGTAGGGCATGGCCACAGGCGTCGGGACGCATATCTTGGACGATGTAGGGACCGACGTGTCACTTGGAAAGGAGACAACGCCGTTCGTCGCTGCTTTGAATTGCGCTTCTTTCGGAGGTGCAGAAACCATTAGCAACGGAGGCGAGGGTGGGGGCCGATGCATCTTTTGCAGGAACAGAGCAGTTTCTTGCTCTGCCGATGGTTCCCGTTGCACGACTTCTGACTCAGCTCGTTGGTAGGTCTGAAGATCATGAATAGTGACAGGAGCGGGCTCCCTCGTATGAGTGGCTGGGGATAATTCTTGTACATCTCCTTCTCGTAAAGCCGGCATCGGTGCCTCAGGTGACATCCTCATGTGCTGCTTATCTGATTTCGAAGACGCTCTTCGCGTTCTGTCTAAGATCTTCTTTTTTGCGGCTTGAAACTCACTCTCCGACAGCAGCCCGGCTGCCCGCAGCTGCGCAAGATCGTACAGCTTCTCCACAATGTCAGGCTTCACGTCACCATCGTAGCTGAAGAGACACCCAGTGCCACCATCACTAGCATTGCCGAACATGTTGTGTGTGCATGTTCCTATGATGCCTGAAAGTGTAACCAGTCTTATCATCAAAAACACTGTCTACTCTACTTCTACATCACACAGCAACCCATCTCAGCCATGGCTGCCTGTTTCTCCGCATCCTGCTCCGCTGCAAGGTTCTTTGCCTCGTCGCTCCTGGTGTATCCAGAATCTTTTGCCAACTTTTGCACCTCTGCTAAAGATGACGTGGTCTTTTCATTGTTCTGTGTTTATTGCATTCGATGACCTACATACCTCGCCCATCTCGATAGCCTTGGAATAGGCCTCTGCAGACAAGTGGTAGTATCTCAGTCCCTAACGATGCTTTATTGATCACTCGTTCGCATACCCTGAATGCAAACCCCGCTCTGCTGTAGCCCTTTGCCCATGAAGGGTTCAGCTCAATGGTTTTCTGTGCGTCGTCTAGCGCTTCTTTGTACTGCCCCAAACCGCAGTACGCCGCGGACCGATTGGATCTGAACACGTGGCTGTTTGGCACGAGGTTCACAGCTAAAGTGTAGTGGCGCAGGGCCAGTTTGAAATCCTCTGCCTTGAAGGCCTGGTTCCCCTCCTCCTTCGCTTTATCCGCCTTTTCCTTTGCCCTGTCACTCACCTCCTGTGTTAACAGTTACACACAGTATAACTCATACCTCTTTGTTTGCCTTGCACACCGGGCACGTGGGCACCGGGCACTTTCCGCTCTCTTTGACATATGGACACTCGCTCATTTTATTGTATTGCTGCACGTGCTGGCCATGCAGAAAGGAGGGAACAACTTAAAAAACGAGATATGTTTCAATACAAGAAGATACAAAAGGATGCGATGTGCTGCAGCCTTGGTAGATACTCGAAGTTACACGCTGCTTGTAGTACACGAAGAGCTTGTCCCAGTACCGCTTGATATGCGAATTCGCAAGGCGCTGCAGCTTCTGCTCGCGCGTGTGCTCCTTCCATCGGTTAAAAACTTCGATCATGCATTTCTTTTTCCTGATGGTGCTGCAAGAAGCTCAAGAAAAGAGAACGCGATACCTACCCTACGGGTGGGTAATAAGGCCGCTGCGCCGAAGACTGCAGGGAGATGTGTCGTGTCTCAGCGATGGATGCATCCAGCTTAGCTTCAATGGTCGTGATGGCTGTATCCAGCCCAAGCTGTGAAGGTGATGTGATATGTAAACATACCATGCCCTCTTGTTGGAGGACAACTAACTTCTCACGTTGCTGGCGTAGCTTGTTCGCGTCTTCAGGCCCATCATCGACGTGCCTGGGTGCTTGCATTTGAACGTGTGCCCTCGTTTGCGCCAACCGTACTGGCTCGGGTGACAACGTTGGCTCCCTCGGCTCTCTCTGTTTTGCATGCTGCACAGGAGATGCTGACTTCTGAGGCATTCCTCTCTTTAATCTCTGGTACGTTCTGTTCTGCATCGCCTGATCAACCGAGAGCATCTGCAAGGAGTCATTACTAATGGGTGACATACGTGAGCTGAGAAATCGTTGTTCTGTCTTTCGTTCTCCAGCTGAACAACAGTGTTCCCCAATTCCTGGACCTGTTCCCGCAACACGTGTACGGTTTCGTCCCTCTCACTCACCAGCTGTGTCAATCTATCGTTTTCCTCACTCAGTACGTTGGCTTCTTCATTTAGTATTCGTGTCTGGTGCTGTAGTGCTTCGATCTTGGCGTACGCACCCTCTAAACACCTGCTCATCTCCTCCAACTGGCCGGCAGAAGCAGCAGATGCCGCTGCCAGGGAGGCTTCTACATCGAGGCGTCGCACCTCGGCCATCTTGCTTCCTTTGGTGAGTTATTCTTAACTCCTTAAGGCCGGTACTCTTCACTTGTTTTGAATGCTTGATAAAAAAGCAACATACAACCTTAGGATAGATACAAAAGCAAACTAATCATATCCAACTGCTAAAAAGCAGATGAGGGCACTTCAGGGTGGCTTTTGTGTCTTTGGCAGGAAATTCCCCAAGAAAGTGACAAAAGTAGGTTAATCTAAAAGGCAACAGACGTATGTGGCGCATTCAAACAAAATAACCATACAACCCAGAAAACTAACTACGATCGAAGCCCGTCGTGTAAGGCGCCCAGCAGGGAGGTCTCTTTGTCGGTGGTGTCCTGACCAACTTCCCACACAAACACACCACCTAAGCCCAGATCCTTGGCTAGCTTGGCTTTCTTTCTGCACAAAGCCCGGCCGTTGAAGCTGAAGCCTTTGAACTTGTTTTTTTCATCTTTCAACGAGGGACTGCTAGCACGGATCTCAGAGTACGTCTTTACATCAGAAGCAGATCTCCCATAGACAGGTACTCCCATTGCGATTTTGGAAGCAGGAACACCGCTGCTGATCATGGCTTTAATGGTCTTCTCCGTGCCTATGAAGGAGTGGTGCCCGTCAGGGGTACCTTGGAAGTCGTACGTCTGTTGGTACAAATGTCTACCTTACTTTGTGCATACCATGAAATTGATCCTGTCGACGTGTTGGTGGATGTCCTTCCCCAGCTGGTCCCAGTAATGCAACGCAACAGTCAACCTTAGGCCCGCTAGGTTGAGAGCTTCCTTAAGCTCCTTTAACAGTGTAACTAGACCTTTTTTCTCCTCCGGTGACGAGGGAACCTCCCAGTCTATGTCGATTCCACCCAGTTCGTACTCTTCACATAATTTCAGGAGGCTCTTGACGAGCCGCTCTCGCCTGTCTTTCTTCTTTACAACATTTGGGAAGTATGAGGACCTGCCACCGCCACCTACGGAGAGCAGCACAGAGCTGATGCCGTGCTGCTTAGCGACCTTAGCAAAGGACAAGTCGGCAATGGGCATGCCCGGGTCGCTCTTCACACTACCGTCTACACCAGGGTGCACACTAAACAGGATTACCTCATCTAATACCTTCCCAAAACTGGCGACATGTTCCTTCACGTGGTGCAGTCTATACTCCGGCACATAACCGCTCACAACGACCTCATTCACAGGCGCGTCGTTCTTCGCAGAAGAAGGGTGCTCGTTGATTTCGTTTCTTGTTATAACACTCTCCTTTGATAGGTACATGCCCAACCCTGCCACGCCTATACTCGCCAGCACCACCATGCCGTACATGACACGTGAGCCTCGCCCTTGCACCGGTTCATTGCCTTTGTGGGCTTTCGCGACTTTTTTCCCCATTTCCTGTTTATCGTGAGGACCTTCAGATAATAATAACAACGAGAAAAAAAAGAACCATCCACACGCCTAAATGCGGTATCATGCCTTGCTAAGTCTAAGAAATACTGGCGATTTTCTAGATAGTTAGGGCAACTCTGCCGACTGGTCAGCAGACTGCGAACCGCATGCACCGTACGTCTGCTGTGGCAGCAGCGGGCTTTCTTGCCTTGCATGAACCATGGCCTCATCTTTCAGTGCCTGTGGTGTATATTAAGGATCGTTGCCAATGGGAAGGTAGCCCCGTGAAACTACCGCGTTCTTCTGCACGAGTGGTGAGCGGTCGAGTGCCTCAAAGAGAAAGTTAATTGGTCTTGACGAACTAAATATTAAATCATCCGAAAAAGACCGAATTTTTAAAGGGGGTGCATACCCTTCCAAAGGATCCTACATGTTTGTGAACGCACGTAAATCGAGCAAAGAGCCTTTCAGCAAGCAGCATGCCGCCGACGACCTTGAATTGATTGTAGTTTCTTTTAGGAAGCGGTGGGACATACGAAATCACGCTGCTTAGGATCGGACGCCATTCCCTTATAGTCCTTCGGAGTGTAGCTGACGCCCATGGTGCGGGTACCCATCGAGATGCACATGGTGACGGCAGCGTCGATAATGGCACACCTGAAGTCAGATAAAAGTTCCTCGAAGGTGATATTGGGTTGTGCGCCAGGCAGGTCAGGCGACATAAGAGCATCATAGTAGTTCCTCAGCAAGTTCTCATCATCGGCCAGCGTAGTGGGTGTGATACCGCAATTCATAAAGTAAATGAGTTCGTACACCACACGCCCTGCACCGAAGTACTGCCAGTCGATCACCATTACGTCACTGTCATCATCCCCATACATGTTGTTCCAATGATGAAAGTCCCCGTGCACCATGCATTGAGGCTCGACATTCCCCAGCTTGGGCAGCACTCGGCCCCAGTGCGCCTGCACATCTTTGAAAGCGTTCAAGAGTTCTACCTTTTCGGTCGCTCTTTTGATAGCATTCAAGCCCTTGTCATCACCAGGGCTCTTGTTGCCAACACCCCAAATATTATGCAACCCAGATGGACCATCTGACTTATTGAATGACGGCTTCTTCTTATACACGCCGCTCCCCTTTAGACCATACAGGCCAACGTGGCTTGTTGCGAAACCGTTTCGTCCGTAAATATTGTGCAAGTCACTCTGGAAATCATTCTATTTGACGTCGCCATACCGTGTACTTCGACTGCTTCCCCCAAGTGGCTCTGTGCAGCTTTGCAATGTTGCGAAGAGCACCGATCGTCTTCTCTCGAGAAACCTCGTCGAAAGGAGACGCGGGTGTTTTGTACTTGCCGATGTCCTGCATAATGCACGACGTGATCAGCTTTGATCTGTAGTATGGTGCATGTGATTGTGTGATGTGTGTACCTTGTGTCAAATGCTAGCCTGCAACAACTACCTGGTTCCGATGCATCTTGAATTGCCGTGGAGAAGGTAGTGGGTGTCTTGACACCCCAGCTGTGTACCTCTTTTACATGAGTAAGAAAGAAATGCTCTGTTCTAAACAAGTCAGCTTGGTTGACCTTAAAGATGACAACCTGAGCAACACGGAGATTAATGGGCATGAGGGGGATCTTGCGGAAATTGGTCCATTTCATCACTATTGTATCTGCATCATCAGGTAGTTTGGGGCTCCCCTCCTCGTACTGCAGCCGCAGCCTGACAATCCTGCTGCCGCTGATCCCACCACCATCCTTCCTCATTTCACCATCTATGTTCGCTGAGCTCAGCTGCTCCACTTTGACATCCGTCAATTTCACAGGATGCCCACCGCGCGCCAGTTCCCGCGCCACCCACTCCTTGCTTATCCCGCTTCTAGAGTCATCTGGAGGAAACTGTAGCACGCCCTCAGGGTTCTCATGCCTTGTGACCTTACTTGATGGGTTTCCCATGTTTCTCGGGCCTCGACCCTCCTGGATAAGAATGGGGTTCATGAAGTATTTGCTAAGGGAAGAATAATTGATATAACTACTCCCCCACAGAAGTGGGGATGGTATGTACGAATCTATTGTACAAACATATTACTTTTCATTTGTACCAAGCAGGTCATCCAAGACCTTAAAGAGCTCTGGTCCCTCCTGTCGCGGGTTAATTGTTCACAAGACATACCGACTTCAGAGTAACATCCTCCAGCCCGCAAACCTCGAGGAAGGGGGGCATGATGACGCTTTTTTCCCTGCCTCTGTGGTCACGTGTTGTCTCCACAGAGAGGAAGGCTTGGCCAGACCGGTATGCCGGCTCGGTGACGACACCTAACTCAAAGTACTGGCACTCGTAGATGAATGTGATGTTGTTCTTCTTAACACACGGCACCTTGTGGTCCACCTGGTCCAACAGCGACTGGTAGGCCTTGTGGGACAATGGTCTTTCCACCTTGAAGATCTCATCCTTTTTCTTCCTCACGGTTCGATACGTATAAGTAGACGCCTTGCCGTCCCGTCTGTGCACGATGCTTATGGTGTTGTTGGGCTTCGACCCGCTCAACACGTGAATTGTGGACTCGCTCTGTGTGGTCGGGAGGGGTATGCTTGCAGCACTCGGCGGATCAGCAATGCTATACCTTCTGTGAGCGCCCGACTTATTCCCAATCCCCACGAGATCTAGAATGGGTTGCACACACCTCTTCAACTTATCATTGAACGAGGTGGAGTTATCAATAACACGCAGCATAGGGAACCCTGTCCACATCGCCAGCAGTTTTGCGTCTTGCTCCCTCGCCTGTTCCGGCGACTCTGTCCTTGCCGTGTTGTTGTCACATGCATAGAATTCCTCAGCTCCCTGAGCTGCAGTGACCAAGTGGAGCACGAGGTCGTACCTGCTGTCCCTAAGCTCAGATGTGGACCACTCACCTTCCTTGAGGATCCTGTTCCAAATTGCTTCAGTGCAAAAAGCTCTCCCGTCCATGCTGCCTCTGTCGCACAGGAGGACAGCTTTCTTGTTGCACACCTTTGCCAATGCTTGGAATGCGTCTTCGAGTGCAAGTTGCGTTTCCAACAATGCTAACTGGAACCTAAACAGAGCGTCATCGTTATCAGCCGTAAAGCATGCTACACCGCCACCATCAATCAGTATCGTGGCAGCCTCCGGCACACAAAACACGTTGAAGTCATTCTGCTCCAACAAGCCGCGCAGCTTTACCATACCGGAGCTCTTACCGGCACAAGGGCCACCTGTCAGCACAACCTTGTAGGCCGGGTGTTCTGATTCACTTGAGAATGTCTGTAGCAAGGTCTGCAGTTTCACTTCTGCGAGTCTCTGTTTCATATTCTGCCATTGCAGCGCTCCCTTGTTCGGCAGATCTGTGCAGAAAGTGAACCTCCGTTCACCACAGTGCAGAATGGTGCGCTGTGAAGGGACAGAGTTTTCTCGGAGTGCCAGCATATCATCTTCGGGTGTAGGGTGTACGGAGGCTGTCAGCTTGTGCACCCTTTGCCGCGAGGGGAACGACAGCAACGCCATTAAAAGATCGTTGCTAGCGATATCTTTCATTACCTGCATAGCCTCCGCCATGTCGTCCTTCAGCTTCATCAGCTGCTCGCTGGTACTTGTTTCTGTGACTGGCTCGGGGGTAATAGTAGGAAATGTTGTACTGCAGAATGAGCTCCGTGACATCCGCGTGCCATTGTCCTGCATACTCTTCTTCATATCTCTTTTGGCCACCGCTTCGCTAATACTGTTAAAATGTCGGGAATAGTGCAGGAAACATACTTGTGAACATTCACCTCTACAGGGCTGCTCTTTACAATGTTGAAGTCACATGCTGCCGCTGCTTCTATGTACTTCGTCATGTATAGTCATTCTGTATAAGAGATAGAAAAGGGATAAAATACATGACAAAAATCATTCTGTAACATAAACAAACAATCTATCATTATATCTAAAGTACAGCGATACTAAGGGGCCCAGCCTGCTAGTGAGTCCTTGGCCCTCTGCAACACAGGGTTTCTAACTGGCGACATGGAGTCTCCACGTGGTGCTTCACCGATGAGGCATAGAAGGGAGTCGGCTGCTGCTTGGACAGTGGCTTCAGCGGCGCGCCTCGCTGCATCGAGGTGCTGCTTGTGATTCTCCTGTTCTCTTTCTGACAAATCGCCCATTTGCCTAATCCTCTCTTTGAGCCCTTCATTGTCGTTGGCAAGCAGCTGGTTCTCGTTGGTGAGCTCCTGCTTTTCACCCTTCAACGTCGTCAAGCACGCTTCTAACTCTGCTGATAGCTCATCCAGTGCGCAGTGCTTGCTTGTCATCGACTCCAGATTGCCGTGCAGTGCGCTGTTCTTCGAGACCAAGTCAGCGGTTTTCCTTCTGAAGGTGGCCAGGGCCCCCCGCTGCTTATGCACCAGTTTATAGCTTGCCCTCGTTTCATATTTCAAAGCACACACCAGGCTGTGTGAATCCCGAAGGTCCCTCTCCGTTTCTGACACCCTATGTTCCAGGGCAGTGCACTCGACCGTCTTAGCAGTGATCACCCCTTTCATGCTGTTGCACTCTTCCTCCAGCTCTGCAACGGTCGACGCCATTGTCTGTTCTTGCGCAGTAGCTGTCTCAGCCTTCTGTTCTGCAACGTGTACCTGTTCCTGCGCAGCTTCCTTCGCAGCCTCGATTTCGTTTCTTGCAACCTCCTTCGCAGCTTCCGTGCCTTCCTTGAATGCCTCCTTGGCTGTTTCAATGTCCTTCTTTGCTGCATCTTTTGTGGCTGCGATCTCTTCCTTGGCAGCCAGTAGCTCCTGTGCCTGCTCATCCACCTGCTTTTTTAATGCCTTGATAAGTTCGCTTTGTTCGTCAACATTCTGTTGTTTAATTGCGAGGTTAGCATTCAGCTCGCTGACAGTGCCAGACAGGTCTTTCACTTCAGCAGAGGTCTGTTGCTGTTCGCTGGTCACTTGTTGCAATGCTTCCTGCAAAGATGAAACCTTTGCCTCTGCTTCGTCCGTCTGTTCCGTGAGCTTCTCCGAAGCCTGCTGCAATGCCGCTTCGTACTTCTTGTTGGACTCTTCCAAACCCTTCACCTTTGTCTTGAAGTCAAGAATCTCGCATCGGAGTCGGCCTTGCTGGAGCTCGGAATTGTCGACTTGTGTCTGGAGCAAATCCTTGTGTGCCTTGGTATCGGACAGCTGATCCCTCACTACCTTCACCTCCTCGAGTAGTCTCTGCTCTTTCTCCTCGAATGAGCTCCCTGCTTCATGCAAATCCTCCTGTAACGATACAATGCGCATTTCCTTAGTCTGCATCATGTACCTCAGCATGCCTACCTCTTCTGCCAACGATGCAGTTTTCTCTGAGAGCGCCTTCGCCTCTATCTCAGCGATGCTTTCTGTGAAGTGGGACCCTGGCGTAGGTGTGTGCTGCATGCTAATGGGTACTAACACCGAGCTTACGTGGGACATGGACCCAGGGGTATCGACAGATGACGGAGGGGTGGGTGTCGATACCGTCTGCACAACGCGGCAATGGTCGTCATGTGTCCAGCCGCCTGTTCCGTCAGCAGCCTCCCAGTCCTTCATCTCGGTAGGCATCAGGCCGCCGTGCTTCGTGGCAGAGGCAAGGAGGCCTCTATCTAGCTCCACGTGCATTTTGTCGGGGTCCACAAGCCACCAGCCACCTTCCCCTGAGTACAATCTCTTTTCGTTACAGCCCCATACAACGAAACCGTTGTGGTAGACCTCCGGGAGCAAGTAATACACACCCGTAACTTCAGGGTGGATAGAAGAGTTGATAGCGACAGCTGTGGGTGCCTGAGGCGGCATTGAAGTTATTTTCACCGAGTCAAGAGGGTGCCAGCCCCCCTGACCGTCTGCTGCTTCCCATGCAACGTGCTCGTCCGGGTACATGTTGCTGTGCGGGTAGGCGCTGGAGAGCCACCCTCTATTTGTGTCCATGTGTTCGTAGTCGCTTGCAAGCATCCAGCCACCGCCGTTGTTGCAGTACAGATACCTGATCCCCCCCTTCCATGTAGGCATGCTGTTCCTTGTTTCCTGCTGTAGAACAAACCTGCCTGCTGCCTCAGGCATCTCAGAACACACCACCCATATGTATAACGGTGGCGCTTTGTTAATCCCCCTCCCTGAGCACACGGGCAGGTCGCCCCCCTGGCGTACGGTTGGCATCTTGTATCTGTAATGTGTACAAAAAGGGGCAACTGACACCAAACAGATGGGAAAGAAAATACTGATTTAACAACACGCAGGACTACACAGTTGGTATATAGCTAGTTAAAGAAGTCTTTCTTTTGAACTACCTTCCTTTCTTTTGACCTCTAAACATAAACACGTGCTGTGGATACGTATCTATGATGCCCCGAAGGGGATTGCCGCTCGAGACCCGGAAAAAGGAAAGGGGTCTCGGAGCTGGAACACTAAAATTCTTTTTTTTTTTTTTCCTTTCATTTCCTTTCAAAAAAACAAAAACGGTTAGGGATGATGCAGGAGCAAGCGGGATCTAAACAGAGGCTTTGGCAGGGGCGTCTTTGTCGGTGAGGGAGAAGTTCATCATCAATTTCTTTGATGTGTTTCGGATAGAAGTGCTGCTGCGGATCACGGACGGAGGACTGAGGGATATGGAGTGCAGATTTGCGGGCTCGCTGTTGAGCTGCACAGCATGAGTGTAGACGAGCCCGCCAGCGATGGCGGACACGATGCCAATAGCGCCGGTGGTGGTGGGATACTGCTCGAAGATCCAGATGCCTAGCAGCGTAAGGGGGATTTTGTTCATCCCACCGATCACGCCGTAGGTGGTGGGGTTTGTGACCCGCATGCACCAGAATGACGACATGGTCATCACTGCCGAAATGAGGATCATCAGCGTGATGTACGTGATAGACGTCGAGTCGTCGAGTGTCTTGAGCTTCGCAAACCACCCGTTGAAGTCGTACATGACAGGCAGCAACAGCGGAGGCAACGATAGCAAGTTGTTGTAGTAAACAGGCCCCCACTTCCCCATTGTGTCTTTCAAGTCGTTCAGCACACCTTTCATGTACAGCTGGTAACCACTAGTGCATGCTACGTTCGAGAAGCTCCAAACAAGACCTTCCATGGTGACCCATCTGTCCGTCGTAGCGCCAAGAAGCGACCCCATGATTAGCAAGACAAAGGAAAACACCATCAATTTGTTGAAAACCCTTCCAAACAAGAAGCTGTCGCCCGCTGCTGTCACGAATATAGCCAAACTCTTTATCAACGTCTGGACGGGGACGCTCATTGTCTTCAGCGCCATCAGCGACGTCATCAGCATACCGACAAACAGCACCACAAGGGGCAGCCACCTTTTTATGAGTTTTTCCTTCAGTCCGGGGTAGTCGATGACACCTAACAACTTCAGGGAGATAACCACTACCACAGCAGACAGATTCTGGAAAAACACCAGCACAAATGGGAAATGGAAGCCTTTACTATCTATTATAAGTTTATTCAGCAAGATCATCGAAACAGAACACGTCGTGTAGCACGCAATCGACACGGGCATCTCCATGCGCTTGAGAAAAGAGGCGTTGTCCTTCTCACCCTCTTCGCCTTCCATCATTATGCTAAGCATGACCTGTGTGTGTGTGCGGGCGAGAACACGGCGACGCTAATTGAACAAAAATACAAATTCGTGCACTGCAAAGAGCAGTGAAAAAACGAAACACAAAGAAACTGCTATGGGAAAAACCAATGATAGCACGGAAAGATACAACAATATGAAGCTCTACACTTTGCTTCACTGCTAAAGACCGAATGCGTCCTGCGTGGGTAGACTCGTGTAGTATGTGCATACCGTATGCGGGTACGTCTTCTGCGATCTGAACGTTGGAGCTCCTTGCGAAGAGACAGTAACGTAGATCCTGCCTTGTGTCGAAGTCGAGTCGCTCAGATGGGGTGGGGGAGGAGGTGGGAAGGCTAGCGGTGACTTTGGAGGTGAGCTGTAAGCTGTGTCCAGCTGCTGCGCAAACACAGGCAGTTGGCTCTTGTCTCTAAACGAGGGAGTTGGTGAAGGGTACGTGAAGGTAGTAAAGCTGTCGATCTTGTGGCCATGTTGTAGCAGTGGGTGCGATCGCAATGGTGATGGTGTCAGCGGCGATGCCACTGACGATGGAGAGGGAAAACTCGGCCCCGTCGGGGGCCCTTTCATTTTACTGAGATCTTTTTCCAAATACGCAAGCTGCCGCTGTACCTCCAGCATGCCACCGCTGCAAGTGATCATTTCTGCAGAAGTGTGTGCATAACCCCTGTACACTGCTACCAACGCCGCCGCAACGCAGGCATTCGCCAGCTGTTCCCTGTTCATCCCCACCCTGGTCATAAATGTCAAGCCCCTGCTGTCCTTGATTAACACCCAGAACCCGCCCACTCTTCCCCACAGCTCGTTATTTTTGTAAACATTCTCTTCCACAAGCACCATATCCCCTCGATTCACGGTGTTGACAGGCTGTCCACCGGGCAACGAGTGCACGGCAAGCGTATCTACTGCCACCTCATACAAACACGTTTCGTCGTCGTAGGCAGGAGGCTCATTGATGCCTTGAGCCTTTATTCGCAACATGCCCACTTTGCGCCCGTCCAGCTTGATAGGCACACCTACATCCCACAGAATTGCGGGGCTGACTTCGCTGTTAACGGGGAGCAAGTCGCGGAGGAGCACACCAGACCTCCCCAAGAGTCTATCTGCTGACACAATACTGAATGTGACTTCCTTATCAAGCCTCACTGGAAATGGTCGCCACTCGTCAACTTTGTACGTGATGCCTTGGCCTTGAACATCGCCGTGGCAGTGCTGCGTTAGGCGTGTTGAAAAAGTAGTGAGGATGACGTCATCAGGCGGGTGGGGCGCTCCTGTCACAGCGCAGAAGGGTGTAGAGGGCATCTCACATTTTTCACACACACGGGTCCCTATTTCAATCCCATCTGTCTTCAGGTCGGTTACTACTAGCAACGGGAGTCGCGTGCCTTCGCTGCGTGCCAGCTGCTCGGCGAGTGTATTCGCAGCAGTCTCGGCGCGCCAGGCTCTCTTCTCGGCTTCTATTCTATTATCCACTTCTACTTTGAGCTTTAGGTCCATCTGGTTTTGATTCCCACTTATGGAAGCAGAGTTGCCAACAGGTGTGCCGTCATTTGACATGTCCGTCGCGTACACGTTAGAGGGCACAGGCGAGGCCGGTCCGTACTCAGATGGCTCTGTCTTTGATGCTGGCTCTGTTTTGGTGCTTAAAAAGTGCGGCTGCACAGACTGCGACATCGACGGCTGCAACGGCGGTGGTGGCGGCGGCGCCTGCTGTTGCTGTTGCTGTTGCTGCTGCTGCTGCTGTTGTTGCTCTTCTTCTTTCTTGCCTCCTTCTATTTCCTTGTCCTTCGTTTCCCTTTTTAATCGTGGGCTCACAGGCGGTTCAAAATCCCATTTCTCTCTTTTTTTCACGGGGTTCATGTAGCCATAGATTGTGTCCTTGTTCAGATTGCCGTACGTTGCAGTGTCTTCTCGTATGTCGACAGAGGGCGGCAACTTCTCGTACTCGAGCTCCTGGTCTGTCTGTGCTTTGCGCAAAGCGCTTAGCACCTTCAGCAGCTGCATGGGCTGCTGTGCATTGTTCAGTTCCAAGACTATTGAAGGTTCGGCCGCTGAATCGCATGGCTTGATGATGAGACGTGTTTTCGGGTGGATCTCCTGCAGGAACACCTTCTCGATGTCATGGAGCTGCATCATTCTGCTGACCACCCCATCGGGGTTGCACAGCTGTGTGACGCCGGGCATCACGATCCACACGCGTTTGTTGGGGCGGAGGCTCCTCGACAGCTTCGAGACCTCTTGGCAGAGGTACATCTTCTTCGCGACACCCGCACCGAACGCCGCGCTGAGGAAGCTAGGGCGAGCAACTGGCTTCAACACGACATCAGAGGAGTCGATAAACATAACCTATTATGCATGGAGTGCGATTCATTAAAAAAGAAAATACACTGCTATTAAGATTTAGGGGTCATATCGCGTCTCATGGAACCTGCTAGGAACGCAAGGAAAAGCTCAGTGACCTCCCTTGGAAGAGTGAAACGGTCGCGGAGGATCCAGTTGCTGGCACGCAGCCTGCGGTGCAGGGCAACCGTCGCCTGTGACCGCTCGTCCTGCAAACTCCTGATGCTGTATTCTCGATCGCCGCCTCGTGTGGTTTGGAATTCTTTTAGCTGTCTAGTACAGAGTGATATTTCCTTAAGCAGTTCGTAGATGTTTCTGTCATCAACACTACGCTGATGGCTGCTGAAGAGCTCCCAGCACTCCACCCTGTGCGTCCACTGGTCGCCCCCTTGGTACATCATCACAGCCTGTGCATCGTCAGTAAGGCATATCTGTTGTGGTTGGAAGTGATAAAACGAAACCACACCTCACATAGCACCGTCTTCTTCGTTGTCTCTGCGGCACACAAATTCTCGTTTAAGGTAATTCCGTTCTTATCATCGGTGTAAGAATTCGTACTGGCAGGAAAACCATCTACTTCTGCCATACCTGAGGGGGGGGGGGGGGGGGGTAGTAGTGAAGGGAAAAAAAAAGAAGAGAAAAGAAACAGAAAGAAGAAGGAAAAAAAAAAAGGACACACAAGAGATGAAAACATAACACTCGAAGTAACAGAGGCAGCTATCCCTCTTTTTAAAAAAAAATGGAAAAGAATGAACAAAACTAACGATTTACTGTGCCTTTTGATCTAGGGGGGGGGGGGGGGGGTGCTGGGCTGACAGGATCCGAGTTTTTTTCTTTTCAGCGCCCAAAAACATGTCAGTCCAGAAGTTCTTCCTGTTGGACATTTATCAAATCGACATGCTTGCTTCACTTGCAATAATAATAATATTTTCCAAAAGAAAAAAAAAATATTGGTGATAATTAAAGCTGTCAAAGCTTGCTGTGAACTGTGTTCAAACAAATAACTTCATTGCCCACTCATTTTGTATCATTTGGGTTGAATAAGGAGTACACCTATCGGCAGTTGTGCTCCGAAGGAAGCTATACCTCCTACAAAGTAGGTTCACACCTTCCTAAGGCACCCTCCTATGGTACAAAAATGTGGAATGTTTCTTTTTTTTTTTTTCAATCTGCGTTTCTTCCGGGAGACTCGTCCGTCATTCGATTCTATGTAGCCCTCAATTCCATTCATTAAGAAAAAGATTTTCGGAAAAAAAAAAAGAAAAATAGATGGAAAGGTAGAAGTCTTGCACATGATGGGTGAACGAGAACATAATGAGTAATACCATCTAAGAACGTTTTATTAAAAAAAAAGAAAATGCCTGCCGTTTAGAATTCAAGGATGTGAAAGGGGAGGGGAGAAAAAAAAAACCATTATAAAAAACGTAATGTTCCTTTTAAGAATATAACGAGAAGAACACACAGGAGGAAAGAAATCAACATATAAAAAAAAAAGAAGAAACCCTCAAAAGGTCACCCTGCCGGTGCGACATGTCAGAAGTTTTAACATTGTGACAAGACCACCGCAAGATGACAAGACACCCTTTGGTAACCTTTCCTACGTTGTTGCCAATTAATTCATGATCAACATCACAACTTAGACCGGCAGTAGCCGGCTGCTTTGGGGGGGGGGGGGGGGGGGACGAAGAAGGGTTGCTCTAGAAATGCGAATAACGGGCAGGAACAATATTTAAAAAAAAAAAGAAAACCCGGTTCTTTAGAACGTAACATCGTTCCATTCTTTTCTTCTCATTATTTCTGGCTGAGGGGGGGGGGGGGGGTGGGTGGGCTGCCACCAAGGTTTCCATCTTTTGTTTTAAAAAAAATTCACTATGAAAGGAACGAAGTGGTTAGCAACAGCCCGCCAAAAAAAAATAGAAAAGAAAGATCGAAAAACGTTTCCCCCGTTTTTCTTTTTTTGCATCATATCCTTGAAGGAGGAGGAGGGAGGGGGCACACACGTCAAAGAAATATACACACTAACAGATACAGAGACGAACGCCTTACCAAAATAAGAAGAAGAAGAAGAAGCTAAGAGAAGCATACGGCATATTAGCAGAAACAAGGAGGGGAGGTAGTAATTGTCGTATTCAGTGACGACTCGGACAAGACTAATCATCATGCAGATCGATTCCTAGGATGGAGCGGTGCCGCTGCACGGCCAGCCTCTTCACCAGTGCTGCACGCACATCCGTCATCGTCTCGTACCATAGGTTCTGAGTGGAGTAAAAGAAGTTATTTGAAAAAAAAAGAATAGTACCTTCAAACTGTCAGTAGGCAGGATGAGCGCTAGAGTGTATTCCTTCGCAACAACAGAAAGCGTATTTTGCACAGGCCCCTTCATCCCGCAAGCGTCGAGCAGTCCCTGTGGTACATCAGGCTTGATCTCCTTGGTGTCGAGAAGCGGCAGGGAGAAGCACTTCTTGTCCTTGTCAGCCTCCGAGATGCCTTTTTTGAACGTGATGCAGACAAGCAGATCGTTGAACAGGTACACTACGCACTTCATAGGCGTCTTGCTCTTCCGTGTTATCTTTTCCATCTCCCCGTCCATGATGCAGTGCCTTCCTGGCTTCGCAAGTCCCTTCAGCCCCCACCTCGCCTCAATCTCCGGCACCATCTGCTTCCCGTCGTGTTCCTTCCACCTTTGGTTGCAATAGTTGCACACACCCGTTGCTTCCTCGACCGCTTGCTCCAATGACTCAAACTCCGGATCGTCGCTCTTCGTGCTGTCCACTAGCCTCTGGAGGATCACCCTGTACTTCGCCAGCATCTGTATAGGCCTCATCAGCAGGGAGTTGATAGACAAGTCCCTCGTGCTCGTTGGGGACTCTTCTTCCATTTTCTTTTGTATCGTTGATATGAAGTCCGAGTATTCTTCTCGTGCTTCTTCCTTCAAACCGCTGACGTACTTCAAGAAGCTCTCATACAGCGCAGCGTAGGTCGCCAGTGTCCGGAAGGTCCGCATGTGGTTCACACACGCGTCACCTATGCTGACGGCGGCGTAGGGCAGAGGGTCCTCTGTGCTGCCATGCTTCGCTACTGCATCTTTCATTTCTTCCAGGAAAATCACGTTGCAAGCTTTTATGTTGTACAGTGCGCCGAGAATCTCCTTCACGACGGGGTCCGCTAGGGTCTCGTGCGTCAGCATAGGCTGCAGGTACTCCTTCGTCACCATGTGCAGCGCTTGGACGTAAGACTCTTCGACCTCGATGAATTCCTTTTTAAGGAAGTGCAGCAGGCTCTTGTATTCCTGGTCGTCTGTGTCGCCTGTAGTCACGTCGTCAGGCGGGGGGAAAGCGATGTAGGGCGACTGGAAGGTCACCTCGTTCTCCTCGTCGGAGCCAAGGTTGCTGTACGTCCGCTTTGACTCTCGGCGCTTTGTGTCAACAGGTGAGTTCCCCCCCTTTTTGTTTTGCCTCATGTCTTCCCATATCGTGGAGTCTCTCCGTTTGTAGGTAGGCGGTGACGAGGGCACGTTGTACGATGCGTGGCTGTACCTCAAAGGGATCTTCTTAGGCTCCGACTCGTACAGTGTGCTGTCTGTGCGGCTCATGTCGCATATAACACTGACGCGCTTGTCATGCTTCTGAGCAACAGCATCCCACAGCTGCGAGTTGCTGTCGATGCTCTCCCCAAGGCCGTACTCGGGTACCTTCTCTTCCTCCTCTTCCTTTCGTTGCAAAGGAGACGGTGCTTGATGTATCTTCTTCTTCCCATTCGAACTGCTCGTCGTCTGGCTGCTGCCCTCTTTGCTCAGCAGCGCCGTCTGCTCCGTTGATTTGGACTTTCGACTTTTTCGCTTTTCATTCTTTTTTTTTGGTTGTTTTACTTTCTCTTCTTTTTCATCGTCCCCGAAACAACAACAGAATCCCATCTTGTATTTCCTGTGGTGGTTGTGAACACGTTACTACCTTAGCTAATTACAATACACTATCACGATAATCTACTTCACTCTTTGTTTCTTTTTTTGTGGTTGGGCGTCCTCAGAAGCAACGGAGAATGTCATGTGCTGTGCCCATAAGGCTTTTTCGATGTAGTCTGCTGAAACAGATAGTTCCTCTGCCTTGTCACTGACTAGGGACTGGAAAGCGAGGTACTCCTTCTCACTGTATCGGACTATCTTGCTGCCCACGGCAGCTTCGTAGGCCTCGTCACTCATGAATGGGCAGGTGTTGCAAGACAGAGACAGCAACAGTGACGCAGTTGCAGCACCAATCCCTTTCAAGGTGCAGTATGCCTTCAGGGCACCTCTTATGTTGTTGCTCGCCAAGCACACATTGGCGGCCTTGCAACTTGCCAGGACACCATCAGCAGTATTCGTAGCCACAAGTGCCTGCAGCTTTGGGCGCCACTTACCTCTTGCAAGCTTCCACCGCATCACCTGCTCTAGATCGTCAACTGTCAGCTTGCTCTTTTTGATAGCTTCACCTAAGGCGCCATTAAGGTACGCGTCGTCTTTCACAAGTATTACGGGATCCTTTTTCCTAAGCAGGCATTTGCCATATGCTGCAGCAGCTGTCTTCCACACCTCGCTGTCAGTCTCCTTGAATAGAGCAGCTGCTGTGAGCATTCGCGGCATTTTACCCCCCTTTCCTACTTCTTTTTACGTAGCGGGGCGGAAAGGTTTGTCTTTCACCTTCACGCGCACATCTACATCCCAGTCATTGCCGAGCGAGAGACGCCACCTTCCAGGGCGCAGGGCAGCAAGGTCTGGAAGCTGCGGGGTGACAGGCGGGGTGGTATTCGAGGCCGTCGACTGGTGCGAGGTGCACGATGCGGTGCTTGCAGTCGTGTCGTGCGTTGTCAGCCATCTCGTAAGAAATGCAAGAAGCATGCTGCCAACACATGCGGCGCACAGCAGCATGGGGGCGCTGCCGTCCAAGTTACAGTCATCCCAAAAGTCGCATGTGTCAGTGCACAAAGCAGAGCACTTGCAGCCCTGTTTGCAAACATTGCTCGGAAGTGGGCAGTCATAACCATTACCCAAGTCACACTTGTGAAAATTCTTAAAGGGCAAAACAGGTACCAAGCCTCGAAGCAGGTTTCCTTGCAGTTCAAGTTCCGTCATCACAGGCGACGCAACATCGTCAGGAATAGTGCCTGACAGCCTGTTGTTGTCCAGCCAGAGGTGATACAAGCTCTCACACATTCGAAAGCTTGGAAGCGTTCCTTGTATCTTGTTGCCATCCAGGAATATGCCTTGCAAAGCAGTCAATGTCATCAGACCCTTGGGGAGGGTTCCTTCGAGTTCATTCCAGGAAATGTACAATCCTGCTAGTTTACTCATGCCACTCATCTCTGGCAGCTGCCCTCTGAGGGAATTGCTGTCAAACTCGATCAACACCAAGCTAGAAGCACTCTCGAGGCAAGTAGGTACAGTGCCACTGATAGCGTTGGAACTAAGCTTTATAGACGTGAGGTTCTCTGTGAACAGAGTGCAAGGGAGTGTGCCATGCAAGCTGTTCGAACCAAGATCCAGAGTGCTGAGAGTACCTACCTCAAAGCTGCCAGGGATACTGCCCATCAGGTTGTTGCTGTCGAGGGACAGCCCAGCCACGAGGCCTCCCGTGCATGTCACACCGTACCACGTGCATATATCATTCTCTTTGCCCCAGCCTTCGTTCCTAAGCCAGCCCCCGCCATGTGTTGCGTTGTACAAGCCCATCAATGCTTGTTCGACATCCCCCTGGCGTGCAGACAGGCACGATGCGAGCAAAGCGAGGAGGCCAAGATGCATATTGGTACCCTGTATGGCTGTGCTTGTTACTTAAGTGCCTCATGATTCTAGCAGCGCACGCAGCTCGTAATGCGTGTAGCGGGCGCGCTACTTTGACAGCTGCGCGTATCGCACGCACTGCCAACTGGTCTCTAGTACTCAACCCCACACCTGTCAGCATCCGCAGCACCTTCCACCGTCGCAACTCTGCTCTCGGCAACATAGTATGGCTTGCCTCGCGTTGTGCTGCACAATTATTACTGTGTAGATACCGCCGCAATTGAGTGCCCTCTGACGCACTGACATCCCGCAGTGCAAGCCCTTTCCTTGCGAAGTAAACAACATTCTCTCTTGACCCCCTTGCTGCCTCGGACATGCACATGACCAAGCACGCCCTCGCATCAGGTGCTATGCCTGCCTCGAGCATCAGTACGTACATGATCCTCACCATGTCGTGGAGACAGCTCTTGAGGTACATCTTCATGCACACCGTAAAGTGGAGCAGCATCAGTGCTATCTTCGTAGAGAATAGCACCAATACCATCTGGAGCTGTACTACCGAATTGCAGGAATGAAGCATCAAGAGCACAACGGATGAAGTTACATCCACATTCTTGAAGTAGCTGAACAACAAGCAGTATTTCCCACCGCGCAACAAGAGTGCGCAGTAGTGGTTTATGGTGTAAGAGTGCAGTGGCGTTACAGCATGAGACATGATGTCGGTGCCCCATTGAAGATCGTTGGCGCTGCTGGCAGCAGCCATGGCCGCCGAAGTCGTGTACACATCGTAGGTGCCTGAAGTGTACCAGAGCCTTTTAGCAATGGTGAAAAGGCTGCAGCGGCGCAGGGCAGTCATGAGGATGCAGCCTGTGTCTGCCCGGAGTACCTTCGCCAGGCCTGAGGCGTGCATCCTCATGTAAATCTGCACAAGCTCGCTAGCAGCACCAAGCTCGCCGCATCGCTGGATCGCAACGTTCCAGACTGTGACATCCCCGCCCTCCGCAGCGATTACCAGCTTCGCTGGCTCATTCACCTTCGCAAGCAGTGCTCTTTTTGCCCTGTTCTCCTTGGGCCCAGGGACGGGTGTTTTTGTAACGCATGTTCTCTCCAAGAGTATTCTCCTCTTTCTTTCGGACGGCCGCAGCCTATCTAGCGTGCTGTGCACCATTCCTTTATGCAATAAAGGAGTACGTCAAGAATTCGGAAAGAACACTATTTTAAACTTGTCTCTAGTTTCGTGCATCTGGGGGATCATGCAAGGGTACACAAAAGCAACAATGCGAAAAGCAAGAAGTTGCAATGCAGAGATGAAGCAGCATCTGTTCGATGCTCGGAGTCGTCTGTGACAACCAAAAGCCATGTTCGGTCCTTCTGAAGGGCGATCTGCGGAGCGTCGTGGAATGCTTCTTTCATACCGGGTGTGAATAGATGGCATCCCAACGTAGCAAGTTGCCCATCACCTGGTCGGCTCGCAGCAGAACAGGGCCGATTCGAGCAGCGCGGTGTAGCCCCCCAAGTGTGTGGGCTAAGGGGCTGAAGATCTGCGTGAACGGTGGAGTGAAGCAGCTAACTTGCTGGTGCTGTGAGAAGATGGTGGTGTGTGAAGCAGCATACCGTAAACCTCACCATTCTTGCAGCAGGAAGTGTGGAGGCGATGACCTTGCCCGTGGTCGGGTCAGCAAGAACGGCTTCTGAACCAGGAGCCGGTCGTAAAGGGCTGTCATATAGTATAAAGTCTGTTGTTGCTGCATACCCGATGACCATGTCCAGGCCGCTGAGGTCAATGTCGACGGCAGCCGTGCCCACCTGCTTGCCGTTGATGATGACCGCACGTGACACGGTCACTGCAATGCCCGACGAGTGCTCGTCGTGCTTGTACACAAAGCTGCTCCCCCACACGTGCGCGGGAGAGTTTGTATACCAGTCATGCTGTCTGGGGTCGTACGTAGTGTTGTGCGACAGGCGCGTCAGCTCCCAAGTCGCAGGGTTCTCTCCCACGTCGTACACCTCAACATAGCCTGCCGCCACCCCTGGGGGGGTCACACAGAGCTTCCTGTTCAGCTTATCAGGGCACTCCAACTTGGGATCGCTTGGCGCGTGTCCAATGATGAGCTGGGACTTGTCCGCTAGAATCTGCAGCCCGTTCATCAGCCCCTCCTCCGTTCCATAGAATAAAGAGAAGACACCACCGATCCCCTCGTCCGTCTCCAGAAGCTTGTCGATCTCAGACTGTGCCATCCTTTGAAAGTCGGGATGCACAGCCTTTACTTTCCCCTCCTTCATAATGTCATGTATTTTGTCTAGCAACTTAACGCCCTTATTCACTTCTTGTAAGATTGCGTGAGATATCTTTTCGCCGCTTGACTTGATCTCCTGTGCCGGAAGACCTGTACATACCGCCACCGACACCAGGAAGATCCACTTCAACATTTTCTCTGTTGTGAATATATTGAGCAAAACAAGAAAATTTAATAACTCAGGACAGTGCAGGAGGCGGTGTCATCCTGCTGGTGACCGGAAGGTCAAAGTAGCTGGACGCGCTGGATTGTAAGAATATGGCAGCAGCGCTGAAAGGGTCAATGGCAACGTTGACAAAGGCGACGGTGCCAAGGGACGCGGCTACAACGTAAGTTGCTGTCTGCAATTTCCTTTCAAAGGCGGCTGCTTTTTCCCTAGCTTCATTTTCAATGATGCCCTTTAGATCAAGGTACACCTCTACGGCAGCCTTCACCGGCAGTAACACAGGAAATAGCGGGCACTTGCCGACTCCGTCCGCTGCAGACCAATCTTCCCATGCCATGTCAAACGTGTACCTTTCCATTTTGTAGCGTGTTTTAAGCAGGGTCAGCAAGGCCTCTGATGGTAGCCGTGGCTTGAAACGGCCAAGTGGAACACTCACAGGGAGGAAATACAAACTTTCTTTATCTTTGTCTTTCTTGATGTTTGATAATTGCACGGCCATCTTGAAGTTTGCCACATTTGTGTTTGTTGCGTGCTCTATCATACAAATCTGCGTAGCTATCCTTGCTACCTGCATGCCCCACAGCCTCAGCCTATTCCGGAACATCCGGTGCCACTTCCTGGCAACCTTCTGGCATGTCATCAAACGCCTTCGGAGAATTAGTATCCCGCATTTAAACACGCTCCTCTCTCTGTAAGAGAGGAGAAAGGACTTCACCAACTCCACCCTTGTTGACATGCACCGAATCTTCGCGCGCCGTATGCCCCGCCGCAGGCTCTCGAGAATGCTGGGAGTGATGGTTTTAAAGATCATCAGTGTCAGCTCAGCGTCGGCTGCCTCTTTCACGTTTTTGTGGTTCTTATTTGTCATCTGCCTCTTGACCATTGACATCGCCTCCTTGACTGAGAACACGTCGTTGCACATGTGCCCCACCTTGCAGACTTCGATGTAGCGCAATGCAGTCAACGTGATGTAGATCACACGTGTGAAGCACACAAACGATACCACCCTGCGCCATGTTGCTGCACGCATCTTCCGCGCATGCAGCTGGTTCGTGGCAATCATGCCTGCAAGCCGCTTCCCTTCTCTGTATTTCTGTGCAATGATCTTCGTATGTTTTTGTTTTACTTTTGCTTGCTGCTCCATGCTGTGCGCTACGGAAGGATACTGCCTGCGTAGGTTCTTCTTGTTTAGTGCCACGAAATTGCTCCCTTCCGGGGGGGGCTGGGTGGTTTGTTTTATCTCATTTGTGGTCTTGCAGTGTTCTAGGAACTCTTCTGCGTCTAAGCTGCGGAGGTACTCTAACTTCTGCTTCACCAGCATGGTAGCCACAACGGGTTTCTCAACAACCTTCTTCATCGACTCACACCCACGCCCCTTTGCAGCGGTGCTTGTGGTACGTATCGAGGGGAAGAACGAGTCTTCTTGTGTCAGGGTGGGTGACGCCACCTGCTTCCCCCGCAGCGTGTAGCACATGTCTTTTATGTTCCGAATACTGCGTGCGATCTCGTCGTTTGTCGCATTGTGTGCATCCCCATTGTGCCGCCCAGTGGGGTGCAGGCGCTGGGCGCATGGTGCGTGGGGATATAAGATCTCCTGCTGCCCCCGCCGCTTCTCATTTGCCATAGTTGAGTAGCTGCTGAGATTCATGACCTCCACATTCATCTGCACCTCGCTACAGGACCCACACACACTGCCCTCCTCAAGGCGCTTTGCCTTGCTCATCATAAGCGGCATGATGCCCATCCCCCAGCTGGTTTCCGTACGCGATGAACGTCCGCTCATCATTGCCTGGGTCTAGTGGAGGGAAGAGTTTTGATGCGGACGCTACGAGGGTGGGGGCGCATTGACAGAAAGAAAGCAGTAATGTAATAATGGAATATAGAGAAACGTTAAGAAGCAATCAGGTTAACTAGGGCTAAGGCTAAGGCTAGGGATAGGGATAGGGATAGGGACAATGCAGCAAGCTGGGGAGTGCCTTGGTGCATCAGGCCGTCGTCGAGAGTTGTCCGCACCGATCATTTCAGTTGGTTAAGAAAGGTGCGCCCTAGACGTGGCCGTCACAAGCACCGTGCAAGGCACCTTCCGGTCACTGCTTTGCGTGCCACGCAGTCAGCCAGTCGCTGATCTCATTCGGGTCGTAGCAGGCTTCTTTAGGGTACGCAATGTATTCGATCTTCTTGTTCAAGAAGATGTAAAAGCGCTCAGGCCACGAGGCGTACTTGTTGTTGAAGTCGTTGTCGATGCGGTCCGTGACGGTGGGCATGGCCACCTGCAGGTCCTTCCGGCACTGCTCCGCGCACTGTATCCTGTACTCCTGTGTGGGGTGCTGGATGAATGAGACCCTGTTCCCCAAGGGCCACTGGTCGGATGCATGGGCTTCATAAATGTAAACGTGAAGAAAGTCCGCGAGCGGGGCCCACTTCTGGTACAGCTCGTTCCAGAAGGACGCCCACACCCTGAAGGGGGGTCAAGAGTAGGAACCCCCAAGAACAATAAGGGGTCTGTTGTCCTTCATGAAGGAGCTCAGCACAGTGTCAGCCCCTTTGCACGAGACAAGGTGTGCATCGACCATCGCATCGCCGACACGGAGGTCCCCCTCACGTGAGATGTCGTACTTGATGTACAATGGGATGGCCTGCACCTCTGGGTCGTCACGGTGGTACCACCTCTGCGTCTGCCAGACATCAAGGGCCTCGTCGTTGGCGGGGATGTCATACTCCCACAGAAGGTCCCTTTGGAGCTGCTCTGTCACACCGCTGTTGAAGGGTGTTTCATGTGCCGAGTAAGCATCCTGTGTCTCCTTGCAGGTGCGCAGCTCGTTCTCGCGTGCGAACATCTTCATCACAAGAGATCTTTCAATCTTGTCGTGGTGGAGCTGGCGTGTGACTTTCGCTTCAACGCATCTGTGTGTCCCTGCAGTGCCTGTGATGCCCTCGTCAAGGGTTGTTGTCGTCACCGCGTTGTGAACCTCCTGCAGCCCCTCTGCTACTGCTCTCTCTACCACAGTCTCTATGGACTCAGTGGGGTGGGCTGTTGTCACCACCGACTTGCGCTTCTTGTTGTTTAATACAATAGTGACATTCACAACAGATTCCATTGTGCTCCTGAGGGGAGGGGGGGGGCGGGGGTGGTGGTGGTATTTGGTTTGAAACAAAGTGAAAAAAAAAAGGAAAGAAAGAAAAGAAAAATAAGGAAGAAAAAAAATAAATAAAAAAGAGAAAGGTAGAGAAAACAGCACTTCATTTTGGAAAAAAAAAGGGAAAAAAAGACATCCTCCTCCCCCCCCCCCCCCCCCCCACCCCCAATCTCCAATGGCTTAAAAAAAAGGGAGGAAAAGAAGTGTCTTGTCTTTTCCGGGCATTTTCACATTCAGGAACTTGAAGTGCTGTTTAAAAAGAAAGGAAGGGGGAGGGGTGTGTGGCGGCCCGTTCTCTTGCTATATGAATTGTTTGTTTTCTTTTTTTTATATGAGCCTGCTTAAGTAAGTTGCTGCATAAGATGTTTTTGAAATTGCGTATTGAAAACCTTAGCAAGAAAGGGGGAATAGCTGGAAGGTTATTTTATTTTTATTTTTCCTTTTTTTTAATTTATTTATTATTTTCTTTTTTCTTTTTTTGCAACAAGGCCATGTTAGTACCCTCTGAAAGGGGCTCATGTATATATTTTTTATTTTTTATTTTTTTATTTCTTTGTGTGATTTTTCAAAGGAAAAAAAGGAAACGGAAATCAAAGTACTCCATCACTCACGTTGCTCTGGGGAATTCTATGACACTCGTTGATGTGCAGTACTAGGCAATGATTAAAATAAAGTAAAAAACGAAAGAAAAAAAAAAGAAATGGATTAAGAAAGAACCCATTATATACCCCACACACCTTTTGCCAACAATGAAAAAAAAAAGAAATCGAGCTTTACCACATTAGCCTTGATGACAAAATAAAAAATAAAATAAAATAAAAAAAAAAAGAGAAAATAAAAAACAACAGAGAGCGGGTCTCAAGAGAGGTTTGCCAGAGGAAGAGAGAGGGGGAAAAAACAAGTTGTTGTTTTTTTTTTTTTTTTTTTTTTTTTTTATTAGGGGAGATGTCTTTTGGAGAAAGGGTTAAACATGGGAGGCAAGTTAAGGAAGAAAATTAAAAATATAAGAAATAATATATGAGCTCGTCCGGACGAAAATGTCAACACTTTGCCATGAGGGTGGCAGGCTTTGCAACCGGCTGCCCCCGGGAAGCGAAAAATAGAGGTCAGAAAAACGGCGAAAAATGTTTAAAATGCAATTTTATTGCTTAAAATGCAGCATCTAGGGTGCATACAATTGGTGATCAAGCGCACTTGTGACCCCTGGGAGAGAGTTGTGGGAGGCTTGCTTCACTGGCACGATGCCGCGGGGAGGCTACTTGCCTGAACTGGTGAAGCCACCTCCTTGTTCGATGTAATGGGATAAGGGACTCTCCGTTGAGGGCGATGCTAACTGGCGCCACGCGTAGGGTGGGCTCTCCACCCCCGTCCAGGTTTCCCCACGTGTACGGCTTTAGAACGAGAGTTTCCCTTTCGCTTGTGTTTCTCCAAACCACAATTACCAGGAACCACCACAGGGAGGTTGGAAACATTGGTCCCCCAATAATAAAAAATGGAGTCCGGGTTATTTGTAACTTCCAAATTGAATCGTTTGCCAAAAACCATTCTAAAAAACATGTTTTTGCACGCGCGTTTTAAAAATAAAACAAAGCGGCGAGCATTTTGATCAAGCTTAGACTGCATTTCTGCACACAAAGTGGTGTCGGATTTCTACTTAGAAATTTAACGGGGGTTTTCCGCCGCATAGGAGGGTCATTTGTTGACATTTTCTTCCGGACGAGCTCATATGAGTTAAAGGAAGTCTTTGTGAGACGCCCCCTTGTTCTCATGCACTACCTGCACCAAATAATAAATTCTTCTTTTTTTTTTTTTTCTTTTTTTTCTTTTGGACTGTTTAACATGATAAATAATATATATAAATATATATCCGGACAGGGACTCAAAAGTGAGTCGCAGGGCCTGTCCAAAATATTATGGTAAAACTGGTAGTTTTCGTTTTTCGCTCGAGCAAAGGGGGAAAACGCAAAGGTAAAACCTGCAGTTGTAAATCCTTACTCGGCATAAAGAATACAGTTGATCACCATATTTTTGTATTTGATTAAAAAGAAATAGTAGTTCCCTTTTGTTTTCCCCCTTTTTTTTGAACCAATAAAAAAAAGAAAAAAAAAACTATCTATAGCATTTTGTTTTACTGCTAGTTCTGAACAGTTTCCTTTTTTTTAAATTGTCTTTTTTACTCTGTTAATCTTTACAAAAAAAAAAACATCTTCGAAAAAAAAACATCTTTCACAAAAAGGAGGTTATTTGAGAAACCCTCCTTTAATTCACTTTCTTTTTTTCCCCCTCAAATCAGAGGAGACAGTGTTTCATCAAGGCAAAGTCTTATGCCCCGATAATGGGGTTTTTTTTTGGGGGGGAAAAGAACAATTATTAATTTTCTTCTTTTTCCAGAGGGAATAAAAAAAAACAAAAAAAAAAACGAAAAAAAAACAAGGGAAAAAAAAAAATCAAAAAAAATAGAAATGAAACAAAGGGGTGTGGGGGAATAAAAAAAAATAGTTTAAGAAAAAACTTTCCTTTTTTTTGTGCTTTTTTTTTTTTCTTTTCTTTTTTGTCTTTGATCCCATTTTATAAATTTGATGGGAATTAGAAGGGGGTGGGGGAGAGAAAATAAGAACTAGCACTCAAAATATAACCACGAGAACCACGAGAGATAGAACAGGAGAAGGGGGTTGAAGAAAAAAAAAAAGAAAAGACAAGGAGACCCTCCTTTATTTCTTCTTTTTGTGTTTTAACCTTCCTTTTTCCCGTATCACAAAACTTCTTCTTTTTCTTTGTTTTAGTATAGCTGTCCTTTCTGCATCAAGATTCACCAATAAGTAGGAAAGGTTACATTTTTTGACATTTCGCCGTTTTCATGGATCCTTTTGATATACTGTCTATTTTTCTCAAACAATTTTTACATTTAGTGCAACCCTTTTTTTTCTTTTTACTTTTTTCCTTCATTTTTTTCTTTAAAACGGAAAAAAAGAAAGGGAGCAAGTGGCCACTGAAAAGAAAATCAGAGGGAAAAAAAGAGAAAAAAAATAAATAAATAAAAGCACGAAGAGTTAAGTTAAATTGAGTTGAGTTGAGTTGAGTTGGAAAAGTAGAAAAATATATTTTGGAAGGTGACATGAATTTCTTCTCTTTTCTTTTTTTTTTTTTTTTTTTTTTCTTTTCCCCCAATTCTTATTCTCGGAAAACAGAGGGCCCACCCAGGCCTCACTGCTTCCCAAACTACACATTTGATAAATTTTGGTGTGCGGGTGGGTGCTCACCGTAGTAAAAATTCAGAGAAAAAAAAAATCTTTTTGGAAAAAAAAAAAAAAAAAAAAAAAAAAAAAAAAGAACGCGACAAAATACGAAAGAAAAAGGAAGGGACCATTATTATTATTTCGTTTTTTTTTTTTTTTTTTAATTTTCTTTTATCTAACTTCAGCAAAACTTTCGTGTGTGGAAAGTGAAAATCAGAAATTCACTTTTATTCTCAATTTCATTCCTGACTTTATTTTCACGGGCCTAATTTCAGCAAAACCCTCCTAAAATACCTACAAAGGTTCCTTTGGGATGGGCGACAAGCCGACTGCACAAGAGGCGGCCGCAGCTGGGTTCGCCCCCTTCCACCTGCCCGAAAAAAGAGGATTTTATTCTGTAGCTAATGAACCCGGACGGCTTGGTTGTAATTTGTACCACCGCCACCCCTACACACTCAAATTCTGCTGTCGTTATATAAAGCAACGTAATGTGAATATAAAGTTTGATGATGTCACTTGTGGTGGCAATTTTGACTCGTTAAATGTTATTACACTCGCGTGAAATCACAGGAGATCTTATATTCACTAAATAAAATAGTTAATCTTTTTTTTTTTTTTTTAATTTCACATTTTTCTTTCATTATAATGGAGGGAGAGAAAGTGCAAGAAGCAGCAACTACATCACTGTGCAACCTCCTCCCCCTCCCCCATACCGCTGCTCTTTGTTGTTGCTGCCCTCTCTACAAAAAGAAAAAAGAGGGAGTCAGAGGTCTATGAAAAAAAAAAAAAAAAAAAAAAAAAAAAAAAGAAATGAAAGGGAAAAGAAATCGCATCATGTAAAAGACGTGGAGGGGAAAACTGAGAGCAAAAATAGATCCGGAATTTTAGTGGGGGGGGGGGAGCAGTAGCAGAAAAGAAAATAGAGAAGAAGATTTCTTTTTGTTTTTCTCTTTTCCGCTTCTCTGTTATTTTTGATTCCTT
The DNA here is from genome assembly GCA_964019335.1 of Diplonema japonicum. NCBI lineage: Eukaryota > Euglenozoa > Diplonemea > Diplonemida > Diplonemidae > Diplonema > Diplonema japonicum. Next base: position 734,459 of record OZ025662.1, on the reverse strand, counting down.
GCATTGGGGAGGGAGAAGAGGGTGCTCTCCCTGGAATGCCCCCCCCTATTCAGCAGGATGTTTCTTAAGTTGTGTTTTCATTTCTCCCCCCCCCCCCTTCTTTCTTTTTCATCCTCACATGTATGTTTGAGATTACATTGAAACAAACTCGTGATGAGGAGCACATTCCTGATGTTGGGGAAGGAGGCAAAAAGTCAAAAAAAAAGGCAAATAAATCCTTGTTTCGGGGAGGGGGGAGGGGGGGGACAACAGGTTGCGAATCTTACCTAATAAAAAGAGATTACTCGTTCTTTCTTTGTTTCATCCCTCCCCCCCCCCCTTTTTTTTTGTGTGCAGCCGGTTACAACTTAAGGTGCAAAATGAAAAAAAAAAAAACTTTATCTTTTTTTTTGTGTAATGAGAACGAGGGGACCAACTCTTTTTATTATTATTATTCTTTTTTTTTTAAAATTTCTAATTGACCAAAAGTCATCAAGAGTCACAGACAGATAGAATAAAAAAAAAAAAAAAAACACCACAGAAATTCATCAGAGGCTTCGCAGGGACCTAGAAGTTTGAGGACTCTACCAAATAACATTTTCTTTAATTGTCAATATGTTCAAAAAAAAAAAGGTCTCAGATTTGTTGATCATCTTCCCAAAAACAAATAGGAGTTATCTGAAGCAGCCAAAAGGAAGGGAAGGCCAGTCCATATCTTGAGGGGGGTGGGGATAAAAAGGAAAAGAAGAAAATGAACTTTCTAAAATTCATAGTTTTTAAAACACAGACCGCGTCTTCTTTGGTAGGGGAAGGGGAGGAAGGGAAGGAAAATAAAATAAAACAAAATGATATCACTTTTCGGGAGGTTATCGCAGCAACCCTTATTCTTTTGTTTAGACAAATCACTGCTTAGCTCCCCCTGCTCCCTCTATCCTTTGAAGGCAAAAGATGCAAAGTGAAGTGAGTGGGGATTTGAAGAGGTGGGGAGAAGAAAAAAAGGGAGAGTGGCCATTGTTCTACATGCAGCAGGGCCGTGGGTTGCCACAATCTTTTTTCCTTTTTTTTTTTTCTCTCTCTTTTATGGAAAAAAAAAAAAAAAAAAAAAAAAATGTATGTCTCCTATTTCTCTCTTTTGCTTGTTTTGAAATGCCTAAAGAAGATGTTGAGGGAAGAACAATAATAAAAAAAAAAAAAAGAAGGGCCAAAAAAAAAAAAAAAAAAAAAAAAATGAGTCTCGCCAACAATGGTGTTTCAACAATTTTTTAATTCTTTTTTTTTTTTTTTTTTTTTTGTTTTAAAAATTTCATGCAATCATAAACGAAAATGCTCAAGAATGTGAGCTTGTTGTAGTACTGTCAGGACGTAGTGCCTGCTCCTCAGGGAAACTTACTTTGCCCCCTGTGCCGCATCCTAGGGTACCTTCCAACCAGTCTTTATGCTTGTTTCACTATGAGTGTGACAATAAAATAAAAAAAAAAAACAAATCGTATTTTTCATTATTGAAACGGTGTAGACAGGAGTGAACTCATATTTCTTCTTCCTTTTTCTTTTTTTTTTTTTTTTTTTAAATCTCTTCTTTTTCTTGGAAAGAGAGGAGCTATGGAGGGAGGGATGGGGGGAAGCACGCCACGCAGACAGACCTTTTCTTTTCTTTCTCTTATTATTATTATTTTTTTTTTTTCGTTGCAAGAAACTACGTGTAGTCAGTCGTCTGTAAGCAGTGTGCCGAGGAGAATAGAAGGATAAGCGCCCGCAGTTCGTGTTAAAAAAAATTTATTTTAAGATTCAAAATCGCTGATTAAAAAACTGAATTTCTTTTCGTAGAAGGTTTTTTTTTATTTTGTATATGACTTTTTTCCTTTTCTCCCGCATTTTCTTTTTTTTTTCTTTTTCTTCTTTTTTTTTTTAAATAAAAATCTTTTTTAACTTCTCCCTGACTGACATCGTGTACAGCATGTAAATGTATGAATAGAGGAGGGCTAAAAAAAAATCTTTTATAAAAAACTTTTTTTAAAAAAAGGTATGGGTTGATTGATGTGCGAAAAAAAAAACTTTTTTATTTTTTGGTTGGTGGTGGGGGGAGGGGGGGGGGGGGGCAAACAAGGGGGTGGAAAGAAATCAATAGTTCTTCTTTTTTTTCTTATCGCGATTTTATCTATTTTAACGTGAACATAGGGGGGAGGGGCGTAGGAAGGGGGGGGGGGAGGGCAAAAAAAATGGGGAGAGAGAGAATGAAAACCTACCTAAGATCATTTTGCAATCAACAAGAAATTCTTCAAACAAAAAAAAAAGAAAAATCTTGGCAAGTTCTTGTTTTGTTAAAACAAAAAAAAGGGGGGGGGGAGGGGAACCTTGCACTCAACCTTTTCTTTAAACCAGAATTTAACAAAAAGTTGGAGGGGGGGAAAAAATAATATTGTTGCACATTCTTCTTTTTTTCTTTCTTTCTTGGGGGGGGGGGGGAGAGAGATTTATCCAACTGCATTTATATTATTTTTTTCCCCGCCCATTTTCATCCTCCTTCCGTTTTTTCTTTTTTTTATAATTCATTGCTACCACTTTTGGGTACGCGCTCAGTGCGGGTGCTGAAAAAAAAGGGGGGGGTGACCTTTTATAGAATAATTCCGCCTATGAAATGCGTTTGCAGAGGAGAAATGAATGATAGCACTGGTTGTGGTAAGGGAGGCAAATAAACAACTTTCTTGATTGGTGTGGGGTATGATATCAAATTTTTTAAATGTATTCTTTTTTTTTTTTCTTTTCTTTTCAGTGATCGCCCTGTCTAAAGGAAGAGGGGGAAAAAAAAATCTTTTTTTGTCACAACAGCTGGTGACCACTTTCAAAAAAAAAAAATGTATGTACTATGTCCGTCTCTTTCTTTTTTTCTTTTCTTTTTTTTTTTTCTTTTTTCCCTTCGGGGTAGCGGTGGGAATAAGTACAGATTGACCAAGGTGGTAGAGAAACAAAAACAAAAAAAAAAAAAAACAAAAAAGGTGAATTGCTTAAAAAAGGGGGAGCAATGTTTCACCTAAGATCATCTTCTTTTTTTCTTCTTTTTTTCTTTTTTTTTTTTAAATTAATTTGTTGGGTGAACAACTACAAGATTCCGCAGGATCTGACACCAAAAAAAAAAGGAAAAAAAAGTGGGTAACCCTGCGATGAAAGAGTGAAAAAAAAGGGGGGGGGGAATCACCTTGCACAAGATCCCCATTGCTACCAAAGAGAGGTGCATCGGTGTTGTTAAAGTATTGAATGGTTTAGAAAATAAAAAAATATATATGAGTTAAAGGAGGCCGGTGTTGGCGGCGCCCTTTAAAAAATAAAAAGTCATTCCACCTTTTTTTTCTTTTTTTGAAAAATAATTTGTTGCCGTTTTTTTCGGGAGGGGGGGAAAAAAAGAGAGAAAAAAAAATGCTAACCAGCTCACCAAGAAAATATATATATGAGTTAAAGGAAGTCTTTGTGAGACGCCCCTGAAAAAATATATATTGGCCCGGAAAATTTGAAAATTGCCATTTTTTCCGTCCCCCCCCAATTTTTATCGGGCTCCGAGAGAGGCTTTTGATTCATTTTTTCTTTTTTTTTTTTTGTAAGTATCAAAAATAAAAATAAAAGACTTCACACAGGCACGTTGGCCTTTTCCAAAAATTCTGTATGGCTGATGGTGCCCCCCTCCTTAGGGGGTTAATTAGGGGGGAGGGGGGGGGGAAGAAAATTCAAAAAAAAAAGAAAAAAAATGAAAGGCAGTCCTAGAACGCTTTTTCTATTGTATTCCAGAAGAAGCGGGAAGAAGAAAATGAAGAAAAAAAAATGAGAAGAAAAAAAAGAATGGGCCACTCAAAGGCGTAGTACCACATATAGGCAATTCCTTTTTTTCTTCTTCTTACCCCCCTCCTACCTTTTTTCTTTTTACAGTATTCTTGTCTTCCAAAGAAGAAGAAAGAAATTAGTCAGGCGGCATGGGTTAGCACGCACCTGCCTGATGGTGCTTTTCCCAATCGTGCCTTTTTTTTTAAAAAAAAAAAAAAAGGGAGAAAAAAATAAGAAGCAGAGCCAAATTATTTATTTTCGTGTTCTCGAGGGGAGGAAGAAGATAAAAAAAAAAATATATATATATAATTCAATCTTGTAACATTAAGGGGCCACATGCTATACACGGCTCTGCCTCTTGGCTCTCCGCCGAGCTCAAAAAAAGAAAAAAAAGGCGTTCATTTTTATATGCATCATGTGCCACTTTTTCAAGATAGACTTACTGCTCAAATGCGGAATGACAGATCTTCAGCTAAGAAGGGAACGAGCAGTGGAACCCTGTTGCGCCGTGATGTCTTCTTTACTTTTTTTTCCCCTCTTTTTTTAAAATAATAACAATAAAACAAAAAAAAGAGAGAGAGAAAAAAAAGAGGGGATCTCAGAAAGGCTACTTATTCCTTTGCTTGAAACGTGAAGGATAAAAAAAATAAAATAAAATAAAATATATGAGTTAAAGGAGGCCGGTGTTGGCGGCGCCCTTTGGAAATAAAATAAAATAAAAAACGATGAGTAAAAGTAAAGCTGCGAAAACACCCCTTAGAAAAGAGAGGAAGAGGAAGAAAGATAAAAAAAAGGGGGGAGGAAACACGGGTCCCCAAGGAGAAATATAGGGCCCGTCTACCCACGCCCTCTTTCATGTTTTACAGTTAAAATTCAAACTTCTTGCTCACTTTCTTTTTTTTTTTTTTTTTTTCGATTCTAGATCTCTCCACGGGCGAAGAGAGAGCATCCCTGTGTAAAAAAAAATAAAAAAAGAGCCTGCCAAAGCTGATTACTTTGTCGCAAAGAAAAAAATTCACTATGATAGGAACGAAGTGGTTAGCAACGGCCCGCCGCGGTGGCGTGCCTACCTTATGATGCTCCCTTGTTGGGTCGTTCCCTGCACAAAAAAGCTTTTTGAAGAGAAGAGATGTTTGGTTACTCCATTTAATATGCGATTATGCTGCTATCTCAACACGAGATGTTCCCCCCTCCTTTTTTTTTAATGCAATGTTTGTGCCGAGCCTCTGAGCAAAAAGTCGAAGCTCCCCACAAGTGGACCCAACGATGGGCGAAAAAAAAAAAAAAAAGGGAGGTAAGATTTCATTTTTTATTTATTTTTTCTTTTTACACATGCACCTAGGGGCTTATATTCCCCGCATAGCATAAAATCTGACCCGTGACCTTGTCCCCAACCCCTCCGGCTGTTTTGGTGTGGTGCCTCCTCCTTCATCGTCACCTCCCTGCAGTACTACAAAACAATGACTAAAAACAGCATACGAAAGGGGTACACAATCTCGGGTACAGTTGTTTCCAAAAAAAAAAAAAAAAAACTTTTTTTTTTTTGCTCCCGCGCAGCAGTGTTCCCTAAAAGTTCTTTTCCCCGAAATCTAAAATTTTATTAAAACTTTCTTTTTTTTTTTTTTTTTTTTATAGTGTGAGGAGCTGCCTCACACAAAAGAGGGGGGGCTTTTCAACTCCCTTGAGGGCGAAAAATAAACCGTCAAAAAGCCGGGTTTTCTTTTCCATTCCCTCATGGGGAAGAAAAGGAAGAGGGGGAAAAAAAAAAGTTGGCAAGCTGACAAGAAATCTTTTTTTTTCTTTTTTTTATCTGTAAAGTGAAAAATATGGGACTTGACAAACGCCGAACGGAAGCCATCAGGACTGACCAATTCCCACAGCAAAAAAAAAAAAAAAAAAGAAAAAAAAAACACTTTTCCAGTCGTCAACTTATCTCTAGACACAAAATGGTTTGGCCTGAAAAAATTCCAGAACATTTATCAGTCTTCTTTTTTCGTTTTTTACAGCGTTTCATTTTTTTTTTTTTTTTTTTTTTTTTTTTTTTTTTTTTTTTTTTTTTTTTTTTAAACCCATAAAGGACTGGAGTTAATTTATCAGTCAAAAAAAAATTCACCATGATAGGAACGAAGTGGTTAGCAACGGCCCGCAAAAAACTTTTTAATTCTGCTAAGGCATCTTTAGTGCTATACAGAGCGGCCCTATTAAGAGGCTATCGCGGGTGGGCAGAATGGCTAAAGGGCGCAATCTTATGGTTAGACACCTTATAACTCCACCCTTTGCCATTTATTATTGTCAGAACGAAAAGTTCAAAATCGACTTTTTAGACCAAAAACAGCGGCCCTTTATGGGTTAAATTTAAATTGGATTATTTTTTCCCTCTCTTTTCTCTGCTTAAGTTGTGACTGAACCAGAGTCATAAACATTGGGTTTTCTTTTTTTTTTCTTCCTTTTTTTTTTTTTTTCCCCCTTCTTTTATGGCATCTTCTTAAAGTAAGCGAAAAAGAAGTGGATGTTGCAGACCGCTCTCTTCTTTTTTTCTTTTCTTTTCTTTTCGTTCTCCGGGTCCAAGAAAATTGTTAATTTCTTCCGACCCTGTGTTAGTTACTTCTTTTTCTTTTCTTTTTGTCTTTTTTTTTCTTTTTTTTGCTTTTGTCTTTCCCACCCTGTCGAGAAAAGAAGAAAGGGGGAAAAGATGAGCCCTTGCACAGAGCTCCTAAGGGCTCTTTTTTTCTTAAAACTTTTTTTTTTGTTTTTTTTTTTCATCTTGTTAAATTCAGGGAGGGGGAAAGGAAGGGAGAAAAGAAAATAGAAATGTAGAATAAAGAATAAAAATAAAGAAACAATTCTTAGTAAAAAAAAAAAAAAAAAAAAATAGAGAATGAGAAGAAAGGACAGTATAATATATTTCTTTTTTTTTTTCTTCTTTTTAACCATTAAAGGACGGGTTTTGGGGAAAAAAAGGCTTGCAGAGACTGAGTGATTTCGCTCTCCCAGCTGGTGCTAGTTAAGTGTCCCCGTGTGGCACCCCCGACCATCTGGGTGATCAGCACTGCCCGCGTGAGCCCTCGCGCCTCTAAAAACTTATTTAATGGTTAAAAAAAAATATTTTCCCACCACTGTCTCCCAGTGGCCTCAGAAAGGCTTTTCGAAAAGAAAAAAAGAAAGAGAAGGACTTTCCCCTCCCCTTATCTTTCAATCCTATGCTAGTTTTACAAAATAAGAAGGTGTCAAAAAAAAAAAAAAAAAGGAGGCGGAGGAGGAGACACCTAAGACCCTTCTCAGTGCAGATTCTTTGTTCTCTTTGTTGCCTGCAGTGTTCTTAAATTATTCTTGTTCCTCTGTAGAGAGGGCATCATCAGTTGTCAAGACCCCCTCCCACCCCCTCAACCCTGACCTTAGAAAAGGCGTCTTGGATGGAAAAAGAAAAAAGAAAAAGAGGAAAAGAGAACGAAAAGATACTGAAGAAAAAAAAAATGAAAAAAAAAAAAGTATAAAAAAGAAAAGAAGAAGGGAAAAAAAAAAATCAAACCCTCTCGAATACAGCCACATGCCAGCCCACGGTCTTTACTACATCAAAAAAAAAAAATGTTGCATGGTCACTGAACGCCAAGGCGGGGGCCAAACAGGAGCAGGGCACCACGAGTAGCCATTCCCCTAGCATCCAATATAAAGTAAATCCAAAAAAACGGGCCAAAGCCGGCAAAATCAGGAGGGCTTATAAAGAAAGATTAAGAAAAGCCCAAAGCACCCCTGTTTTTTTTTTTTTCCAACAGTCGTTCGTACTTCTGGTCAGTCAGGAGGAATTGCTTACCTCTTCCTTTTCCTTCTTCTTTTTCTTTTGTTGTTTCTAACCTTCGTCTTCTTCTTTTTCATCTTCTTTCGAATTTCTTTATAGCAAAAAAAAAAAAAAGGATATGTTAAGGTGAAAAAAAAGGAAGGAAAAAAAAAGAAAATACCTTTCTTCCTACTGGACGAGGTGCATCAGAGCCTTGACACAGCAGCATTTAAAAAAAAAAGGTAGATAACAAAGAAAAGAAAAAAAACCTGAAAAGAAAAAAAAAGAAAAAAAAAGAAAACAAACTCGAGGAGGGGGGGGGGAGAAAAAAAGGCAAAGGAAGGAATAATAATAAAAGGAGAGAAGAACAAAATATGGAAGGGAAAAAAAAAAATAAAGGTTTCAGTGAAGGCTGCAACGGGAAACCCCAGGCAGTCCAGAGTGAGACAGCTGCTCACAGGTATCAGTTTTGCAAAGACCTGATGTAGGTAGTCACGGCAAATTCAAGGACCTGTTCTTCTGGCTGGATCCTCGAGCCATAAACAGACTTGGGCATCATGGGCTGGATTTTGATATCAAGGTTGTCCTCAACGAGCATTGCACGAGAGAGCGTGATGGCCTTGGCAGCCAAGTTGATGGCCCCTGGAGAGGGACCGAACGTGAGACCAAGCACTCCTCCCCTTGACCCGGTGCTCCTCACCAGCTTGGAGATGGCACCTGCAGCCTTCCCTACAACACTCTCGTCTGTGATGTTCAGGGTGTCATCGTACTTCGGCTCCTCTTGAGGTGTTTGCACTCCGTTAACCGTGAAGCGAAGCCCTGGGTGGGGGGACACAGACCCTGCTTCCCTGCTCGGGGCAAACATGAAGTCACTGTTCCCCGTGATCATGATGCCCTCCTGGAACAGGAAGCTCCTTGCCAAGATCATGGCCCTCATCGCCTGTGCTACGCTCGTTGGGCCCATCGCCTCGATCACCACTTCCTGCTTGTTGCGCAGCCTCTTCGCAAGTGCGCCAGCCAAACCCGTCACAGGCGTGTTGCCAGATGCCCTTAGAATAGCAGACAGAACCGCCACGCTGCTGTTGCCCTGCTGCTGGTTGTGAACCGGTGTCACAAGCTCCTCAGTTGTGCTGGAGGTGTGGTCGCTGGACACCTCGTGGCTCCTCGCTTCCAGCGAAATGTTGTCCACGCACTTCATCAAAGGGTGCTGCAGACCTGTCTTCAAGTCAACCGTTTGCAGGGACGGCATCAACATCATTGGCTGCTGGGGAACACACATCACAGGCACCATCATGGCCTGGTTACCGTTCTGTTTTTTTTTTTCTTCTTGTGCTACGGCTTGTGCAACATACCGGGGTTGCAACCATCATCATCTGCTGCTGCACCATTTGTTGAGGCATCATCTGCTGCTGCATCATCTGTTGGGGCAACATCTGCTGCTGCATCATTTGCTGGGGCATCACGAACTGCATGGGCTGCATCATTGTGTTTGTTAAGATCTTTTTCTTTTTTCTTTAGGTTCTGTTTTTGTGCATTTGATATAGTTTGTTCGTGTCGCGAAAAAAAGCAAACTTCAAAAAAGGTTTTAGCGTACTTCAACATTGTTATACTCACCGACCCCCCAACCCCCATGCGGAGGATCTTGGGTAGCACACCCTTGTACAGGCCTAGGGGCCCCCCGTGTGCGAGGATGGCGGCAGCAGTCTTGAAGACAGACTGCTTGTGCACAGCCTCCTGCTGGACGGATTTGATGACGTCAAAGGGTGCGTTCAAGGCAGCAGAGGCAGCACCTGCCACGAAGCCTGAGACGGAAATTGGAAGGAAAGTGAGCTGCGCCATCAGCGAGAAGTAGCCAGCAGTCCACACGCAATTCCGTAGGATGGTTGCCTGCAAGCCTGATGCGAAAGCACGTGGGCCTTCCTCTTTCAGAGTCAGCATAGTACATTGGTAGGGATTTTGGTACTTAGTCAAAAATGCCTTGCTCTGCATCCTCACCTTCACCACCTGCAATGGCGTCACAACCACAGCCTCCACGCCCCCAGCCACTGCCCCCTTCACCACTTCATTGCGTGCCCCAAGCAGCTCCAGAGCATCGTACACTAGGAAGCACGTCCCCCTTGCAACCACTATGCTCCCCATCTCGACCCCGCCCCCTCGGTAGAAGCCCCCGAAACCCCTGTGCCACACCTCCAACCCAGCCTGCCGCATGCTTATCCTCACAGTGCTGAGCTGCATCCGCGTCTTCACCATGTCCAGCGGTTGCACTGTGACTGCCTCCGCCACGCCTGCCAGCACTGCGGGCACCACGCTCTCCATGTTACCTGCGCGGAGGCTGCTGGCAGGCTTCCAACAAATAACGGTACACTGGACTGAGGCTAGACGCGGAGGGGGGTGTCCTTCACTATCTGGTCGACTTGTTTGTGGAAGTTAGTGGAAGTTATCTCAGTATCGAACTCGTAGAATGGGTTGCACACCTGAGAGGAATAAGGTGGGGGAAGGACATACGTAGCGGCTGTAGACGTCGTGCAAAGACTTAAGTATCGTCTTCAGTTCCTGCTCTCGGCACTCGCCTTTTGTGATGGCGAGGAGCTTCACCATTGTGTTGGATGTCGACCCGTACACACGGTACTCTGTTGCGGGCATAATGAACCCGAGATATTTGCTGTGAAGTGTGGTGTGGTAAGGCAAGAGGGCATACTTGTCTACCTGCGGCGTCTTTCTATCTTGCATCGCTGCTGTGCTCAGCACTCCTTTCACCTTTTCCTCTAGAGAGTCAAGGCTGCACACCATGGTACACTGCAGCCACAGTGCATCCTCATCACTCACGTCCCCGTACACAACAGTGAAGATTGGTGTGCCTTTCTTGCTTATGATCGCAAGGGCAGAAAGCTGTGGCGCCGGCATGTTCACACTGCGTAGTGCTGAAGACAGAATGGACAGAAGTACATAAAATAACCGATAAAAAAAAAAAAAGAAACCTTACATGATCACCAGCACACTAGCCGCCACATCTCTCTTAACCTCCAGAGACACACCTTATGCCGAAGAACACTACGAAGGCAGCACAGGAGATATGCCGTGTTGGCTATCTGCTGGCGTGCAGCCACAGGAAAAAAAAAATTACTAAAGGAAAAAAAAAGGGGGACAAAAAAAATCGATCCTTTAACGTACGACCACCACAGTCTGCTCCAAATGTACCATAAAGTACACAGGGTGGGGTGGGTGTTCTCAGGCGACACATTTGGAGTGAGCCGCTCGGTGGCGCAATAGCTGATGACAGCCGGCCCAAGGCTTTGCCTCTCTCTTCATTCTTTGTCTCCCCACCTTCCCTTCCTGGAAAAAAAAAAAAAAAGAAAGAAAAAAAAACAAGCCGGTTCTTTTTCTTTTATATTCTTCTTCCTTTTCCCTCTCAATCCATCATGTGCGTGGGGAGCCCCTCTTTCCGAAGCTCCTTGATCCCCTGGAGGTACTTGTAGAAGAACTCAGAGTACAGGAAGGTCTGGATGATGCCCGAGGTAGAATCCACCCAATTCCAGTGGCCCTCTGTCCAGTAGCGGTAGATCTGATAAAAAATAAAATAATCTTTTTTCGTTTTTTTTTTTTTTTTTTTTTTTTTTGCATACCCAGTTCATCACGTAGAAGGCCCTGTACATCCCGAGCGCGAAGACGTAGTGACCGGTGAGAAGCTCCCACTTTCTGCCCTGCTCAAGGACAACTGTAAGTAGGGACAGCTGAGGGATGATTGCAACGGCTTCGAGGTACTGCGAGAAAGTCCAAAGGAGCTCTGCTATCTGATGGTGAGGCCTATCGTAATGGAAGATGAAGGCAAGGATCACACAGGGCACGATTAGGTAGCGCATCTTGAATGAATCGAGTCTCTCATCATAGGTGGCCTATAAAAAAAAATCTTCTTTTTAAGGAAAATAAAAAATACCTTCCACGGGTTCCTTGTTCTGATCAAGAATACTATGTACCATGAGCTCAGCAGGAAGAAGAGCTTCATGAAAATGACGTAAAGCTGTTGGGATGGAAATTTCTTTTTTTTTTTTCTTTCCCCCCTTGCTCATACCGTGCTATCAAAGCTGAAGGATGGGATGTACCTTGTTGTGAAAACGATAGCGTAGGCGAGCTGGGACTTCAAAGACAGGCCAGTACAGCTTCTCATTTTCAGCATCTTCTGCAATACGATCAGGACGCTGATTAGATGCAAGATGTCGCCTGTCAGTCTGAACAGGTTCGTGTGGCCTATCATCCACAACTCCATTTTTTTCTTCCTTTTTTCTTTTTTGGTCTTCCCTTTTAGGTAATATTCTCATGCGTAAAATAAATATAAAAAAAAAAAGAAGAAAAAGAGAAAGAATGCAGGTGTAAGAAGGACGGAGTTTGCACTTATGCTTATGACAGATGCAACAGACTGAAGAAGAGAGAGAAAAAAAATATATACTCGATTTTATTGTCTTTTGCAGTGCGCTGGTTGGTGCCCACCGCGACTGGGGATCTTGTTAAAAAAAGAAAAAAGAAAAGCCAGATACAAGAGTCCGATCGCTTTCTTCATTTCTAGTGTACATTTTAATTCTTTTACTTCTTTGGAAAGCTAGGTCTTTGTTATACCGTTGCTACTTTGGTGCTTATTCTTCTCTCCCCTTTCCCCCTGCTGCCCTCCCCGGTATCTTTGTGCCTTCCTCCGTAGTTAACCTTTAAAAAAAAAAAAAGAAATCTGAACCAGGGGGGAAAAAAAGTCTAACTTCCTCTACTTGGTTCTTATTTAAAAAAAGGGGGGAGGTGGTGTTTTTTTTTCCTTTATTTTCTTTTTCCTCAAAAAAAAAAAAAGCCACACCAACCATTATTCCATGTTGCATTAGAAAGGCTAGATAACAACAAAAAGAGAGGGATAATAATCTTAAGACAAATAAAATAAAATAAAAACACTTTCTAAAAAAAAAAACACTCCAAAAACCTTTTTTTTTCTTTTTTTTTTTAATCCTAGAAGATACCAGCACTCTTACCAGCCTATAGTTTTTTTTTTTTTTTTTTTTTTTTTTTTTCTTTTTTTTTTATAGGGGGAAGGAAATTTTTTTTTGCCTCCCCGAACATACCGGGTCTTTGGACCTGTAGAGAAGGAGGTAAGCGCTGTCAGACTCGCCACCACCAGCAAGCTCCTGCAAAAAAAAAAAAAAAAAGGTAAATTTATATTATCGAATAAGGTACACCACGCGCATACCTTGATCTTGTCCTCAGTGACCTGTGTCACCTTGTGGTCATCAAAACACATCCATTTCCCGTCGTCCTGCAGGGTCCAGCCGATGTAATGCCCCGAGTCAGCATCCCTCCCCCTGTGAGTCACGATGCCGCACAGGTCGTAGTAAGCATTGTTGTTGCCTATTTCGATGGGTGCCTCTGCCATCACAGCGTCTTCGTCCTTCTTCTCCCCATCAACACTCTGTGCCATCACGGTGTCTCCTTCTTTTTTCAGTTCTTCAGCAGGTTTGTCCCTCTTCTCTTGTTTGTCTTTTCTCTTCGCTTCCAGCACCTTGTCCCTCTCGTCCTTCAGCTGCTCACGGGAGTCCTTCATCCTCTCTTTGAACCCGTCGCTGCACAGCGTGAAGGCGTCCAGCCTGAACGGGAACACGATCTTCCTGAGCTTCTTAGTCTTCTTCCCAATGTCCTTCCTCCACTCGAACCTCACCAGATTGATCCACAAGTACGTTGGCAGCCTGTTCAGCTTTGCGGTCACTGTGTAAATAGCGTTCCTCCCCAATGTCGGTGAGGTCTTCTCACGCTCCTGGATCATCGCCCTCTCGAGGCCTGCCTCCACAGTGGTCGTGTCCGTGTCCAGCGTGCACCTCATGATGCGGAAGGTGCTGTAGTTGGTGGTGGGTGGCTCTGCCTCTGCGCCGGGTTCCTTGCACGCAGAGATCTCTTCGTACTCACCTTCGAACAGCTGCTGGCACAGGTCCATGTCGGTGTCCTTGTCCTTCAGGACAGAGAAGGCCTGCATCAGCTCGCCGCAGTATTCCTCAGCGTCCTGCTGAGCATATCTCCCCTGTACCTGCTGGTCGAACTGCGGCCAGAAGGCACGGCACATCATGACGAACATCATGGGTGTCACAGGCTCCCCGGACTTGTTCTTTTCGATCTCAGCGTACAGCGCCTTCAACATGGCGAGCACCCTGTGTGCGTGTGTGTGTGTGTGACTTGTCATACCCCTCCTGCGATGGTGTGGGAGGCGCCTTAACTTCATCAAGCTTCTTCCTGAGCTCGGGGATCATCTTGAAGCACTGCACAGAGGCGTTCAGGTAGCATGTGTTGTCGAGGTTATTCAGACCGGGTGGCCTCATGTCAACGACTGCTGAACCAGCCACATCTTCAATGAACTTGTGCTCCTCCTTCGGCTTCTCAGGCACGGCCTCGGCACTCCCCATCAACATGGCCACCAGGTTGGGGGTGATTTTCGATGCCAGATCGTCACCCTCCTTCAGCTCCTTGCCCTTAATAACGATCTTCTGCCTGTCACCAGGCACGCCAGTCGTGCTTTGAATCTGTGCCCGCAGCACCTCTATCCCCGCGGCAGTGTCCACATCCAGCTCATATTTCGTCTTCTCGTGCTTCAACTTTATTTTCACCATCTTTTCTTCTTTCTTTTTGTATGCTGGGAACACTAATGTTTCTTTCTTCTTCTTCTTCTTGTGCTTCAAAGGAATGACTGCAACAAGAGAGTTCAGCTACTCACCCTTGACAGTTGCATCTGGGCAGACAGAGAAGGTGCAACGCGGTACTCGGCCTATTCGAATGGACCATTGGCAAGAAAGGCCAAGGTAAAGGAGCCGCTCTACGATCTATGGGTGGCCAGCCCGACCAATGGTTGTAAAAAGGGCAAAGTGTTTTTGAAAGAATGAAACAACAAAAAAAAAAAAAAAAAAAAAAAAAACTGAACAAGGCTGGGAAGGGGCGATGGGGTACAGATGGGGAAGGGAAGGGGGGCGAGGGGTATGATACCCTGCTGGTTCCTTTTTCCTTCTCTTTTTTTTTTTTTCGCTTTTCTTTCTATTCCCCCGACTTGGTGGGAAATTCCTTTTTTTAAATTTTTGTTTTCCCTCTGTCTCAGTTCTCCTCCTATAGGCGGGGGCACATACAGCAATATTGATCCTGGAATTGAGGGAAAAAGAAAGAGAGAAACCCCACCCTCTCTTCTTGCGAACAAATCTTTGTTCGCAAAACCTTCCCTTGTTAGAGATATGGGAGGGTGAAAAGAAATATAATTCACTATGATGAAAGAAGGAAAAGGACCATTTTCAAGCACGACTCACAGATTAAAAACTCATGCACCCAAAAGGAGCAATATAAAGGGGAAAAAAAAAAGAAATAAAATTCACGAAGTGGAGGATGAGAACTGACTGGCAGGGGGAGAAGAAAAACCAATACAAGCCAAGGGGGGGGGCCTCTTTACTGAAACCAGATCTTTTACACACACAGTGAACAGAAACTAAAAGAATAAAGACAAACACGGAAGAAGAAAAAAAAGGGGGGAAGCAAGAAGAAAGATCGCCATAAGAGGAGAAGTTTTATTGCATGATTCCCCCAATAAGAATAGACACAAAGACACATTTCGACTCGGGGTGAGTATTCAGAAGGGTTAAAAAGAACAAAGAGAGGACCTTCTTTTCACGGTCTCCGCTTGGCGCTTTCAATTGACTATAAAAGGAAGCCTCCGAGTGAAGATATGGCAATGAAGAACTGCCGGGGGGGGGGGGAAGAAAAATAGCCGCAAAAAAGAAGCCTTGGATATCCATCTGCCTTGTGTTCATCTTTAAGAAGTATTAAAAAAAAAAAAAAAAACTGACATGCAATTGGGTTCCAGTTTGTTGAATCGGGCCACGACGGCAATGACTTGACAAAATGCTGGAAGAGGGGCTGGGGAAGATACGGGGGAAGAAAAAGAAGGCAGGGGAGGGGAAAATATTCCCCCCCCTTCTCCCTTCTTTTCTCCTTTCTATTCGTTCCATTTTATTTTTATTTTTTAAACTCTTGTTTTAGTTCTCTTACCTGTATTTGTTTACCCCTCTTTTTTCTTTTCCCCCCCCCTTCACATACTCTATCGTTTCATGGTGCCTGGCTATAGTCTTGATCTGGTAAAGTCGGAAGTAAGGGAAGAACAAGTCAAACGAAACAGCTCTGTGAAAAGAAAAACAAAAATACTTTTTCTTTGTTACTATTTTCCACATACCCGTCGTGCTTGGTGTCTATAGAGTCAAACAGACGTTGGGAATCCTCCTTACCAGGGGGTGGGCAGCCAGTAGCAATTGCCACATCAGTGCACACAGACACCAGCCCAGTGAGTCCTATTTTACCCTTGTGGGAGTCATCAGCCTTGGTGAAGACCCTACGTATGTACTCCCTGGCCGCTGGAGGATTGTTCCTGTTTAGTTGTAAACATTTCTTTTTTTTTACTTGCTTTTCCATACAAAATGTCAGTGATGAGTCCTATGTCCATCTGTTTCAGTCCTTTCTGTTCCTTGATGTGTTGCATCCTCTTCTCCCGTGTCACCATCACCCTGTCGCTTTCGTCCTGCAGCTTTGCCTCCACCACCATGTGCTTCGCGCCATCAATCGCGTTGTTCCACACGATGGTGTCTGGCTGGAACCCCTTTCTCGGCGCACGGTGGTTCATTGCCTTCCACTTGCTCTGCTCACGTTGGTCTCTGATCAGCGTGATCTTCACGTCCCGCCCTGCGAACAATTCGCTCTGAGGCCCCACCGACTCCAAGAACCTCCCCCTATTGGGCACCGGGATCTTTACCCACCCCCCGCCCTTCTGGATGCTCTCGATCTGCAGAATCAAGTCACCTACCTCCACCCCTGCCTGCACCCCTGCTCCATTGCTCACAAGCGCAAGTACCTGTCGGTAGTAGAGTATTTCCACCTTAAAACATACCCTCATGTCCCTGTCCATGTTCATCCCGATGGACCCAGACTTCCCTTTTGCCAGCCAGTCCCTGTGGTTGGATGAATGCAACCTTTGAATTATATTAATACCTTCGATCTTTCTCAGAATCTCTGTAGTTTTTTACATCTTTCTTGAACTCCTTCCTAGCCTTGCTCATGGCCAACGCTCCGAGAATTGTGGCGCCAGCCACTTTCTGTTCCGTGGAGAGAGACGGCAGTCCGGAAGATGCGGACGTAGCCCGGTGCGCCTCTGTCAGGCGACCTTGGTCTCCCTGTTCACTGCCCTTCGCGGGGCTGTTTGCAGCGCTATGTCCTGCGGACGCCTGCTGAGCTGCGAGACCTGCTGTCTGTCCAGGCAGTGCCGCGCTCTTCGCCCCCTCCGTGACGTGTCTAGCAGAACCTTGTTCGGACTGCTTGGCTCCCCTTGGATCGGTTGTCCCTTCTTCCGCACCTTTTCTGTCTGCATCCGAGCCTCTTCGTGAGCTCCCTTTTTCAGCTGCCCCAGCAGCAGCCGCCCCTACAATACCTCCCGCAGCCATGCCCACTCCTGCCCCTGCAAGCATAGCTGCGAAATCCACACCCTGGTCATTATTACCACTAGAGCCTACTGGGTATGGAGGAGAGGGATCGCTGCCAAAGCGCGGCAAGTCATCGTTCGAGTCCAACGGCTCGATTGACCTGGCCGATGGGCGCTGGCTGCCTGGGAAGGTGTTAGAAGGGTTGGACATGGGTGACTTCCTCTCCCTGGTGGGGGTGGTGTTTGGAGCCATGCCCGTACTGCTCCTCATCTCGTCCCGCGACTTGATTAGTGGCCCGTCGCCGTCTGGATATATGAGCCCCTCTGGCTTGTCTTTTTCTTTATCACTTTTCTTATTACTCATCAACGCACCACCCATAGCACCACCCGCCAACACCCCTACACCAGCCCCCATTAAAGTATTTGTCTTCGCTGACGTCGACATCTCAGGTGAGCCTGGCACGTTGCGTGAACCGCTCGTAGCAGCCATCCCGTCGGGGCCTTGCCTGCTTCCAAGGCCTCTGCTGCCACCAGCAGGACGGGGGTCAAAGTACTTGCCGTCAGGGCCACGCTGCGCAACTGTGCCGTCCGGATACCTGCCATCCGGACCAGGCTCAGTGCCTTCGGGGTACCTACCATCAGGGCCTAACACTGCTGCTGCATAACCAAAGCCGCCAGGAACACGAGTACCACTGGGGTGTCCACCGTCGTTGCCTGGCACACCACGACTTCCAGAAGGGACACCACGACTCCCAGAAGGGACACCTGATTTCTTTTCATACGTCCCATCAGGATATCTTCCGTCAACACCCACCAGCGCAATTGTTCCATCAGGATACCTACCGTCGGGACCGGGTTGCGCATAGCTGCCATCTGGGTATCTCCCGTCAGGCCCAGGCATTATCGTGCCATCAGGGTAGGTGCCATCAGCATATGGTCTGGGGTCAAAGTACCTTCCATTAGCACCAAGCCTGCCCATTGTGCCGTCGGGGTACCTTCCATCAGGACCAGGCTGGGCGCCATCAGGGTACCGACCATCGGGGCCTATCGCGTATGAACCATCAGGGTACCGACCATTGGGACCTGGCTTTGCATATGTACCATCAGGATACCTGCCGTCAGGACCAGGCTGCGCATAGCTGCCATCTGGGTATCTCCCGTCAGGCCCAGGCATCACTGTTCCATCAGGGTAGGTGCCATCAGCATATGGTCTGGGGTCGTAATACCTACCGTTTGGCCCCATCATTGCTAGCGTCCCATCAGGGTACCGACCATTTGGACCCGGCTGAGCACCGTCGGGGTATCTTCCACCAGGGCCCAGCTCTGGCAGAGTGCGATTGAGACCAGCATGCTGGCCACCGTACGGGCGTGGGTCGTAATATCTGCCATCGGGGCCACGCATGGCTATGGTGCCATCAGGGTACCTTCCCCCGGGACCCGGCAGCATGCTGTCTGGGTACCTTCCATCGGGGCCTGGCTTCAGAAAGGTGCCATCAGGGATTCTACCATCAGCATATGGCCGTGGGTCATAATACCTGCCATCAGGACCACGTCTTGCGACTGTACCGTCAGGATACACGCCATCAGGGCCGGGTTGAGAACCATCTGGGTACCTCCCGTCAGGACCTAAGCATGCATCAGGCCATCTGCCATCGGGGCCGGGCTTTGCAAACGAACCATCAGGGTACCTGCCGTCTGGACTGGGCTGAGCGTAGATACCATTGTGAAACCTCCCATCGGGCTTAGGCCACCCATACGTGCCATCCGGAAACCTACCATCAGGACCCAGAGCAGCGAATGTGCCATCTAAGAACCTTCCGTCAGGGCCTGGCCTTTCAAAGCCCGGCATGGCGCGGTCCCCTGACTTGTATGGTGCTCCTAAGACACCGTGAGCCATGGCATGCTGTCTTGCCACCTGTCCGTGGGGCACTGTCGACCCTGGAGATGCTGACCCTAGGGGGCCATCGATGGGTGTGGTGGACCTTGGGTTGTAGGGGTCGTAGATGGGCTCCCGTGACAGAGGTGTGTTCTCAAGCTTATCTTCGTAGTAGACGACCTTGTCCTTCTTCGTGTACCCCGTGTAGCACAAGCAGCACAGCACACAGCAGATCACACAACCGATGAGCCCAGCAAACAAGATGCCAACAATGTCTGTTGCTGCAAGAGAGTCATCGTTACCGACGCAGACCTGCTGGTTGTTCACAATAGAGAGGCCGTAGTCGTTTGAGCACTTGATGGAGTGACAGGTGCCCGAGATTTCAACCGTCTTGACTGTGTTTGGAACAGTGCACAAGGCACCTACTATTGCACGGGATGCAATGACATCGCTTGCAGAGGAGAACTGAAGTGCGGTTGTCAAGTCCGAGAGGTAGGAGTTGTTGCTGATGAGGCGTAGTGCGATCGTCACCATGTCGCTGAGGGAGATGGAACCCATGGGGTCTGTAGCATCAAAGGTGCCACGCGTGTGGAACACAGGTGTCGTATCGTTGGCGCACACATAAAATTCCAACGACACCTTGTGCCCCACTCCGAATACCATGCTGAACACGTTGGCAACGTGCGCTCTCACATTGGCGTCCACAGCTGTGCAGTCACCGTTGGGGAACACCCAGCTGTACATGTAAGAATACGTGTTCCCGGTACTGTTTTTGTGCGCGCAGTGATAGAGGCCTTCTCCTATGTACTCATATCTGTCAGTACAGTAGCACCTACCCTGCTCGCATGTCGCTCCCAAATCAGGAAATCTGCCATACTCCCTGCAATCATCGTGTGTGAGGCACCACTGGTCAGCAACGAAGGTGTACTGCGCGACTGCGACGGAGATCAATGAAATTGCTACCAGAACATCAAGGATCATTGTAGCCTGTTGGGTGTGAACAGAAGAAGGAAAGTGCGATGTATGTAAATAAAACTACAGCTGCTGACGGAAGTCAGAAGTAATCTGGCTCTGCGCATGCGTTTTTGTACTCTTTGATGAGGCTTGTAGTACTGTCACCCGCCTGTTTGAGTGTATCCTCCTCCATCCCGTCTTTGATCATCCAGTGCAGGTAACTTCTTTGGTTCATCAGAAGATTGAACGACCTTTTGATCTGTTGCATTGGCACTGTGATACCGAGTCCCGACGTCAGCGTCGTCACGGTTCTGTCGCGCAAAGTAAAGCTGTGCAGTGGCTTCGGCGGCTGCGCGTGACACACAGAAAGGAACCTGCTGCAGGGGGACCAGTCTGCTACAGGGAGGTACTGCCTGCCTTTTCTAACATAATTCAGGTTGTAGCTCGTGATGTGCGCCTTGCTTGCCTCGATATTCGGGCCACGCATGAATAGCCCCACTGACATCGTAGACTTCATGTAGTCGGCTCCCGTGAGAGGTGCGGACAAGGCACTCAACGCCAGCGAGTTCAGCGATAGCTTGTTCGCGCGATGCTCTACCATTGGAGCAAGTCCCGCCCACGCGTAACGCAGCTGCGGGTACGGCACCAAACCCTGCGTGATGCCTGTGGGGTTGACCGAGATAGGCCCGTCGTGCCGCATGCTGTCGGAGCACGCCGACACTACATTCGCCACAATCTCGTTATAATCACCGAACAGTGGCCTCCTTGCATCTGTCCTGCTGATAAGGACCCTGCGCATGCTTTCGTTGTCAAAGGGGACGATTAGGTCGCACAAGGTAGACATCCCTGCGTAGTAAAGACACGCATGGTACGGTGCAACTTGTGTGTCTAAAGAAGCGTTGACGGGTGAGGGGAAAATGGGGAAAGCCTTCTTTGTTATCTTTTTGCACCCCATCTCTTGAATGATTCTCTCTGTCAAAGCAGGACCTGTGCCACCGCTTACTGCGTGGACAAAATGAATAGCCGCTATTCGGTCAGCAGCTTCCAGGTGTTTCTGTACGGCCTCTAGGACCTCTTCACGGTACAGGCCTCTGCCTCGTTCCCACGTCACGCTGTCCCGTGAGTTCAATGAATAGAAGTTCTCGTCTGACAAGAAGTTGTACCTCTTTCTTTTCAGCGTGTTGAGGACCATGTCATCGGTGTCGATCAGCAGAGCCCGTGACAGGGCAGCGCTTTCTGTCACGTTGAACAAGCAGTTGTGGTACGCAGACACGCCTGATGGCTCGATGCTGTAAAGTGACAAGAGCGACTCGCAGATCTGCACACCTGCCTGCCCTACGCCTATGGTTATGATGTCCCCGCCGCGTGCAGCTAGTGTCCCATGCATGCTCACGACACGTACAGGCTTCTCGACTGCCACGTGCATCACCTCTTCCCATTCCTCACCTTTCTTCACCGCCCATGACTTGATGTCCTCGGCTGCTCTGCCGTACTTTTGCACGTTGCTCCTGAGAAGCTCGCTGCCGTGCTTGTCGCAGAACACGTAGTAGTCGTGACGCAAATCCATTACATTGCCAGTGGCGTGGTCCACCCAGGCTTCGCCGTAAAAGCTTGTGTAGCTCCCCTCCACGGCAGCCTCGCCTGTGACCCTCAGGAGGTTCGGCACCTGGAAGCATCATAGATAAAGATAAAGATACCTTAGAGACAGGTGGCGCAACGGAAGCCCAATCACTCCCTGTCCACCCTTCGACAATGGCGCACGTGGGGTTTGCAGCACCCACTTGCCTCGTGCTCCTTACAAGAATGCCATCTGCAGGAATGATGTCACATTCGCGCACATGTTCATGCTGATGTGTGATAGGTAAAGCACAAACATAATACCTCGGCAGCCTCGCCGTTCTTGTCGCTCGTGGTCCTTGCGATGTTCATGACAACCCGCAGTGCTTCAATCCAGTCCAGAGACTTGTCGTCTATGCCTGGCATGTTCTGCTTTTGGTGCTTCAGGATGTGCGCCTTTGCTTCGATTACTCTGGACAGCGGCAGCAACTCTTTTATTTTCTCTTTTTCTTTCATGCACAGCACATACTCTTGATGGTAGCCTCTGCGTCGTCTTGGAACATTCGCACCACATCTGAGTAGTCCTCAGCGTCGGTATCCTCCTTGTTGTCCAACCTGCAGATGTCAAGGAGCTCTACGATGTTGCGGCTCAGCAAGCCGGTGCGTTGGCTGGAAAAACTGCAACACAGGTCGCCATCCCACGACCGAAGTGCTTTAATAGCCTCAGTCTTCTGTGCCTCTGTCTCCTCCAGGTACGTCTTGAGCTCGTTATCGTTGACAGCCTCGACTGTGGCATTCAGCAACATCTGATAGTCTACAACACTCTCGGGTACCTTCAGCAGCCATTTGCTTTCTTCGTCTTTCTTGAAAAACTTGAACCCTGCCTCTGTTTCATAGCACAGTTCAGACTTCATCTTGTACAACCCGCACCCTATCCCGTCCACGATCTCAAGGGCTGAGGGACACGTCGTTTCGTCGGTCCTCAGCCTCGCCCTTCGCTCGTATTTAGCCGGCGTCGAAAACGAAGTTTTTATGTTGCTGCAACAATCATTTGGTGGGACTCTGCCCTCCAGTAGCGATACGCGCTTTTTGATCTTTTCTGTAATCTCGCGGTGCTTCTCATCGGTTAGCAGCAGTTGGAAAGCTTCCCAGCCTTCGGCCAAGTGCTTGTTGAAAGGCAGCTCCCCGCGGCTCAGGTTAACGGACTGCTCAACTCTGCCAGGGGTGCGTGCGTATGTCTTTCGTTTATCATGTGCTATGCCCATCGCAAAGCCGCGTCCGTATGAATGGCTTACCAAACGACGCACGCTGTTCCCCAAACGGAGCTCCACCAGGTCCTGCTCATGGATTGTTGTCTGGATTTTGAAGTTTGTCCCGCCATTCCACCAAGGCTTTGCGCTGTGCCTGTTCAGCTTTACACGTGAATCTTCACTACACTGCTGCGGCCCATTTGCTTTGAACCGCTCGACAGTCCCGCTGTCCACATCTTCATCCAACCCCTCGAACGAGGCCAGGTCCTGATCCGTCCACGCCACCTGCTTGTCCTTCGGCACCGCAGGCTTAGAAAAGATCACACAAAACCCATCCATCCACTTTCCCAGCAAACACATATTCACAGGCCTCGCACGAAATGGCGGCGGCCACATGAATGCCACAGCCTCGCTTGCTTCGCCTCGAGTCTGCCTGCATTCTTTCATGTAGGCATCATCCAAAAACCAGCAATCGTGGTGCTCGTTGTACGATATGTGTGCCCAAGAGTTTACTCTTGTGGCGACCTTCGCGAAAGTTTTCTCAGGGTGCAGCCCCATCTTTGCGGCACTATTCGCATCGAGTCTCGCATACAGCCCATTGAGATAAGAAGCCTTCCCTTTGAGACCCGTCACAGTGACCTGAGGCACGAAGTGCTCTGAATCAGAGGTTGCGACTCTGTCCCAGACACCGCTTAAAAGCATCTCAAACTCAGACTGCTCAGATACCAGCAATCCTTCATGCTTCAAAATAGAGTCACCAAGAAAAGTACACAGGCTGTCGATGGCCTCCCTGTTCTGCTTCTCGTACATCAACACCCATTCAAAGGCATCCGCCCAAGAGCCCCCCGCCATCACCAGCTGCGACAACGATTCCACCGAAGCATCCTGCGACCTCATCGCCACCTTTGTGCGTACCCCAGGGTCGGCACCGATGTCTATGAGCATGCGTGCCAGTGCCACGCCCTCAGGAGTGCCGAGCACAGGCTCATCTGGGTCACACGTGTGTTCCAAAGCACCATCTAGATCATGTTTTTCAAAGCATCTCATGATCTTGAATAGCTGCCTGACGTGCACCGGCACCATTGCTGCTTGCACAGTGCTGATTACGTGATTCACCACCTTGCGCAGGTAGACAACCATTGCACCGTAACGGTCGACCTCCTTCATGCTGAAGAGCTGCAGGTTAGCAACGCCCAAGATCTCTTGCTGCGTCTCATCGAGGGAGGCGCTGATGAGGAAGGTCGAGTTCGGGGGGAAGAGCAGCTCCCTCTCCCTGCTGAACCTCGACCACGGTGAGATGCAGACGCAAGTGTTTCCGTGCAGCGCGAAAATCGCAGCTTGGCCGTCGTCCTTAGCAAAAGAGCTCGCTACGCCCCTGTCAGAAGTGGAGGACGAGTAAGCAGACCACAACACAACCTTGTCCTTGTCATATACTTCCTTTGGCAGTGTCACGTTCTTCAGACCGCGGTACGTCTGGGGCTTCTCGCATTTCTCGTCTATAGCACGCAGGGCTCTGTCCAGCCAATAAATCAGGGGTGTCACCTGCGGCACCATAAAAGACCCCATCTGAAGCCAGTACTGATTCTTCTCGAGAATGTCCCCATTAACACTCCACTCCCCTTCCTTGTGCACTGCCGCGACACCGTTCATTGTCCATTCCTTTGTGTTAGGACAGTACACGTAGTCGCCTCGATGGCGGGCCGAGTAAACTTCCAGCTTTGTGGGCGTCTGGAATTGCTTGTGTCGCATTGCAGCATTCAAGAGCCAGAATACCTGGTCGGGGAACGGGTTGTTAGTGCGGAAGACCTCTGCCAGCTCGCCGTTTTCGGTGATGAGATACTTACGTTCTCCCGACAAGGACAAGAGGTATTTCTTGCCACACCACCGCAGCTCTTGGATTTCAAGCGAATGTGCTAGAAGTGCTGGAGACGGCTCAGGGTTGCTGCCTAGCTTTGCGTTGATAAGCTTCTTCACCACAGCTGGTGGGAATGCTAGCTCGGAGATGAACTGCCCGGAGCCTATGAACAGCCGTATCGCCGATACCGACGCGGCGTGGCCCAGGCTGCTGCTGTCGCTCGCCCCCTCCGACACCATCTCCACTAGCACTTGTTTCATGTCGTCTTCCCTCTTCCTGCGTTCCTCCGGCGTGCCCAGCAAGCTCTCTATAAGTATGGTGAAGTGCCTGTACATTTTCAAGTCGAATGTCTGCTGGTCTGTCACTGCAAACAAGACCTTGATCAGCATCTCAATGGCCTGGCCAAGGGCAAATCTGGATGACCACTCGGGATGCCAGGAGACAGTTTCCTCTGCGCCTCTGGAGTAGAGATATTCCAAAATACCCGATGACGGCATGCTAGTAAGGGGCACTTGGAACTGATGTTCAATGCTAGGAAACGGTAGCCAGCTCACCGTGTCGCTGTATGGCCCCAGTAGCGAATCACCCCTTTTGGAGTGCTCGTAGCGCACTATGGTGACATGCTCGTCTGACGAAGTGAGCGTTTGGAATGCCTGCACGTCGTCGCTGGGGTGTGACGGCACCTTGACCATTGCGCAGTCTGACCTGATGAGGTTTCCAGAGAGATCGGGGAACATCGAACGCTTCAGCTCAAATGTGTCGCCTGACTTGAAGGCCTCCTCAAAGCGCTCCCCGTCGAGAAGCTCCCAATTCCTGTCATCCATGTTGGCGCACCAGATCACTCTGCTCCCGATCTGCGACGCGCTGTAGATGTACAGAGGTAGGACGATATCCTCAGGCTGCTCGCTGTGGTGATGTTCGGCAATGACGCTCCCTGTGGCCTGAAGGTCGCCAACGGCGGTGGACTCCCATATGGAAGCGCCAAGGGGTGTTTTCCAGGATTGGAGGTATGAGTATATCTCGTCCATGCCCACAGGGACTTCGTAGTGCGGGTCGTAGAAGTCAAGTTTCGTGATCTGTTCTGGTGCATCAATACCCTTCGCATTGGCAATACCGTCGCTGAACTTGGCGCTCACCTCAGCAGCGATGTCTTCATTCATTGTTTTGAACCACTTCACAGCGGCATGTGGGATTGTGTCCGTTCTATCTACAACACGCCACGAAGCATCTAAACACACTTCAATCACCGTCTCCATGTCGCCTCCAACAGAAGCACTCATCTTATCAAGCAACTGCGCTATGGCATCTGAAGGCGTTTTAACAGGAAGCTCTTTCGAAGCAGCGAACCTGGAGCCTGTCATCTTCCCAACCGTACTGAAAAAAATATCTACAACGAAGGATAATAGATTTCACAAACAAGAGAAAAAAAAAGATTTCACAAGTAATAGATTAGATGTAAAAGCAGTAACATCCCCTCGTAAAAGGGAACACGACCACATATGATACAGTTGATGTAGTTTTGTCAGTAGTAGTCCTCTTCCTCTTCTTCATATTCTGGTTCCTTGCCTAATTCTTCATAAGACCTAATAAGGGCAGCCACACCTTCAAACTTTTCGCTGAACTCGCCTTCTTCCATTCCAACACGGCAGTACCAATGGACAAAGGCACGTTTGCAGAACAGCTGGTTCGCACGCTTGAAGGATGTCTGCATCATGCCTCCTGTTGCTGTGGTGTTCATGAGCAGGGAGATGTTGCGTGTAGTCTTCTGCATGGCGGAGCCCTTGGCAACGATGGGCAGCTTGCTGCAGATGGTGCTCTTGATATCGCATGGTGTGTAGTCCACTCGGACGATGTCGCGGTTCTGTCTGTAGGCGGTCAGCACGGCGAGGGCATCGCTCGGTTCCACATCGCCGCGGAAGTTCAAAGAGGTTGCAATGGCCTTCCCCTTCCGCTGATCAACTGAAACTAACGACCCGCTAGGATGAAGCACCGCAGAAGCCATAGTTGCCAGCGCCTTGAAGCTCGACTTTGGGAACGCACACTTCGTCGCCGAAAACAATGGTGCGAAGGCAGTTGTCATGAAATTAGTCCTCGGGAACGGACACAGGTTCGTCCCCACGTGCTCCATGCTGCGTAATGACATTCGTGAGCTCAGACGGATGGTTGCTGTCACCGACGACAGGGACTGCGCTATTATCCTGTTCATGTCTGTGAACTTCGGATCCTTCATCCCCATGTTCATGAGCGTCGCGAAGTACAAAGACTCGTTGTCATACATGGCACACATGGATGCCACCTCGTTGATGTCGGGCACAGCCAAGACCCAATTGTACAGCTCCGTCACGCCATTTGACACCTTCGGTGATGGCATCACGGTGTAGCAGTGGATGGGCCTTCTGGTGTACTCCTTCAGGTCGTGCAAAATGGCACTCCCAAAGCCGCTTCCGCACCCACCTCCAAGGGAGTGCGTGATCTGCACTCCAAGCGACACATCACACGCCTCAAAAAGCTTCCTCATCCGATCGATGGCCACAGCCTGCATCGGTTTGTTGCTGTAGTAGCCATCGGCATAATTGTCACCGCACTCTTGTTTCCCGATGACGTTGTTCTCCTTCAGCACCACATTGTTGATGCGGCTTACTTCTTGCGAGTTGCCGACTACGGTCGGGTCCATGTCCACAAACACCGCCCTTGGCCGCCATTTGCCGTTCTTCCTTTCATCGAAAAGGTACCTCGGGTCATGATCGCCGCCGTGTGCCTCTGGGTCTGGGTAGCCGTCGATCCCTATCTCGTGGTCAAGGCAAAACAGCTCCCAACAGGCACTGCCTATTTGACACCCAGCTTGCCCGATGTGAATGTTGATGATACCCCTGCTGCCGCCCAACGGGGTCACGTCGGGCAGCGGCGGCAGTTCAGTCTTTTCCTTAGGAGACAGCGGCGGCTTCATCTGCAGCAGCGTCTTGCGCTTCAGAGCCTCAATGGTCTCTGGAAACATCAGCAACCTCTGCTCAAAACTCAAACTGTCGGGGTCAGCAGCCTCGAGGATTTCAACAATCTTTTCCTGCATTGCAGCACCCGTATCGTCCTTCTGCCAAAGTTCACGCACAGGCGAAGGGTGCACATTCTCAGTAAGACCAAACAGCCTGTATGCTATGCTTTTCTTCTCGGCTAACTGGTATTTAATCTGCACAACCTCTGGCGTTGCACTTTCTTCCGCTGCTGCCATCAGCGCGTCGTAAGCTTTCAGTACGCTGGCGCGTTCCCTTTCCCATGGTTTAAGCTCGTGCCTCAGCGGTTTGGAAGTTTTTTTGCTTATTACACAATTACTAGACGTTTTCTTCGACTTGAAGACACCACACTTGAATCCTGACCCATGAACAGCTCTGAGGAACCCTGCCCGTACGACTAGTGGGCGAGTGTTTTCGTTCCGCCAAGAATGCTCGAAGCCGAATCCTGTACCCCCCCAGTCGGAGGCTTTCAGCTCGCATCTGTTTGAGTTGCGAAACATGGAAGGTGCCTTTAGCATGTTTTGGTCCACTGCAGTGGTGACGGGCTTAAGGGGACGCTTCTCGACATTCTGGGCAGCCTCTTCCCAAAACCAGCTGTCGCCGTCATCCCCTTCAAATTCATCTTCATCTTCATCTGAGTACCTGTCTCTTGGTAAGGGCGGCTCTTTAGCCAGCCGCAGCATCTGTATGCATGAACTGCGTGTGGTAACATACCTCCTCCTTCTCCTCGTCGTAGCTGTCGGGCCTCGCACAAATCACCTCCTGTGGATTCGTTGTGAGAACAGTGACGAATGGGAACCCTTTTCCCTCTTGCTTGGCCCCACCGGCCAAACCCCACTGCCCTTCAAGCTTGAAGCTTCCCGACAACCAATTAACTTCTTTGTTGCGTGACAGCAGTGCCCGTGTCGTGCTGTCGGTGAGAAGCCACTCCCCAATGCCCTGTCTCTTGGTGTCGTAGTGTATCTCGCAGTACGACAAGAGCCTGATCGGACTGACCTGTGTGAACACTCTCCCCTTGCTGCGGTTTCTTACATAGTATCCGTTGTAGTAATTCCTATCACCGTACAACCCTGAGACGCACAGCGCTTCTGCGTGTTGCGTGACCTGCAGCAGACTGTCGTTGTTGTCCTGGAGGATCCTACACTCACGTTCCTCTTCCAGACGGAGGTGAAGGTACTTTACGAGCTGCTGCTTCTGGAGCTTGACGCCCGTCTCGAACAGCGACCTGCTTTGTGACTCGAACTCGCCCATCCAGCCGACAGCACCGTTCGCACCTTCGAAGGGAGCACCCGCATCGACGAGCCTCCCCAGCACGTTCGGGACAGGGCCCACCTTGCGTCTTGCAATGTTTGACAAGGCGAACCTGCTAGCACCCATAGCGAGTAGCTTTCTTGATAAACCAGAACCCTCTGCTGTGTACAAGACCTGTTCCTCAGGGCTGTGGGGTGCTGTGTGCTAAAGTGACGACATACTCGCAAACAGCAGCCAATGCTGTGTTGAGGTCAATGTCTTCTTTGGTGTTCTTGTACTTGACAAGGCCCAGCATCACCTTGAACAGCTGTTCGACGTGTCTTGGCATCTTCTTAGCTTCGTCCGCCGCGTTGTTTGCCTGTGTCACAACCTTGTTCACAAGCCCTCTCAGATATACGATTAGTGCGTCCACCTCGTCTACTTCGTTCATCGAAAAGATCTGCAAGTCCTTTTTCCCTGCGAGCTCTGCGTGCTCCTCTGACAGGGAAGATGTTACCTGGAATGCCGAGTTCGGGGGGTACAGCCATTCCCGCTCCCTTCCGAATCTAGACCATTTCGAGATGCACACACAGTTCTTTCCTGTGAGACTGAACACTGCAGCTTTACCGTCTGTCTGCGCAAAGGCAGCAGCAATACCCCTGTCACCAGATGTACTCGAGTATGCACCCCACAGCACAACCTTTCCAGTGTCATAGATAGACCTGTCCAGCGCAACATCTTTAAGGCCTCGATATGTGGTAAGTCCAGGTGGTGCCTTGGATCCCTTGAGGGTTCCTGCCTCCTTCAGAGCCTTGTCTATGTGATACTGCAGAGGCAGCATTTGCTTGAGGAGCCATGTGCCACTCTCGAACCACACGAAGCGACTATGCAGTTTATTGTGTGTACACCCCGTCCATGAACCTTGTTGCAGGCTTAACCTTGCACCGCCGTCATGCTGGAAAGCCAAACCCTCGCACTCTTCGATAGTGTTGGGGACATCTGCTTTTAAGTAGTAATTCCCTTTCATGTCCGGGGCACTGACCTGGAGATGCGGCTCGACACCGAACTGTTTCATACGCATAGCTCTGTTCAGCTGCCAGAATATCTGGTCATCGTACAAGTCTGCCATGCGGGAGACCACCGAGACATTTCCGTCCGTGGATGTGACCAGCGGGTTGCTCCCTGACAAGGCCACGAGGTAAATACTACCGTTCCATTGCACCTTCTGCACCTCAAGGCAGTGTGCAAGCATCGCTGGGGGAGGTTTCTCCTCCCTCCCCAGCTTTGCCCCAACAATCTGCCGAAGCATAGGGCGTACCAACTCTTCGTCCACATGTGGAACGTCGATGGTAGCGTTGTTGTTCAGCGCCCAGGACGCCAGCATGTTTCCGATGTTCTCGCGTTGCTCTTTGTTGTCATCCACGATGCTGTCGACCAGAGCAAGCACTTCTTCATGAAGCGACTTATTGTAGTCCTGTTGGTTGGGTTCTGCAAAGCACTTACTCACGAGAGCAGCGGCAGGCAGACCAAGGGCATAGCTAGCTTCCCACCCAGGCCAAGTAATCGGCTGTGAAGGCTCACGGGAGTAGAGGTACTCTATAACGCCTGGCGGGAGGATGGTGTTCATTGACGTGGTGAAGGTGTTGGTGTCAAGGTTGGGTGTCGGGAGCCAGGATATTGTATCGTGCACAGGACTCCACAGAGGCGCGCCTCTTTGCTTGAGCGCGTACCGCACGAGCACAAACCGCGAGGCAAAATGCGCATGGAGGGAAAAGCCTTCTGCATGGGAGGCTTCTTCAACTTCTGTGAATGTGATGGGGTCATCGGGCACGTGTTTCGAGTGCAGACCCAGTTTCTTTGGGAACCAAGCAGGGTCAAGTTCGAAGGTACCACCAGATGTGCTAAATGCCTCCTCGAGCTCCGCGGACTTCACAGACTTCCATTTTCCTGGTTGCTCAGGGTCACGGGGGACTATCCATACAGACCATACGTACCGCTGGCCTTTCTGAGAAGCGGAGTACAGAACAAAGGGGACAACGAGGGAGGGCATGCCGTAGTTGTGATGGTCTAGCATCATCTTGCAGTTGCCTTTGAGGTCTGTGATCGTTTCGGGCTTCCAGAGGACTCGCGTAGGAAGGAACCAGGTGCCCACTGAGTCACACAGATCGATGCCTGAGATGCTGGGCACGTAGGAGCCATTGTAAAACGACACCGTGGAGAGCATCTCGGGAGTAGCCTCTGACGCGTTGGCGATCCCATCGCTGAACTTCTTGTCTTCCTCCTCACCCACACCCTTTTCGTCAAACCACGACACCACCTTCTTGCGCATTACATGACCATCCACCACTTCACCTACAGCACCCAGGAGCGTCTCCACCACCACACGGCTATCGTCAACAACTTCATTCAACCCTTTCAGAATGCCGCTTACTTCCTTGGTGCATCCTGCGGTTATGCTCTGCTTCCGTTTCATCCCGAAAACCTGTTAGCTACACTCAATGAAGTACGAACAGCGAAGAAAATACATGAAAAAACAGCGCTGAGTGAAAAAACAGCGCCGAGCATGATGTTGGCACCGACAACTATGGACACCTGCTTGGAAAAGCAGCAGAGTTTATCCCTCCCATTCATCGGACTCTTGCTCAGGCTCGTCGAATGACATCTCATAATCCTTAACAAGCCCTGCGACGCTCATCCGCGCCTCGGAGAAGCTCCCTTCCTCACTGGAATACCAGTGACAGAAAGCTCGTTTGCTGAACAGGAGGTCAAACTGGTGGCTATACCTGTCGAAATAATTGATGATGCCAGAGGTGTTCTGGAGGTACGCACAGGTACGAGGGACCGCAGCAATACCGCAGCCAGGCACGAACTTGGGAGGCACCTGCGAGATAGCTATCCGCGATGACCAAGGGGGAATCTCGTTCATCCTGTCGCAGTAGCGCACAGCATTGGCGGCTATAAGGATGTTGCAGTGAGCCATTCTTCCTTTTAGGTACAAGGCGCTACTGAATAGGTTCCGTTTGCCCGACAGGGGCACCATACAGCAGTTTGGATCGTGAGCCTCGACCACCAGCTGCTCAACCCTCGGCCTCTCGTCCTCCTTTTCACCCAAACACGGCACAAATGTAGGGCATGTAAACCTCAGATTTGGATATGGCACCAGCGAAGTGTTCGTGTCGCCTATGTCACACCTAATGTCACCCACCACTCGCGTGAGGCGGATAGAAGAAGTCAGGGAGCTCATGAACTAGAGAGAATGTAAAAACAACCAGGCATACCTGTGCCACCATGTGGTTCATGTGATGGTATGTGGCATCCTTCAAACCCAGTCGAGTAGCGCACAACCCTGTGGTTTCTGAGTAACGGGGGTTATGTAACAAGTCATACTCTGCAGCCTCCCGTTATCGAAAATCGTGACCATCCTGTGTTGATGCGACAGGAGGCTCTCCAACGTGAATATTGTATTATAAACCCCTGTAGGGGAGGACGACTCATTTGAGAGCACTGTGAAGTTATGAACTGGCACCCTGCCGTACTCTACTTGCAGGAGCTCGGAAAGCAGGTTTTGGAACCCGCCGCCAGTGCCGCCTCCGCCAGCATGCGTAATGTGGAACCCCGTGACTCTGTCGCACTCTTCCAACTGCCTGTTGAGCGCTGCAACTGTGGCGTTGAAGATCTCTTTCCCTTCACAGTTAAAACCACGGGAGTAAATGTCACTAGAACATTGCTTTCCTTTAATGTAATTAGAACTGTCGAATAACCATTTAGTTTTCAGATTGTCCACCGTGCTCGGGTCAGTGTCAATGAAGAGCGCCCTTGGCCTAAAAGACCCATCACTCAACTCCCGGAACAGCAAGGACGATACACGGTCAGCTACATCCGTGTTGCAAATCTCATGCTCACGACTATAGAGATCCCACAGTGCATCGCCTATCTGTACGCCTGCCTGGCCTATGTGCAAACTGATGAGGCCCGTGTCGCCCCCAATGCTCCTGAAAGTACCCCCCTCATCGACCTTTGATTCCTTCAGTTCATCAACTACCTTTACTGGCTTCTTCACAGCGAGCTTTACAGCTTCCTCGTATTCTTCTAATGCAGTCTTCAAGTTATGCATGTTGTCCTGATCCCATAGGGATTTGATGTCAGGCAGATCTGGTGGGATGTTCCCCGCCTCATCGCACATGTATTGCGCGGTGTAGATGTTCCTCACTAACATCCTCTTCTCGTACTGCTCGACGTGCTTCTTCATTGGGGCGATGTCGGGGTTGCTAAGAAGTGCTTCAAAAGCTTCCCCTGATTTCTGTTGCGCATTGAACCACTCGGTGCTTTGGTTTCTAAACCGCGGTTCTTTGACCTTCTTCCTGTACTGTTCTACATCGACAACGTGCCACCAGTCCCATTCATATCTTGCAATGTTGCAGCACGGTTTCACCACCGTTCCGTCCCTCAGTTCTATCGACTCCGGCATGTCCTCGACACTCCACCCCTCTACCGATGCATCGTTCTCATCCATCCCGCGTACCTTGCACCTCCCCACAATTCTCGCTGTTCCCGATTCAAGAAGCTTAGGACGGTTTTCTCCGATGAAACTCTTGCTTCGGCAATACGTGAACGCGCCGCCGCCACAATCCCTTGGGGTCCACTTCTTCGTGTTTCCCATGCCCTTGAGTACGAAGGGAACGGTGTCATCGTACGGCTGAAACGAGTAGGAGAAGAATCCTTGCCGCTTCAGGGATTCCTCTTTGGGTGCCATGACGGTGTTGCCGTCTTTGCACGTGGTTACAGAGTCGCATGCTGTCACATAGGGGTACACGCCTTCTACTCTCACACGCTCCAAGGTGTACGTCAGAAGGGTGGTGTGGTTGACAAGGACCCACCCTTCGCTGACACGGTGCATTGCGTGAACGCCATCAGGGAGCACCTTGGTGGATTTGAAGAGGTTGGGAATAGCCACTTGAGTCTCTCTTGTGTCGAGGTCCCCCTCTTCCATTTCTATGAGGCTGTGTCTGGCCTGTTCTAGCAATTGTGTGTCGTCGTACAGTGTTTTGATCGGCTTGATGGTCTCTACATCTTCTTCTACGGTGTACCGCAGCAACCCCTCGTGTACCCAGCCGTATTCCGTCACACCGCCACACAAAGCGATCGCCGAAGTCACAGGCCCCGTTATGTACCACTGATATTGATGCTGTGACCTCTGTGCCCACTGCCCTAGCAGCCATTCATATGGAGTGCTTGTTTTGTCATATTTCCCCTTCCACCTGCCCACAGGAATCCATGTGTCCCAATCTGGGTGCTTCTCAGATTCTTTCTGCCTAAGCTCTGCGTCTTTAATGCGCCACTCCCCGTTCAGCTCAAGGGTGATGGTGCAGTATGACAGGAAGCGTGTCGGGTTCATCATAGAATACTGCGGTTTCTCTTCTATGTGCAGCGTCACCGGGGATGGCGAGCCGCCCTTCAGTTCAGCGATAATACCATCGACACTACTGAGACCCTGCAGCTTGGTCTCGACGCCGTCTTTGCACATAGATATTACGCGGGATCCTGAGGTAAGTCCCCATGTTGATGCAGGTCTCGATGTGGCTTTCACAACAAAGACGCCCCACGGACGTGTTGCATCAAGAGTCCAGCCCAGCTCCTTGCATTCATGGAACCCAGGGCACATGAAAACACGCGGAAGATCCAGAGTGTAGACCCCGTTCATGTGTGCATACTCCCCGTGTAACCTTGTGACGCTTACCGTTGTGATGTGCCCAAGGGCAAGGTTCGTGGCAGCTTCGTACTCGTGTTGTGTATTTTCGAACTGAAGAGAGCACTCCTCACGAATGTCGGCTCTCTCGAGCGTCTCGCTTATGATGAGCATGCCGATGTTCATCACGTGCTCCCTCGCTGTAGTCTCATAATGGCTCATCCATTGCTGGGCGTCTTCAAAGCTGGCACCAGCCCTCACGAGGTACATGAAGGTCACAGGATCAGGGTCGTCTAGAGACAAGGCGGTAGAAGCGAAGGTACTGCGGTTGGCACCCATGCGTACCAGCATGCCACATATCTCTGCACCTTGCTGCGTCTTTAGAACGGGTAATTTTGGATCAAGACATATTTCCAGAGCTTCTGTGAGCTTTCCTGTCGTCAGGTACTTCATCACACCGAAAATCTGTTCCACGTGCCGTGGCATGACAGAACCCTCCACAGTCGCTGCCACAACATTGACTAGGGATCTCAAGTAGACGAGGAGGGTGTCTAGAATACTGACCTCATTCATAGTGAATAGCTGCAGCTTGTCTAATTTTAGTATCTTTGCCTGCTCCTCACTGAGGGTTGAGGTCACTTGAAATGTCGTGTTCGGGGGGTAAAGCCACTCTCGTTCCCTTCCGAACCTGGACCAGTGCGAAATGCACACACATGTTTTACCCGTCAAAGCGAACACTGCCGCAGCCGCTTCGCCCCGAGCAAAACTGCTGGCAACACCCCTATCCGAAGATGCGGATGAATACGCAGACCACAGCACTACCTTGTTGTCGTCGTAGACAGTCCTCGGAAGGGTCACGCCCCTCAGCCCACGGTACACAACAAGATTGGCTGGTGCTCGGCAGCCATCTATCTCAGAAAGTACTGCCAGCGCTTTGTCCAAGTAATATATCAATGGTATTGCTTGGGGTAGCAGCCATGTTCCGAGTGACAACCAAACATTGAAGTTTTGCAGCGTTACAGGCACTGACCCTTCAAGGGAGTAGCTCCATGTGTAGCCGTCCCACTGCGCAGTGCAAGGCGGGAGTGCGACACGGGTGTATGTAACAGGCGCTGCACGTGCGGCTGCAACAGAGTCGTCGTCGTCCTGACCGTCCCAGTCATCGTTCCACTTGGTGATCTCAGAAGCTACCTCTTCCTGTGGCGGAGGCAGATACTTTCCGGCTGCAGGCCCTTCCTTAATACTGAGCGATGTCTCGGTCCCGAACTGTTTGCTTCGCATGGCATAGTTCATGTGCCAGAAGATCTGGTCTTCATACGTGTCGTTTACGCGGAACAGCTCGTAGGCGGTGCCACCGACGCATACACAAGGATGCTCGCCGGACAGGGCTACAAGGAACTTCTTTCCACCCCATGCCAACTCTTGTACTTCCGTAGCGTGTGCCAGAACACCCGGCGGAGGGTCAGCATTGCCTTTTAACTTCACGTCGAGGAGGCTTTGAGGGATGATGCCAGAGAGGGCATCCATCTCCTGCATCATGCTGCTGATGTCATTGCCCTCCCGTGAGTCGAGTAACCACTCAAATGTGTGCTTCACATCTTCGCTCTTTTTCTGTCCCAACAGCACGGAGCAAAGGTCCTTGAACCTGTCATGGAGGGCAGGGTTGTACATCTGCTGGTCGGGCTCCGCAAAACACTTCGCACTGAACATGGCCATGACTGTACCGTAGCACAGCTTTGCTGTCCAGCCGTGCTGTTGCAAGGGCCACAGGATCTCCTCCTCGACACCCCTACTGTACAGGTATTCCAAGACCCCCGATGGTGGCAGCTCCCCGATATTGATCGCAAGGCCGTTTTCAGAAGGCCTTGGTAGCCACATGACTACATCGTGCAGAGGGGACCACTGCCCGTTGCCCAGGCACAGACACTCGTACCTTACTAGGTAGAAATGTTTGTGTGCTGCAATGTTGCATTTCGTTTCTGTGTGGGACCACCTGAAGTCGACAACGGACGCTTCGCCACGCAGCTCACTAGGGTAAGGATCAGCCTCCAGGCCCATGGCAACACTGGCAGGGATGGAGCCTGCTGGGAAGTTGTAAGCTTTCATCCACGAAGGGTCGAGGAGGAGTGCGCCGTCCGGCTGCATGCATTTCTCGATCAAGTTGCCTGGCACAGCCTTCCACCGCGCCCCCTCGATGTTGTCGGAGGGAGTGACCCATGTGGCCCAGAGCTTGTGGCGGCCGAGCTGAGAAGCGGAGTAGAGCCAGAGAGGAGTGACGACCTGGGGGGGTTGGTTGTTGGAGTGGTGGGTGAGGACGAGGTTACAGTTTGCCTGCAGGTCGTTGATGGCAGTGTTGTTCCAGATCTCGCCTGTAGGCGTGCACCACGTAGAGATATCCTGGTGAAGCTCTTCAACAGGGAAGGGTGGGGTGTAGGCTGCGTCATAGAAGTGTGTGAGGACAACCTCTTTGGGGTTGTTTGCAGGCTTGGCATTAGCTATGCCATCGCTGAATTTTCTGTCCTCGTCAGTCATAGGGTTCTTTTTTCTTTCAAGCCAGCTAACAGTAGCCGCCCGCAGTGTAGGCGGGTCCGTGAACTTCGCAGCGGCACTCAACACAGCCCCCACTACCGCCCTGTCGCCCCCACCCCCTTCCTTCACTCCTTGCAGCAGTGTTACCACCTCCTCCACGTCATCCTTTGAGATGTTGATCTCCCCTCCTGTCAGCTTTAAGTGCGGGTTTTCTGGGCTGGGCAGTCCTTTCTTTCCAGCAAAACTGCTTTGCATTGTGTTCGATCCCTCAACCTGTTTTGATGGATAGGTGATTGTGAATTTAAAAAAGGGGGAACACACCAAATGTAAGCTTTTCTTTTTTTGGAATGCAATGGAGAAGGAGAATAAAAAAAGAAAGAGAAAGTAAAAAAAAAAACGAAAAGGGCCGGACATCATTCCCCACCAAACAACTATTTTTTGGGGGGAGCACTGAATGAGAGGAGAAGAAGGAAAAAAAAAAGAAAAGGACAGGGGGGGGGGGGGGGAGGAGAAGGGGGGGGAGTAAAAAAGAAGAAGAATAAGAAAAGGGGAAATACTCAATAGTAACAACAACAACCTGAAAGAAAAGAGGAACCGATAGTTGTTTGTACGTGCTGGGTAGAAACCTGGAGAAGTTTATCAACCCGTAACACGTTCACAGCTAACGTTCTCCTTATGTTCAGACAAAGAAAAAAAAGGCAAATCGCAGAAAGTGGGTGTGTACTTTACTGTGAATAATACAGTTTCCTTTTCTTTTTTGTTTGTTTGTTTCCCTTCCCTTTCCCCGTGTTTCTTTTTTTTCTTACGCCCCCTCCCCCCTCCTCGTACCTTTTATTTAGTCACATCAAAATGCTTTTCACACGCAACAATTTAAAAAAAAAAAAGAAAGAAGAAAAAAAAAACCGTTTACTGTAAAACCGTCGAGAAAATAGTTTTTTCCTGCCGAAAATTTTCATTTTATTACCTTTTAATTTTTATTTTTTTTCCAATTTCTTTTTCTTAGAGCTTGCTCTGCTGGTGCTTGGTGAACTTCATCATGTTGGTAAGGGAGGGGTTCTTGGAAAGGCCCATTTTGTTGTTCACAAGCTCGTGCCCCTTCATGTCGTTGATCTTCTTCCAGTTGGCCGACACGTCCTCCATCGAGGGCTCGTGCCCGGAGCAGATGTCGCTGACATAACCAGGGGCACGTGCGATCATCACCTTGTGGTAGGTACCAGCACCACATTCATAGTAGGACCCGTTCTCCTTCGAGGACTCATGGCACAGGAAGAGGGTCAAGGGAACGATGAACTCCGGCTTGAGCGCAGCAACCATGGCGGGGGGCATCACGGTGGCGGTCATTCTTGTCCCGGCAATGGGTGCAATCGCATTTGTGAAGACCTTGTTCTTCGCACCTTCCTTAGCAAGCGACTGGGAGAACCCTACCAGTCCCATCTTTGCCGCGGAGTAGTTCACCTGCCCCACGTTCCCGTAAAGCCCAGCCGCTGACGCAGTGTTCACAACCCTGCCGTACTTCTGCTCGTTCATGTACGGCCAGGCTGCCTTGGTCACGGCGTAGGAACCCTTCAGGTGCACCTTCATGATGAGGTCCCAGTCGTTCTCCGTCATCCTCTTGAAGGTGATGTCCCTCAGGATGCCTGCGTTGTTGATCACGATGTCCACTCTGCCAAAAGCCTTGATGGCGGTCTGGACGATGGCCTCGCCGTTCTCTACGCTGTCGTAGTTTGCAGCAGCCTTCCCGCCGGCGGCAACGATCTCCGCAACCACCTTGTCGGCAACCTTCCCACTATCATTGGTGGCCGCTCCCTTCACAGACCCACCCAGGTCGTTCACCACAACGCTGGCGCCACGCTTGGCGAGCTCCAGAGCGTAGGAACGGCCAAGACCACCACCGGCACCGGTCACAATCGCCACACGGCCATCGAAACGAAGCTCAGACATGTTAATAGTAGTAAAATATGCTGCGGTTGGGGTTTTTTTTGTCTTCCTCCCATTGATGCATCAAAACGATAAAGTTTCAATGCACAGCTGGCACAACTTTTGAAGATCTGGTCCCACATCTGCCCGATGCGCTCTGAGCCCGCAGTTAGAGAATTTATAAGTGCTGAGCCATACAGAGGCAGTGACTATGTGCCGGGCGGGGAACGTGATACCAGCAATTGACTACGATGGGCGGAAACTTGTTGACCGGACAACTGAGCAAAACAAGTTGCGGCGCATCCCACTCGAGAGTGTTCGCAGAGTTTGTTGCTCAAGGGTGCAAAAAAAAAAAAAAAAAAAAAAAAAAAAAAAAAAAAAAACAACTGTCGAAAACCATATGAAAAAAAGTACTGAATTAAAAACACACAGCCCTGCTACATAAGTGAGCACCATCCATTGTGCCACGATGGAGGTGCCCCGTCGTGGGCTGCTGGAGTGGTCGGAGTGGGGGGTTCATGGGGTTCGTTGGGGAACTCGAGTTGCTCTTCCCTCTTCGGGGTGATCTGTGGGACTGATCTGGAGCGCTTGATAGCGTTGGTGGTCTCATGGCGCTGCACGAGAAGCTGGGCGAGTAGCGCGGTCTCACCAAATCTAAAGTTGGGCAGTTCGTCCAAGGTTTGGTTTTCTACAGCTTCCCGCAAGAGCGCAAGCTCTTTAGTGAGACACACGTACACCCCCTGGCCGGTGCAAGCGGCTAGGGCTACCGTCAGCACCAGGCCCACCAAGGTACACGCTGCATCATAATCTTCTAACACCTTCACCAGTACACCCAAGATAAACACAGCTAAACTGATACAAAAGCTCAGCACAAACCACGCATCCCACTTCATGCCTGAAGTGGTGAATCAAAGGGGGGAGGGGGGAGAGAGAGAAAAAAGAAGAAAAAGCACTGCACTGAATACCAATATAAAATAAAAGGGGGAGTAGATATAGACAGCAAGAAAGTGTTTTTTCTTTTTTTTTTCCTTTTCTTTTTGGGTAAGGTATAGAGATAGGTAGTGCGTGCTTTCTTTTCTTTTTTGTTTTTCTTCTTTTTTCTTGTGGGTGTGTATTTTCTTTTTTGTTTTTCTTTTTCTTTTCTTTTTTTTTTTTTCTAGGAAGAAAAAAAAAATGCTCGAGTATTTGTCCCCCTTCCCCTTCGTGTTTCTTGTTCTTTCCTAGGAGGGTAAAACAGGGTAAAACCATCGGCGATTCTTTTTTTTTTTCTTCCCCCTTTTTTTATATTATTTTTTTTTCTTCCCTTTTCTTTTTTCTTCTCTTCGCCTCCCCGACACCGTGTTCCTCGGAACGCAGGAAGAGCGCACACTAAAAAATGCGGACAGGACAAAAAAAAAATCTCATTCTTCTTTCGTTTTATGGAACAAAATGAAACAAATAAAACACAAAAAAAAGGGGGGCAGGCGGGTGGGGAAAACCTCCCTCCCCGCCCCGCTCTTCTTTCACTCCTCCACCTCAGTCGAGGTCTATATCGGACGCAGAGCTGACTTCATCTTCTTCCCGTTTCTACGTGTTTTCTTTATATTTCCCCCCCCATTTTTTTCCCCCATACTTGTTCATGGCTGCTTCCCTCAGTTCCTGGGGTTCCAAGGTTCAGGGAGTCGCATGATGGCGTGACGGGTGAGGCAGCAGGAGCCTTCTTCTTCCCTCTTACCTCTGGAGTGTAGAACTCTCTCCCATGGGTCTCAGCGGCAATAGCTGCTGCGGCTTTCTCTTCGGTAGCGTGGGTTTTTGTGTGGGTCTGTACCTTCTCCTTAAATCGTTCCTCAGACTGGATCAAAAGCGCAGCTG
The DNA here is from genome assembly GCA_964019335.1 of Diplonema japonicum. Classification (NCBI taxonomy): domain Eukaryota; phylum Euglenozoa; class Diplonemea; order Diplonemida; family Diplonemidae; genus Diplonema; species Diplonema japonicum. The sequence goes on along the minus strand of OZ025662.1, from coordinate 693,722 downwards.
CTTCCCCGTTCATCGGATCATGCGGGTTGGGGTACTGGAGCAGCTGTGTTAGGAAGTTTGAAAGTGTGTGTGTCAACGTGAACATCGGAGACCACGTCTGATTGAGCACATCTAGGCAGATGGAACCTGATTGCTCTTCCACATTGGGGTGGAATATACGGTTGACGAAGCCGACAGAGGGGCTTGCCTGAGGGTACCTCTCAGGGAGCTCGATGTGCAGCCACCATACGCCCCCCAAGTATGGGCACAGTTCCTTGCTCACGTTCAACTGGGGGTGCTTCACTGTGTCGAGGTGCAGTTTTACGTAGATCTCATGCACGTCGTCTTCAGCAATCATGACCTCGTACCCGTTGCTGGACAGGTCTACTATGTCTAGAAACTTTCTCTGCGTTGGGCTTGTCCCCGTCAGGCCGTTGTCGTGGGTCTTCATCCCAGCTGACCCCGTTATACCGATCGGCTGGCTGGCCTGCATATTTCTTTTTTCCCTTTTTATTTCTTTCTTTTTTTTTTTTTTTTTTTTTCTTTGCCCTCTTTTCCCCACCACGCCTTTTCTTCCCCCCCCCCTTTTTTTTTGTATTTTTTGCTCATTTTCTTTTGCTTTAACCATGTCATATTTATGGAGAGAAAAAAAAAAATACGTTTTGGTCAAATTGCGACCAGCCATTCTCTTTTTAAGGCACCATTGCGCGATTTCTTTTGAACTTTGTTTGGCTAATTGCCAGGATTTGAGGTCTAAAATCCGGTGATAATGAGGAATACTCGACTGGGCAGAGGGTCGTGAGCGATGAAGAATGCGACGAAAGTGGTCCCCCTCGAGCGGACTCCCTCCACTGGCCAAAGGTGTGAAACGCAAGCTAAATCTGGGCTAGAACAGTGTTATATGGGGTTTGTTCCCCTTTACCAAACAGGGTGTTGGGTCAAAAATCATAAGGTAAAAAGCCAGTTCAGGGGAATCCTGATACCTGAATGTCTCCAGAAGTCACTTTTCCATAAAAAGAACACTTTTGTATGATTAAATGCTGCCATTTCCCCCCGGTTTTTAGCATGTGGGCTTAGTGGCTTAAAAGAATGAAAAAGAAAACGCTTTCTAACATCCAAATGAACAAAAACAAAGAGATGAGATAAAGGAGGTTCCTGTCTTGGAACGTCCCCCTTGTCTCTACTTATCTACCCCTTTCTCCCTTCTGGGGCCAAACAAAAAAAAAAGGGAAAAGAACATGGGGTACTATGAGAAGAGGGATGAGGGGTTACATTAACAGGGGAGGGAAACACAGCGGGGGAGTGCAGGGGATGCTTAAAAAAAAAAAAAAAAAAAAAAATAGAAAGACAAATCCCACCACCCTTAGAGGGGGTGACGGGGGGTCTATTTTTGACACTCCCTTACAAAGTAGAAAAAAAAACAAAGAACAGAATGTGGGAAATAAACAATTCAACGTCTCTTCCTACCCAACAACCTTGCTCATCTTTTCAAGGGCTTTAAGGCGATGGAAGGACTCCAAAGCTGCGTTGTACGGCGACACGGCTGTGGTAGGCGAAGAACGGGTAGTGGTCGAGGAGTTTTTAGCTGCTTTGGCTTTTTGAGGGGAGAAGGCAGCATGGCGCTTCACGGGTGGCCTGGCACCTTGGACCGCTGATACAGAAAGAGCAGCTGCATAGAGAGTCACGGCACAATTATGGATCACCTCACATTGCTTGTACCCTTCAACGTCTGTTAGCACACTGTTCATCTCGTCATCCCTGCACCGTCCGATTTCCTCAAGTTCCGCGACACGCAGTCTGCATGCCTGAGGTTTTTTTTATTCTTTTCTTTTTTTCTTTTCCATACCCGCAGCTCTTCTTCCTGTTCTTCTCTGTACTCACTGTCGTGTTCCCTTTCCATTTTCAGCGCACCTAGCTCCCGTAAGGTGTCTTCCACATCCACCGTTCCGGGGCCTGTTCCCTGTGTCGCGGTCGTAACTTCTGGCTTCTCCGCCTTTACCGTTTCCCATTGCACTTCTTCCAGAGGCCCATATGTGCTCTCCAGCACTGCCTTGAACTGCTCAATGGTCTTTCCGATATTCTCCCCCACCAGCGCGTCCACCTTGAATATGTTATCCTGGTCGTACCGCTGCAGCACAGCCACCCCGAGCCCCCACCCTGCATGCTCACGCACCTCCTCCAAAGAAGGTATCCGTACCCCGTAGGTCTGCCCTAGCTTGTCTACCATCGTCTTCTCTTTCCCGCTGTAGGTTTGCAGTATACCCGAGACTTTCTCCAGTTTCTCGGGGTTCCGTTTCTTGTACAGGTCAGTCAGTACCTTCTTGTAATACACAGGGCGCGCCTCTTGGATGCTGCCAGCAGACTTGTACGGCACGGAGTACCTCTTGTACAGCGACTTCATCAGTTCCTCGTCCCTGCCCCAGTACTTCTTCACAATGTCTGTCACTGATCCAGCTTTCTCCGAGTTGTGCTCTTTCATGAATCCATGCACCCTCTTCCACAGTGAGGAGTCCGTGTACAAGTCATCCGAGGGCGGTGCCGGAACGGATACCGTCACAGGATCGGGTGTTTCTTGTGGCGTCGTCTGCACACACCTGTCGACGCAAACAGGCATGCTAGGAATGGGAACTGCCTCGGGAGGTGTGAGTTCTCTCGGCATAGAAGGCAGACTCTCGGACACACCAAGGCACCGCTCCGTGTCCGACCACCTTGCACTCATCGCGTCTTGTGAAAGCTTCCACAGTAGGTCATCTCTCTTCTCGATCTCCTTCTTTAATGAGTACAGCTTGTCATCAGGTGTGAGTGCGTAGCTGACCTCTTTCAGCGCTGCCACCTGCGCTTCCCGTGTGCCCGCCAGCTCTTTCTTCAGTGTAGCGATCTCTTTCAACAGTTTCCTCTCCCTGTTCCGGCTGGCTTTCAGGTCGTCTGTAAGTTTCGTGGACTCCTCCTTCGCCTTGCTGTACAGGACTGTGTTCAGCTTCATGATTTTCTCCGCGTCCTGCGTCCTTGCACGGTGTAGTGACTCGTCTTTGTTTAGCTTTCGTAGCTCGCTGTAGATCTCCTGCGCAACACCCGCACGCGGGTCGGCGAGGCGTGCTCTCGTCTCCACGACACCCATGATGTCCGCCATCTTCTGCCGCATGTGCTGCACTTGCACCTGTGTGTCTTTCTCTGTCCTTTTCAACGCCAGTATCTCGGCCTTGGCATCCAGTAGCTGCTGCCCAATCTCAACCGAGTCTTGCGGGATGCTCGGGTAGGCATCAATCGTGTCCAGCATGAACTCAACAGTAGTAGACTTGTCTGTTGTCGTCACTTCTGCTGTGCCCACGTTGCGATCCATCACCTCGGCGACAGTGCTCGTTCCCTTGTCCTTCACCTCATGCATCACGTTCACCCCGTAGTCGCGGGTCTGCGCTATCCGCACTGTCTTCTTCCCTTGTATAGAGGGGTACCCTGCCTGCATCGTCTCGTTCACAGGCACGTACCTCACAACACGGTCGTTTCCTGCAATCGCCGCCCACGTCTCACTTGGTTGATCACCTTCCTTCGTGAATACCTGTAATAAATGTACTACATGTTCAAGTGCATACCACC
>OZ025661.1:482036-796672 GCA_964019335.1 Diplonema japonicum | reverse complement strand
AAAAAAAAAAGAGAGAGAAAAAGTCTTAGTGACAGCTTTGTGCTTCGTAATAATGGGGTAAGAAAAAAAAAGTTTGTCGGCACACATGAAAGGTGAATTAAGGCTTTCTTTCTTTTTCTTTTTTTCTTCCCTAGATTTAGAGCATACGAGGGAAGGATGAGGGCTAAACAAAAAAAAAGGGGGGGGATCCCTTGCTCTGCTTGGGATTTCTTTGTTGCCTTCGCCCTAATTGCCCTCTGCCTTTTTTTTTGTTTTCCTTTTTTTTTTTTCTTCTTATATAAACTGTAAAGATTTCTTTTTTTTTTATTTGAGTGTGTAGTAGTTTAACCGGTGTTTCCGTTTATCAAAATCCCGATTCTTTTTTTAATTATTTTCTTTCTTTCGACAGACAGCAACGAAGCATGACACAAGGCAACCAACTACTTGGTAATAAATGATGGGGGGGGGGGGGGGGGTCATAAGGGGGTCGTTATTTGCCCTTTTTCAGGCTCTTCGCCAAGGGCATTTTGGGCCCTTAAAAAAACTGTAACCACCCCAAAAGTGCCCACAAATCACCCAAACCCCCGTTTCCCGATGGTTTCCGGCCCCAGAAGTGCCCAGAATCATGTTCTAATTTTGGGGCCCCCGTTTGGTACTTTCCCTATGTAATCCTAGGGAACATAAAATAGGGGCCCCTAGGATTACATAGGGAAAGTACCAAACGGGGGCCCCAAAATTAGAACATGATTCTGGGCACTTCTGGGGCCGGAAACCATCGGGAAACGGGGGTTTGGGTGATTTGTGGGCACTTTTGGGGTGGTTACAATTTTTTTAAGGGCCCAAAATGCCCTTGGCGAAGAGCCTGAAAAGGGGCAAAAAGTGGCCCTTTTTAAGGACCATATGACCCCCCCTAGGGCTATGCTGGCAGGAAACGTGGAAACGTTTCCGTTTCCGTTCCCGTTTCCGTTTTCATACTTTTCAAAATTCTTATGGAAACGGCTTCCTTCTTAAGGAAACATAAGGAAACGTTTCCGTTTCCCTTTTTTTCAAAAAATGCATGGAAACGCGTTTCCATGCCAGCATAGCCCTAGGGGGGGGGGGGAGAGGAAGGAGAATGGGGAGGAATCTGTTGGCAACAAAGGGGGGCCACCTGTATGCACCGAGAGCAAAAGAAGAAGGAGAAGAAATGTAGCACACAAAAATACAAGAAAGAAAAAGCAATAAAACTCGAAGTTGGGGGGATGGGATGTTTTTTCTTTTTTTTTTCTTTTTCATTTTTTTTTTTTAGGGAGCGCCCAAATAAAAATAAAAAATAAAAAAAATAAAATAAAAAAGCCATAACCGAACAGAACATAAAAGAGAAAGAAAAAAAAAAATTGCAGGTGGCATTTTGTCGCAAAGAAAAGAAAAAAAAAAAAAGGAAATTCAATCATCGTCCTCCGCGCCTTCACTAAGAGAGCCGTACCGGTTGTTGCTGTGATTTTTTTTTTTTTTTTTTTTTTTTTTTTTTTTTTCTTTTTACCTCACAGCAAGCCCGCCAACAGAATGTGTGGAATTCCTGTTCCGCGCCAACATGGTGAGGCAACCGAGGGAATTTTTGTGCCTTTATTTTATTTTATTTTATTTATTTTTTTTTTTTTTCCTCCCATACCCTGACAGCATGTCATCCTGAGTCAGCGTCGTGGCAGTATCCCGACTACCCCGTGAAGCAGACAGCCTTCGGCGGCTCAAACTCATGTTAGAAGGTGACGTAGTAGCTATAGGTTGCGGGGTGTGAGGTGCTGTGTCATCCTGCCGAGCGACACCTCCATCATCTTCATCATCACTGTAATTAATTTTTTCAGTGGGTGAGGTGTACGCACGAGGCCCGAGCCCCGCCTCAGGGTCGACCACCCAAGACAGCAGCAAAAGCTGCGCCACAGTATAACGAAGCATCGGCGTCCGATGGAAACACTTATCCAAAAACTCCAGCAAATCCGCACTACACCCTTCCCCAGGACCCGGTCGGGGAACACGGTTACTTGTGTGTCCTATTTGGTACAACGCCGGTACCGGTGGATACTCTGACCATGGAGGCTTCCCTGTTACCATTTCAAGAACGGTGGCCCCAACAGACCAAACATCAGCGGGAGTGGAATGCCCTGTCATTTGTATGACCTCGGGTGCCATCCAGTAAGGCGAACCGCCTAAAGACTGTGCTTCACCATCTTCGGTCAGCTGTCGAGCGTTTCCGAAATCCGCAAGTTTCACATTTCCGTCAATTCCAACCAAAACGTTTGCTCCTTTGATATCACGGTGGACGACACCCTTGGAGTGCAGGAGGGCGAGGCCGCTTAAAATTTGCCGGGTGTATTTTTGCGACACCGTTTCGGGTATCTTCCCGAATTTTTTTAAAAGCGTCAGGAGGGAGCCGCCCGGGACGTACTCCATCAGGATGCAGACGGTGAGGTCGCGCCTCTCCATCCCCAGGTACTGCACGATGTTGGCGTGGGTGATATTTCTCAAAAAATTCAGTTCGCGCTGCACGCTTTTCAGCCTCTTTATTGCCCCCTCGTCCGTCTGCAGATCCGGTGGGAAATCCATCTCCTTAATCGCAATCTGCCGCCCTGTGTCCAGGTCCAACCCTAGCCACACCACACCGAAGGTTCCCCGTCCTATAATCTCACCTTTTTTCCAGTTCAACTTCGCGGATTTTAACGGAGTTCCGGAACCGGGGTGGTTGGGGGAATGTGAAGAAGAACCGGTCCCGCCGTGCGGAGAAGATGTTGAAGAATGGGCTTGCCCGGACGAATGATCAGGCTGGCTTAGAGGAGTTGGTATGGGCCGGGTTTTCTTCTGGTGCTGTTCCGGGATAGAATGCCGGTGCTGCCCTGTGAAGCTCCCGCTGGACGTGGTGCTGTCAATGGATCTTCCGTGCCGTTTCGGCACAGGAGGGATGATGGCTGCTTGCGGTATGGTAGGGAGGAATCGCCCTTCACCTCGTTCATCTGGTATGCTTCCTTCTCCTTCGCTCGACCATTTCATGTTTGACTGGTTCAAGCTGTTTGATTGGTAAGGAGCGACCACCGCTGTTGGTACAGGCTCCTGGTGTTGTTTTGGGGGTGGTGTGGGTGCGGCAGCTTTTTTCTCGCTTGAGGGCCGTCTTGCGACAACGACGGTGGTCTGTTGTTGTTGTTGTTGCTGCTGTTGTTGTTGTTGTTGTTTCCGCTGTACTATTTTTTCATTGGGGCTTGCTTTGCTGTCCCCTGTGCAGCATCCTCCTTTCTTGCTTTGCCCACCTCCCATGCCCCTCTCTTTTTTTTTTCTCCTTCCTCCCCCTCCCCTCCCCCCCTTGGTTTTTTTTTTTTATATAATCTTTGATCAAGGAAAAAAAAGAGAAAAAATAAGACTTCACATAATGAAGGGGGGGGGGGGGGGGGGGTGGATGGGGGTTGGCGGTATATAAAAGAAGAAAAAAAAATGTGGTGTGTTTTTAAAAGTAAAAAAAAAAAAAAAAAAAAAAAAAAAATGGCAGGGGTGGGAGGCGAACACAACATAGGAACAGTGGGAAAGAGTTTCCTTTTTTTTATGAAAAAAAAAAACGCGCACAAAGGGCTTGGAGTCACAAAAAAAAAAAAAAAAAAAAAAAAAAAAAAAAAAAAAAAAAAAAAAAAAAGTGCAAAAGAGACGGAATGAATGTTAACTAAACAAAGAAAAAAAAATAGAGGAAAGGGTGGGAAATTGCCTTGAGTGATGGAATTTTTAAGCTAAGGGGCGATTTTCTTTTTTTTTTCTTTCTCTTTTTTTTTTGTTTGTTTCTTTCTTTTCTTTATTTTTTTTCCCTCCCCCTTCCCCCCTTTAAAAAAAAAATACTATTTATTAAGTGAAAAGATACCATTATTTCACACGTGGTGGCAGAGGGTTTAACGAGTAGGGATAAACTCACTGCTACCACACTTGTAATAATGTTTAATTATTTTCACTTAATAAGTTGTTTTATCTAACAAGAGCCGGGTTTGAAAGGGTGAGAGGACAGGCGCCCTTCTAAAAATCATTTTTTGGCGTGGCAAGCTCATCATTTCTCTGGTTTCGTTGGTTGATCTTACTGCAACTTGCCCAAATGTTTGTTGCAGCGAAGCCGTTGTCCTTTATATCTTGGAACTGGGATAAAGTAAAAAAAATCTTATTTTTCACTCCCACCCTTGGAAACCTGGCTCGAGTTACATAAAAAAAAAGAGAACAAAACAAAAACAAAAACATGCATATTCTAAGCCCAATGGACGAGGGAAAAAAAAGAAAGAAAAGAAAGAGGGGGGAAAAAAAAAAAGAACAGGGTAACTTTATTTTATTTTACTTTTTTTTTTTAATTTATATTTTCCCCCTTTTTTTTGAAAAAAAAAACCCCCCGATCAACACCACCCTGAAACATACATAAAGAAAAAAAAATATCTAGAACTTTATTTTTATTTTATTTTTTTTGGTTTTCTCTCTCAATCGATGCTAATGGCCGACTCAGCACCGTGCACGTCAGGGTTCAGAAACAGCTCCGAGCATCTTGTGATGAACCTCTTCCCGTACCGGTAAGGCTCGATGGCGGACATCCCAACAGGGTCCTTCTTGAGGAAGACGGTTTTGAAGAGCCTCTCCACCTTCTTTTGAAGCGTCCACGTCTGCAAAATGTCGATGATACCCATGAAATACATGCTGTCACCATTGTGCTGCGACTCGGTAGTGCAAGCAGAATAAAGCCCGCCTTCATTACGGCGGTGAATGGCAGGACGGGGTTTCGGGGTGGAAAAATCGGAGAAATCAGAACTCGACGGAGGTGCGTAGGTGTTCTGCCGGTGCTTCCTGCTGCTCAATGGCGATTGTGTACTATCATGAGGAGCACACAAATCCACAGCAAGGTCATCTTTCGGCACTCGAAGGTCGCTGAAAGGCCCACGGTGAATCCCTAACAACAATGAATAATCCATGATGTTATGCCGTATGAAGAACTTTGTGTCTTCTTCGATTTGCCTTAAAAGAGTTGCTCCGACATCACCATCCAAAACAAGCTGCTTCACACCCGAAATATCCATATCTTTCATCACCCTGCTCTGCTGTTTCCCGGCCTTACCATACCCCAACATCGAGAAGAAAGCACGCGACTTCGAAATCGAACCGGGTGACAGATCCCCTTCAGACGGTTCTCTTTTTTTAACAGGCCCCCGGTCGACCCACGAACCCTTCAGATCATACACCTCATCGACGTGACGTTTTGTGAGGAACACGTTGTCCATTACCACGAAGTGGGTCACTCTTGCGCCTCTGTGCATTTTGATGGCGTAGAGGCCGTAGAAGCGAACGATGAGCGTGTCGGTGTTCTGTGAGAGATGGTCGTAGTAGTCGGGGAGGAACGATTTTAAAAGCTTTGCCTCCGCTTGTGTGACGGTTTTGACGATGAACTCCTTCCCCGGTGTGAAGTAGAAGAAAGACCCTGACGAACCGCCATCTGAGAACTTCTCCATCATCCTGTCGTCGATGTCCGTAAAACTAAAGATTGAATGGTATGTGTCTGGTGTCATCCCGGTACCGATTCGGATACTGTGGAAAACCTTTGGAGCATAGTCGTAAAAAGTAAACCGAACACTGTCGGAGTCTTCCCTGTCAACCTGGCGGATAACCTCTTGTGTGAAGTCCGCATCGCTCACGACCTTGCACGGGACGGAGCGCAGCTCTTCCATCAACATCTCGGTCATTGTGCTGATGCCTTGCTGGCATGCGATCATCACGTCTCGTCGGAGAGCCCATTTCAACGGAACGCTCTCCCTGCACTCCGTGGCGTCCGGGACTTCTGTTCGACTTTCATCGTCCGGATGGCTTTGTATACTCTCGTGAGGGAGAATCGGTGTTTTCAACGGAGATCGTAAGCTGTTCATCCTCGCGTTGCTGCTTCGCGACACCGGTGGGAGCAGAACCGGCGATGCCGTGTATCCTTTCAATGCGAGTTGGGATGTTTTCAACCAAACAGCCAGTGCAACAAGCCCTCTCGATGCAATCGACACTGCCATCAGTATAATTAAAGGAAAAGAGTCTTTGTTCCCGGCGCCGAACCCACCGAACCAAACCATCCCTGTGAACGTCCAGAAAGCCCCGATAAGACCGATGTACCACTGCCCTTGAGAGATTGCAACCGTTCGGATTTTGTGCGATGCGGGGATGGCGACCTTGGCGATCGACGACACCCAGATCAGAACCGTCAGGGAGAACAGATACCCGAGCATTACGGGACCGTAGAAGATAGTGAAGGAGAGTGAGAGGTGCGTGGTGGAACCTTCCACCCAGCAGAAATCGAACTCAGTCAGACCTATATCGTCAGAATTGAGTAGAACAGCAGTTGAGATAAGCGAAGACACCCAAACAGAAAGGTGGTAGTAACCCAGATGAGATGCATGGTTTGTGAACGGGTTTTGAACCGACCACAGAAGCTCAACTGAGAAGCACACCCACCACACAAGCGAAGCCGTTGAGAAAAACTGTATAATCACTGCCTGCACCTTGCACATGTCTGTCAGGTAGTGGTTCTTCACAAAGACTGGGACCACGAACGCCACGCTGTTTCCCATGTCGCAGAGGGTTTTGTTGCGGAGGAGGTCGGCCGGGGGCAGTTTTTGCTTCAAGGAGGCCTTGAAGTAGCTTACCAGCATTGCCAAGCTTCCCACGATGCTGACCAGACCGCCCACCATGTATGCCTTTGTCGCACGGTCAAAGTTCTCTAGTGAATCCGTGCAGCTTGTGGTGTTGCCTTCACAGGGCTCGCCTTCCCCTGCGGCAAGCGCTAGAAAGAGGAGTATCATCGATTGCATGGCATTTTTTTTTTTTTTTTTTTTTTTTTTTTTTTTTTTTTTTTTTTTTCCCTCCCTTCTTCTTTTTTTTTTTTTTTTTTTTTTTTTTTTGGGTTTGCGGAAGACAAAAAAAAGGGGGGTGCACGCGGACTTGGAGGGGGGATTAATCGAACCTCAGTGGGAGAAGTTTTGTTGTTGTTTGCGGTTGTTATGTTGTGTTTGCTTTTTTTTTTTTTTTTTTCTTCTTTTTCTTTTTTTTTTTTTTTTTTCCTCAAAGTTTCGAGAAGAATAAAATAAAAATACAGTCAACAGAGTCTGCGGTAATAATGCGTTCCTCGATTAGGCTTTGTTGTTGGCAAAAAATGGGGGGGGGGGAGAAGAATGAAAGTCTTTTTGCTATTTTAATTTTTTTTATTTAATTCGAGCCAAGGGTGGGAGTGAAAATAATATTTCACTTTATATCACGCTCAACATTATATTCACTCCCAGCTTATAGAGAAATAAGGCTCAGGAGTGACATAATGTACAGGAGTGATATAATGTTACATTATGTCACTCCTGCACCTATTTTAAGCCAAACTCCTTAGAAACACAGAAAACTATAGGAAGAAAGCCTAAGGCGATGGGGAGGATTACACGTCTCGGGGGTGCTAGTCAGTCTGCTCAACCCCCCGCATCCACCATACATGCAACCTCAGATGGTTCCAGCGGTAGCGATGCACAGGGATAAGCGACATCAACATTAATGTTAGAACTAACGAGAACTGGTAACTTGAAATCCCCTTGTAGCTTGTAATACCCAACTTTTTTTGCTGCCTCTCAGTTTTGATTTCTTCTTGTAACCTGTACCCTGCACCTGTAACCTCCCACCCTTTCAAACCCGGCTCTTATTAAATAAAACAACATATTAAATGAAAATAAGTGCATTATTTCACTTGTGGTGGCGGGTTTAACTCGAAATTATTACTACACTCGCTTCGCTCGTGAAGTAAGATCCTCTCTCGTTAAACCCCCTGTCACCACGCGTGAAATAATGCAATCTTATTTTCATTTAATAAATAGTTATTATTTTTCAACATGGAAACCGCTATTTTGTCCAGGAAAGTGTGTAATTGCAGTATCCCCTCCACCACCACTTTTTGTTTGCAGATACAACAAAAAAAGCGCTTTGGAAAGTTCAGAAGAGGTTGAGATGAAGAAAGGTTTTTTTTTTTTTTTTTTTCCTTCTTTTCCTTGCAGCACCGATTCTTTGTTGTTTACCCGCCTTTCAGTTCAGTGCGCATAAAGTGCAGAAGTTGCGGGACGAATGTAATAACTATTTATTTAACGAATATAAGATCCCATCATTCACGTGGTGGCAGTGGTTTTGACGAGTAATGACGTTCAACAAGTCACTGCCACCAAGTGAAACCACGTTGTTTTATTTAACGACAGCAAAATTTGAGTGCGTGGGGGAAATGTTTCATTTGTTATTTTTCTGCTTTGTTTTGTTTTCATTCTCAACTTTTCAACATACAAAAAAAGGGGGGGTGACGCCAAAAAACAATCCCCCCCAAAAAAACAAAAAACCCCCCCCCAGCTTTTTTACTTTCACTTTTTTTTTTTCCTTCTTTTTTTTTCAAAAAAGGGTAAGGGGAGAAGCTATTGTATCGAAAAAAAAAAGAAAAAAAAGAAGAAGAAACACACACCGGCATCGAATGGCTAACGAATTCAGGAGGGAAAAAAAAAGGGAAGAAAGACGAGGAATGAAGAGCAAGAGCCGCCCCAATTGAAACCCAGCCCCTCCTTCCTCCTATTTAATTGGGATCGAGACGGGTCTGTCCCGCAATTGCATTTTGCAGATGGCCCTGTGCGCGAGTTGCGCATCATCAGGCACGTGACCATAAAAATTTTTGACGGCCTCTGCCACCTCCGAAGCGATTGTGAAAAACCGTGAATTTTTCTGACCCTCGCAGTCGTCTTGCAACCCATCTGAACCCCGAGGACGAGATAAGACATGAGGGTGGACCACAAGCCAGGACAGTGACAGAAAGAGATACACTTGGATGGGAAGCAACGAGAGCACAAGCAACAGCATCGAAAAACAACCACTCAAGCACACCATAACTACAGTAGATGTTGTAGAAACAGCCGGATCGCAATAGGTGAACAGGGACGATGCCCGGGAAAAAAAAGTAGCCGCTTGACCTAAAGGGTTTTGAAGCTTTTGCGCGGCCCGGAGGGCGGTGGGTATTCTATTGAGTTTTTTCCACAAAGACGGCTTTCCAAAAGGGTTGTTTTCCTCATAAAGGATGTACTCCTTAACGGGGCCCCGCACCTTGGCAAGCACCCCGTTGAGTATTGTGAGGCCACAGATTATCATGGGTGTCTGCCAGAAGGCAAAACAAAAGCAAATGTATGCGATCACCGGAACCGAACCGAAGGCGGCTGTTTGATTCACCCAAAGGAATTTCAAGAGGGTCGGCAAACCGAACTCCAAGTGCAGCCTCGCAGCGTTGTCCTTGACCTTGTGGATGTCGAGAAATTGTTGTGGCAACTGTTCCACCGTGGTCTCGTACCCGCCTTCTCCCGGTTTTCCTCTCCAGTACGCCGTGTCCAGTATACCATACAGCGGGGCATCGTTTCGCTTCCATTCAGCGTTGATGAAAATAAAACCGAGGGATTTTTTCGGATCGTGCATTCCGAGTTTTTCAGAGACGGGGGAGACGGTTCGAAATGTGCTGGGCGGGTCTTTTTCGTAACCGTTGACTTCGGGTTCTCCGGGGGGAAGGAGTTCAATCCAAGACCCGAAACCTTTTTCCTTATCGATGTCGGGAAGCGGTATCGCCGCTCGGCCAAGAGGGGCCTGCGAGTACACGCCCATCGCAGAGACATCATACACACTGAAGAAAACGGTCGCTGTTGGGTCAGGTGTTGGGATTTGAAAGTGCGACTCAGCTTTCGACCATTTTGGGTTTCGGGTCTGAGTCTTACCGGGGGTTTTGACAAACGATCCTGATAACGATACTTCGACATGGGGGTTTGGTGTGCCAGCGTCGCCGACCCATGCTGCGGAGAGGGATCTGCATTCTCTGATGGTTAGGTGGAGCGTACCGAAGGATTCGGAGTCAGTGTTGTACTTTGCAGGGGTTGTGTCGTGAGAGGCAACGCCGGATACCATCCTCGCCGCGCGGGCTTTTTTCATGGAGGAGTGGAGGGACTTGCCCACGTACCACTCTCCGACAGGCACGTCGTGTTTTTTGCAGCATCGGTCGCATGCTCGCTGTTCGGTTTCGTATCCGGGAACGCTTACGTTTGTCCCGCTGCATTTTGCACAGCATGCGATGTGGCACAGCCTGCAGTGGTGCTCGTGTCGTAAAACGGTGAACGGTTTCCCGCACAGACCACATCGGTCCTCCGAGTCTCCTGGGATGTACTCGACGTCGTCGTCGGTTCTGTACAGCTTCGCCCACTTTCTCCTCCTTATACAGTCTGTTGGTTTTTGTTTGAGATGGTACGAGTGGTGGTTCGCATGTGCGTATTCCCATCCTTCCCTGTCGGCACCTTGATACCGTATTTCCCACTCGGAGACCCAGGATCCTCTTGATGGGGGTTCCAAGTACTCTTTTTTCACTGGTTGTCCGTACATATCTGTCCATTGTTGCTTGTCCGACGGGAGCCTGTGCTCGGAGCTCCATCCTTTGATTGGGAACCATCGTTGGTTTTCGTGGATGTATATCTCTTGTTTCTCGCCTTCTACTATCCAGCAGAACTCGCGTTTCCAAACCCGTTTTCGGTAGATTTTCCCGCCCTGGTCTCCTGCTGTGTAGCTGCCCTTTTTATCTGAGCAGTATGTCCATTCTTCCTTCACCTCCCAGTCGTCGGCCCATTGCGCCGTGGATCCGATCTCGTACTCTTGCTTGTCCCGGATCCGTTTCCCGGTTGTCGTTTCTTCCCATCTTTTTATAGACCAGCCTTTGCCGCTGTATAGTTTTTGATACTCAGCCACGAGGACCTCAGTGGTCGGTGCCGCTGCGGTCGGTGGCGGCGTGCACGGACGCGGAGTGGTCGGCCTTGACGATCCTCGTGGGGATTGCGATACCATTTATTTTCTTTTTCTTTTTTTTTTTGTCGCTCTTCCCTCCCCCCTCCCTCTTTCTCTCCCAACCTTCTTTTTTCGCCCCCTTTTTTTTGCCAAAACGAAACAAAAAAGGGGGGAATTCGCAAAAAAGACGGAGCTATGGGGATGGGGTGAGGGGATGAGGGAAAAAAAAAAAAAAAAAACGAAAAAGAAAAACGGAGAAAGGGGGCTAGGGAAAAAGACCCTTTTTTTCCCCCTTCATTTCCCAGACGCTGCAGCATCAGGGGCAGCAACGGGTCTAGGACGCACCATTTTGGGCGATGGTTTTGGAGGGAGTTTGATTGGTTTACCTGATTTTTCTTTTTTTTTCCCCCTTCTACCCTCTACATACGTGTGCTCAGTGCCGGAATATTAATGGAGGGCATTGTACCGTCCATGTCCAGCTCCCCAAGCTCCCGTGCTACTTCATTTTGCATTGTGGTAAGGTGCTCCGAGACCTCGGCCTTTGTGGGGTCCTCTGTCTCGTCTGGTGTAACGACAGCGTCGGGGCTGCTTTCCCCTTGCGATGTGGGTTCCCCATCGATCTTGAACCAATCATGGTTCAGAGCCTGCCGGACTGTCAGCCGGTCAGTGATTTCCTGGTCTAAAAGCGATCGAACCAGGGACTGAGCCGACACAGAGGTTCCAGACCACCGTTCGGTAGGGAACATCACGCCGCGGTTTATCTGTCTGAGCAGGTTCATTCTTTTTGCACGGTCGCTGACACCGCCGAGGAACGGAGGTCTTCCTGACAGGAGAATGTACAGAACACACCCTGAAGACCACATGTCGACATACTTCACCTCGTCGATGCTGGTGGCGCGCTTTGCGGTGTGTCCTAGGATTTCAATAGCTCGTACGATTTCAGGTGCCATGTAGTAAGAAGTGCCGACTGGGGTGCTAGTAGTGGTCGCGACCTTTGCAAGGCCAAAGTCGGCAAGACGGACCTCGCCCGGGTTGTTCAAGAGGATGTTCTCGGGTTTTATGTCTCTGTGGACGATGCCGTTGTCGTGGAGGTGGCCCACCGCGGACAGGAGTTGTGAGGTTATTGACCTTGCATCGGTTTCCGGAAGGCCTTTCATCGGTTGTTTGAACTGTTTGATGTACTCGTAGAGATCGTAGTCCAGCTTCTCCATTGTGAGGCATATCTCCGTCCCGGTGACGACCACTTCGTGGAGTTCTATTATATTCGCGTGTTTTACCCTCCTCAAGATCTCCCTCTCGTGTGCCAAGCCTTCGCTTGCCCTCTCGTCGAGGCTCTCGGTTTTCACTACTTTTATCGCCCGCACCTTTCCGGTTTCCTTGTGAACCCCTTGGACCACCTTTCCGAACTTTCCCTCGCCGAGAACCGCTCCGAGTTCATACTGGTCTGCGATCGATTCAACAGTTCTTACAGGGGTCGCTGAGAGCCTTGAAGGAACAAGGGGTGGACTTTTGGGTACGGACATTTTTTTTTTTTTTTTTTTTTTTTTTTTTTTTTTTTTTTCCACTGACGATTTTTTTTTATTTCATGAAAAAAAGGGGGGGGGGAAGAAAAAAAGGTGGAACGTTTTTCTTCTTCTTTTTTTTCTTCTTTCAAAATTTCTTCTTCCTCTTTCTTTTACCCGCTCTACCAAAAAAGAAAAAAAAAAAAAAAAAAAAAACATACATCTCATAGTCCCCCACCTCCTCTTCTTAAAAGAAGAGGAAAAAATAAAAAAACCCCAACGAATGCCCTCCATTATTATTGACTCAGCGTGCTTCGAGGCACTTGTCAATCCAGTCAATGAGCGATTTGTCCGATTCCTGATTATTTCCCCCCCCCCCCCCCCCCTCCCACCTATCCATACGTTCTGAGAGTGAATGAGGAACGGGTGTCGCAGAGCCTCTTCTGCGGTGACTCGCGCATCGGGGTCTGTGGAGAGGAGCTTTTCGATAAAGTCTGTTAAAATTTGCGTTTTCCCCTCCCTTCCTCCCCTCCCCATTCTATACCAAGAACATCCTCGGAGGCAGTGGCAGGTTTCTTCCAGTCCGAAGGGTTGTTCCAGTCGAAGGTCATGATCTTTTGGCACAGAGTGTGCTCGCTGTATGGCATGGGGTACCGCCCTGCGATCATGTGGAAGATGATCATCCCAACTGACCACAAGTCCACTGGCGTGCTATACTTACCGTCATAATTGGGATTCATCATCTCTGGTGCCATGTAGTGAAGGTTACCTACAGCGAAGGTGTGCCGGTCGGGTGTAGACGAGATGCTCTTTGCAACCCCAAAGTCAATCAGGCGGACCTCACCCTTGCGGTTGACAAGAATATTATCAGGTTTGATGTCCCTGTGAATGACACGGCCTTTGCTGGGTTTCCCCTCCTTGGAATGCAAAAAAACCAACGCAGCCACAACTTGAACCATCACCATCCCGACAACGGGCTCCGACACAGGGGTGGCGCACAGTTGAAGCAACTTTCGCAAGTCACAGTCCATCAATGGTAGATCGATGTACACTTCTCGGTACATCACGCCACCGATGCGAAGGCTTTTCAACAGGTAAGGGCAGTCAAGCGTCGAGACAAAGATCTCCAGTTCGAGTTTCTGGATCCTGTCTTTTAGCTCTTCGGTTGTGGAAAAAACGCTTTTATCCCCTGTGATCTTGACGATTTTTCTCGCGAAGACTTGTCCGGTTTTGGGGGTCACTTTGAAGATCTGTGCGTGGGAGCCTTTACCGATGGGGGTGACCCCGTCGTCACCCTCCGGCGGCCGAAAATCCTTCACGGTTTCCTGAAGGGTGTTGTAAAAGTTCTGCACCAGCTCCTCCCGCAGCCTCGCACGCTGTTTGAACCGGTTCACAGCCCGGTTCGTAGCTCCGGTTGGCGCGGGGACGGAAGGCTCCGGATCGGGTTCCGGCTCTTTCTCCTTCTCCTTCTCCGGTTCCTTTTGTGCCGATGCGTGAGGTAAGAACTGGTTAAAATACGGAATCTGCAAGGTCATCGTTGGTCTTGCAGGGGGTACTTTTTCGGTGGTTTTCACAAGAGTCGGTTTTTTCCCAGCCAGGTACCCTTCCGGGAGCGGGTAAGTTAGAGTCGGAAGAGCTTCCGGAACAGGGGCATTTGTATAAACGCATTTCCTTACAAGCTCTGGAGCGTGTTGTAACCAACATTCGATGGCGCTGCCCACTTGGTCTTCTCCGAATCTAAGCAATACGTCGAATATTTGTGTCATCGCCGCCTCCACACCCGCGGACCTTGCAAGCTCGATCACACCTGTTTCCACCGCTGCGCTGGCTCGCTTAGCCCTTCCCTTTTCGCTGCTTTCCTTCAATATTTTGATCCGTTCCTGCTGCGCGTTCTTCACCTCGTCCAGCAGACCTTGGACTAGGGACAAATTATTCACAACGTCCGTCATCGTTGCACCCTTTCTTATTTTCATTCCTGTTTTAGAAAAAATGTGTTGGTGTTTGTTTACTTAAAAGGAGAAGAAGAAGGTCGCAGCAACCGCAGCCGCTGCCGCAACGGAGAGGGAGGCCGCTGCCAAAAAGGAGGAAGCTTTGACGTTGGCGGCCGCCAAGGAGGCAGATGCCCAGAAGGTCGAGGACGAAGCAGTCGCGAACGCTTCCGCCAACGCGTCAACAGACCAAGGCACGCTCCTCCTCAGCTCAGACTCTGATCGCCGTCCTTTAATATTTGGGGTTACTCAGACTCTCATCGCCGTCCTTTAATATTTGGGGTTGTCTTTATTTGGTGACAGCCGAAGCCTTCGAGGCCCAAGAGCTGCGTGGCGTGGGAATGGGGAAAAAATAAGAAAGGTGGATGTCGGGGGCCCAGGAAAATATACAAGAGGTCGAGCAAACGAGCAAGAGGTTCCCCCCGATATGGCTCAGTAAGAGAGACTGTTTTTAACCTTCCCTTCCCAATATGGTTTCAACTTTCTCCACCCCCCATCCCCCCCCGCCTGGTAGTGGAATAATTATTATTATTATTATTGGAAAAATCTTGCAGGGACCAGGAGCTGGCGGGCCTTCAGGTTGTGGAGGCGGGTGGTGTGCGGATCCGCTGCGTGCGGGACATGCATGCAGCCGTGCGACGGCCCGACGTGGATTACGTTGCGGCCCGTCCCCTGCCTCTGTCTGAACACGCGAGGTACCTTGGGGTTACGGTGGACTCTGGGCTCACGTTCGGTGAACACGCACAGGACATCCTACGGCGGGCCAGCAAAAGGCTGAGGGTGCTGAAGCTCTTGTCCGGCACGTCCTGGGGCAGCAAGCGGGACACTCTGCGGTCTCTCTACGTTACGTACATCCTCCCGCTGCTGCGCTACTGCATGGGGGTCTACTACAGCAGGCTCGATGATGTCGGGAGGAAGGACCTGGCTGGGCTTCACCAGGAGGCGGCGGTGCTGATCACGGGCTGCTGGAGTGGCTCCGGAGGGTACAAGCTCCTAGCAGAGGCAGGACTGCTTCCCCTCGAAAGAATGGCGGAGGGTGCTGCGGCGACGATGACGGCGAAGGCCTTCTGCTGGCAGTCTTCCCCGGTTCACAGGGAGACGGTCAAGCTGAAGCAGGCGAACAGGCTGGGGTGTGGGTGGCTGCGCTCTGGCTACCAAGCACTGCGTCGATGCGGGTTGGAACCAAAGGTGCACTTCGAGTACCTGTCGGCTACGCCCCTGGCGGCCCCGTGGCAGACAGGCATGGTCGACTTCAGGGCTGACCTCCCCGGCGGGGTCACGCGATCGTCGCCAGACGCGGACAGGCGGAAGGCGGCCGAGGCTGCTCTTGCGGCTCTCCCCCCGGGCATCCATGCCTACACGGATGGCTCGGTTGTACAGGTCGGACAGAAGGCGAAAGGTGGCTCTGGGGTTTATCTGCAGCTGCCTCCCCCCCTGACCCCTGTGTCTATGTGCCATGGCGTCAACGACTTCTGTTCATCTTTTCGGGCAGAGGGCATGGCTGTGAAAACGGCGCTGGATATGGTGGCTACCCTCCGAAAAACACACCCTTCGCTGGCGAAGTCCCCGCTGTCGATCTGCACCGACTCCCTCTCCCTCGTCGAGCAGCTGCGAGCTGGCCCAACGCGACAGAGGGAGAAGCTCGACCACCAGACGTGGAGCCGGCTGGTGTCCGCGGCGCGCACGCAGGGGACACCGGTGGTCCTCCAGTTTGTGCCCTCCCACTGTGGGGTGGACGGGAACGAGAAGGCTGACGCTCTGGCCTGGGAGGGAACGAAGCGGAAGCAGGACAGGCCCTCCCTTGACTACCGATCAGTGAGGGCCCTGGTGCGACGGTGGGTGGTGCGGAGGTCCGCGGAGCTCATAACATCCCTCGCCCACAACTACGCGGTGGCGACCGAGCTTCGGTCCGCGCACTTCCCCCTTGACTTCCCCAGACAAGCTGAAACGGTCATCTCGCGGCTGCGGATTGGTCACTCGGCTCTCTTCTTCGGCTTCCTGCAGACTGCTGGCCCGAACAGGAAGCACAAGGGTGTGCTCCGGTGCCCAGCCTGCCACGCAGCACCGATGTCCAGGGAGCATGTTGTCGGTGGGTGCCCTGTGATCGGGAGGGGGGCGATCGACACTCCTGCTGGTACTCCCTCCCTAGCCTTCTCCCTGTCGAGACGCGTGACCCAGATCTACGACCTCGTTGTTGAGTCTGGCCTGCTCGCCTGGTCACGCTCCGGACTGTTCACCTCGCCATCATCCCTGGCGTCTACAGACGTCACTGCACCTTCAAACGTGCCGCCCCCTCCTCCGGTCTCTCTTGACGCCGGTCCCGCGGCCCCCGTGCTGCGCTAAGGGATCGCCCGCGTGTGTGTAAAGTGAAATGTTGTGTTTTCCACTTTCCTTTCCCTTCCTTCACCTTCCTCTCACTGTTTCCCATTTCCCCTTTTTTTTTATTTTCACACTCACCAATGATTCGCTCAATAGGAGCAATACCTCCCTGGGGGGCTTTCCGCCGGAGGTTCCAGCCAAAGAAGGACATCCAGCTGGAAGGTAGGCCCCCGTTTTTCTCTCACTTGACTGAGGGAATAATGTAATTCAGCCCTCTTCGGCTGTCCCAAAGCAGAGCACGGGTTGGTGGGGGACCAGGGCTCCTCCTGCTTGCAGAAGCCTGGTCCTTTGCCCTCCCTATTTCCCCATGGTTTCCCTTCACCTTTTTTTCCCCTTTTCTCAGGTGTTGCTCTCCATGGCGGCCCTGCATTGGTATTTTGAAAAAAAAAAAAAAAAAAAATCTTGCAGGCGGCGCACGCAGACGATGTTCCAGGGCACGAGGCAACTCGTGTTCTTCATCGTCGTCGACAGCCCGCCCCCGAAGTCCAGGACGTGGCTCCTTGGGGGGCGCCTTGTCTGCCTCCGTGATGCGGACGACCACCCGACCGTCAAGCCGCCCCCTCTCATCAACAGGACGACACCTGCATCTGCACCTGCGCTTGCAACGTCCTCGACCCCGGCACCCACATCTTCTCATGTACCTGCACCTGCGCCTACACCTGTACCTGACCCGGCACCTGTATCGGCGTCGACACCCTCGGAGACTGGCCCTGCGGTGAAAGCAACTGGGCTTCCTCCCACCAGCCCGTGGGCGTCCATACCGAGCTCGGTGGCTCCCCCCCAGCTCGACACTGTGACGTCCCCTACACCGCCCCGCAACGTGTCTGCGGGAAACAAGGAGGGGGTCCCTTCCGGGTCGCCTGAGGTCGCCGCTCTCACTGAGCTCGTCGCCACGCTGAAGGAGTCGATCGTCGGGCTGCAGAGGACGATCGACTCTCAGCAGGAGATGATCTCCGATCTGCGGACGACGCTCCGCCTCCTCCTGCCGCAGGCGGCCACGCTGACGACGGGAACGGCAGTGCCGCGGGACCCTACACCGGGGGTGACGACGACACACGACAGTGTCTGGAAAGGGAAGGGGAAGGGGAAGAAGGGGGCTCCTCCTCTCGCTACGACCTCTGAGGCTGCGGTGACGAACCTGGGTACGAGGGGGCGGGCCAGGTCGTTCGCGGAGACCAAAGATCTCTTCACCAATGGGGTCAAGGGGCGCTCTGCCTCCATGGGTCCATCCAATTGAAGGGGCCCCGCAGAACAGGGGGAGCAGCAGATCCACGACCATGCTCCCTCTCCTAGTCTCCCTCGCATCCTCCCAAGGAGACTCCTACCTCTCTGTTTCTTCACCGACTTCTCTGCACTGATCCCCACCCTACTCGGGAGGATGTCCGTCAGGGACCTGTTGGGGCTGCTTGGGCTGGTCGAAACAAACCCTGGCCCACCCAAGAAGCTGCCGCCCCCGTCGCCTAAGGGTCTCAAGGTTGTCTCGTGGAACTGCAACGGCCTCGTTGCGAAATGGACCGTCGTATCTCGCCATGCTGACTTCTTGTCGCTGGACATCATCATGATACAGGAGACGCACCTGAGGGAAGGGCACGACACGCCACACCTGCCTGGGTACAGGTCATACAGGAGGGATCGGTTGACACCGGTGACTGACGGCACTGCGACGAGGGGTGGTGGTATTGTCACGTATGTCCGCGACGATCTTGCCTCGGAGGAGGTTCCGCACGTACTCCCGGCTGGGGACTGTGTCACTGAGAGACTGGATGTGAGGATCTCCTGCGAGAAGCGTGAGCCGATCACTCTCTCCAACGTTTACCTTACACCGGTAAGCGCGAGCAGAGGCACGAGGGACCCTGAGTACCTGCGGCCTGGCAGCCTTCCCATGGGGAAGAACACAGTCATAGCGGGTGACTTCAATGCTCACCACAGCTCCTGGGACGCCACGGTGACGACGCCGAACGAGAGGGGGAACGTGGTCAGGGACTGGCTGGACACCCACGGGTACTCCGTCTACAACGACCGCAACGAACCGACGAGGGACTCGTCACGACACGTTCTGGACCTGGTTGTGGGGCGCTGCGCGAAGCTTGAGCCGAAGACGCTGGGCACGTGGGGCTCCGATCATAGTCCCGTATCCTTTCACCTGCCTCTTGAGGACGTCTACCGTTCGGAGCGCCCCTTCCCCACCTGGAATTTCAAAAAAGCCAGATGGGATGACTACACTGCTGCTGTTGCCCGCCTGCTTGCTGGTGTTGACACGGCGGCTCCGATTGACTCTGTCACGAAGGGGTTTACACAAGCCCTTTTGACTGCGGCGAACGACCACATTCCCCTCTGTGGGATGCGACGTGGCCCGACCCCCTGGTGGACTGCTGAGCTCGAGGACGCCTTCGAAGAGCGGAACACCCTGCGCGAACTCCTGCTTCAAGAGGCGGACGTGGTGGTGGAGGAGTACAGGGCGAAGGTGAAGGAAGTCAACCGACTCCTTGACGAGACGAAGCGTGAGGCATGGGGAAGGATGGCGGCCGACCTCAGCCGGAGCAAGGACCTCGGGGCTGCGTTCAGAGCGGTGAAGAAGCTGGACGGCAGGCACCGAAAGACACACCTTCCTGTACTCGAGGGAAGATTTGTGTCGGACAAGGCGAAGGCCGACCGGCTGGGGGCGCACTTCGCTAAGCTCTACGGCAGGCGTGGTGACGGGAACTCGAAGGACGCCGCTCCTTCTGCAAGCAGACTCGGGTGTCAAGCCTTCACCGTGGACGACCTCACCCGCGGCCTGAGAAGGATGAAGACGCGCAGCGCGGCCGGGGAAGACGGAATCTTCTCGGAGATGCTCCTACACCTGAACACGGACTCCCTCAGTGTCCTCCTTCTACTCCTCAATCGCTCCTGGCTGATGGGTGTCGTCCCCGGTGCCTGGAAGAAGGGAGTGATCGTCCCGGTACCGAAACCTGGAAAAGATGCGACTCTCTTGGCTTCCTACCGGCCGATCTGCCTGACCAGCTGCCTCTGCAAGCTGCTGGAGAGGATGATCGAGGAGAGGCTCACGTTTCTTCTTGACGCGGACGGGACGGGAGTCGAGGGACTCCACGACAGCCAGGCTGGTTTCAGACGCGGCCGCTCCACGGAGGAGCAGGTGGCAACCCTCACTGAGTGCATGTCGAGGAACAAAGACGATCGACGTCTCTCGGCCGCTCTGCTGTTCGACTTCTCTTCTGCCTTCGACCTGGTGCCCCATGGTGCCCTGCTGGACAAGATGCGAGGGAAGGGTCTCCCCGAACCCTTCGTGGAGTGGACGCGGTCCTTTCTATGCGGCCGTACTGCTGCGGTCACGATTGGACGGTCGAGGGGGTCGACGACGAAGGTGCGACGGGGTGTCCCCCAGGGCTCTGTCTTGGGTCCCATCCTGTACACCATCTACGTCGACGAACTCGCCAGGAGACTGGAGGGACTGGCGGACGTCTCGGTGCTCTACGCCGACGACGTGGCGGTTGTGATCTCCTCTGGACAAGGGGACGTGGCTGGGCTGGAGCGGAAGGCGCAGGCGGTGGTGGATGCGGTTGAGGACTGGTGCAGGGAGCGTGACATGCTGCTGAGCACGTCCAAGACGCAGGCAGTCTGCGTCCCCCCCCAGAAACGTCTCGGGGTCTACTTCACTTCGTCACGAGTCCCCCTTCAGCCAGGTGCCTTCCAGAACCCACTCTTCGGCCTGGGGGTGAACGCCGATGGCACGATCTCCGGGGACCAGGAGCTGGCGGGCCTTCAGGTTGTGGAGGCGGGTGGTGTGCGGATCCGCTGCGTGCGGGACATGCATGCAGCCGTGCGACGGCCCGACGTGGATTACGTTGCGGCCCGTCCCCTGCCTCTATCTGAACACGCGAGGTACCTTGGGGTTACGGTGGACTCTGGGCTCACGTTCGGTGAACACGCACAGGACATCCTACGGCGGGCCAGCAAAAGGCTGAGGGTGCTGAAGCTCTTGTCCGGCACGTCCTGGGGCAGCAAGAGGGACACTCTGCGGTCTCTCTACGTTACGTACATCCTCCCGCTGCTGCGCTACTGCATGGGGGTCTACTACAGCAGGCTCGATGATGTCGGGAGGAAGGACCTGGCTGGGCTTCACCAGGAGGCGGCGGTGCTGATCACGGGCTGCTGGAGTGGCTCCGGAGGGTACAAGCTCCTAGCTGAGGCAGGACTGCTTCCCCTCGAAAGAATGGCGGAGGGTGCTGCGGCGACGATGACGGCGAAGGCCTTCTGCTGGCAGTCTTCCCCGGTTCACAGGGAGACGGTCAAGCTGAAGCAGGCGAACAGGCTGGGGTGTGGGTGGCTGCGCTCTGGCTACCAAGCACTGCGTCGATGCGGGTTGGAACCAAAGGTGCACTTCGAGTACCTGTCGGCTACGCCCCTGGCGGCCCCGTGGCAGACAGGCATGGTCGACTTCAGGACTGACCTCCCCGGCGGGGTCACGCGATCGTCGCCAGACGCGGACAGGCGGAAGGCGGCCGAGGCTGCTCTTGCGGCTCTCCCCCCGGGCATCCATGCCTACACGGATGGCTCGGTTGTACAGGTCGGACAGAAGGCGAAAGGTGGCTCTGGGGTTTATCTGCAGCTGCCTCCCCCCCTGACCCCTGTGTCTGTGTGCCATGGCGTCAACGACTTCTGTTCATCTTTTCGGGCAGAGGGCATGGCTGTGAAAACGGCGCTGGATATGGTGGCTACCCTCCGAAAAACACACCCTTCGCTGGCGAAGTCCCCGCTGTCGATCTGCACCGACTCCCTCTCCCTCGTCGAGCAGCTGCGAGCTGGCCCAACGCGACAGAGGGAGAAGCTCGACCACCAGACGTGGAGCCGGCTGGTGTCCGCGGCGCGCACGCAGGGGACACCGGTGGTCCTCCAGTTTGTGCCCTCCCACTGTGGGGTGGACGGGAACGAGAAGGCTGACGCTCTGGCCGTGGAGGGAACGAAGCGGAAGCAGGACAGGCCCTCCCTTGACTACCGATCAGTGAGGGCCCTGGTGCGACGGTGGGTGGTGCGGAGGTCCGCGGAGCTCATAACATCCCTCGCCCACAACTACGCGGTGGCGACCGAGCTTCGGTCTGCGCACTTCCCCCTTGGCTTCCCCAGACAAGCTGAAACGGTCATCTCGCGGCTGCGGATTGGTCACTCGGCTCTCTTCTTCGGCTTCCTGCAGACTGCTGGCCCGAACAGGAAGCACAAGGGTGTGCTCCGGTGCCCAGCCTGCCACGCAGCACCGATGTCCAGGGAGCATGTTGTCGGTGGGTGCCCTGTGATCGGGAGGGGGGCGATCGACACTCCTGCTGGTACTCCCTCCCTAGCCTTCTCCCTGTCGAGACGCGTGACCCAGATCTACGACCTCGTTGTTGAGTCTGGCCTGCTCGCCTGGTCACGCTCCGGACTGTTCACCTCGCCATCATCCCTGGCGTCTACAGACGTCACTGCACCTTCAAACGTGCCGCCCCCTCCTCCGGTCTCTCTTGACGCCGGTCCCGCGGCCCCCGTGCTGCGCTAAGGGATCGCCCGCGTGTGTGTAAAGTGAAATGTTGTGTTTTCCACTTTCCTTTCCCTTCCTTCACCTTCCTCTCACTGTTTCCCATTTCCCCTTTTTTTTTATTTTCACACTCACCAATGATTCGCTCAATAGGAGCAATACCTCCCTGGGGGGCTTTCCGCCGGAGGTTCCAGCCAAAGAAGGACATCCAGCTGGAAGGTAGGCCCCCGTTTTTCTCTCACTTGACTGAGGGAATAATGTAATTCAGCCCTCTTCGGCTGTCCCAAAGCAGAGCACGGGTTGGTGGGGGACCAGGGCTCCTCCTGCTTGCAGAAGCCTGGTCCTTTGCCCTCCCTATTTCCCCATGGTTTCCCTTCACCTTTTTTTCCCTTTTCTCAGGTGTTGCTCTCCATGGCGGCCCTGCATTGGTATTTTGAAAAAAAAAAAAAAAAAAATCTTGCAGGGGTACGTAGCTCAGTGGTAGAGCGTTCGGCTGCAGTCCGATTGGTCCCTGGTTCGAACCCGGGCGTGCCCTTCTTTTTTCCCGTCTTCCCTTTTTTACTTGCCCACCTTTTTTCACCACCATTTTATGATAGGGATTAAAAAATGCGTAAACCGGGAATCGAACCCGGGCCGACTCCGTGGCAGGGAGCCATTCTACCACTAGACCATTTACGCGTTACAATCGCCGGGCGGGAAGTAAACACTTTTTTTTGTTTAAAGTGCACTTATATCAGAAATTCCTCTTCTGACATCCAAAAAATCCTCTCGGCCGGAATCGAACCAGCGGCCGCGCGATGGCTATTATTCTACAGTCGCGCGCTCTACCAATTGAGCTACGAGAGGCTTCGGAAATACTTTTAATAATAATAATAATTATTCCACTACCAGGCGGGGGGGGGATGGGGGGCGGAGAAAGTTGAAACCATAAAAATTGGGAAGGGAAGGTTAAAACAGTCTCTCTTACTGAGCCATATCGGGGGGGACCTCTTGCTCGTTTGCTCGACCTCTTGTATATTTTCCTGGGCCCCCGACATCCACCTTTCTTATTTTTCCCCATTCCCCCGCCACGCAGCTCTTGGGCCTCGAAGGCTTCGGCTGTCACCAAATAAAGACAACCCCAAATATTAAAGGACGGCGATGAGATCCCTAATTTTGATTTATCCAGCCACAGGGACCCCACCATCTGCTGGTTTTGTTGGGCTGTGGGAGCCTAAAATATAAATTTGAAAAAGGAAATGTAAAAGGAAAAGTCAAGTTCAGAACTCAACTTCCACAAAGAAGGGAGGAATGCATAACTAGAAAAGGAGCCTGGTAGGGAAAATAAAAAGAAAGGGAAACCAATGGGGGAGGGGGAAAAAAGAATTACTGGTTACTATTTCTAAAAAAAAAAACCCCCCTTCTCAGCTGCGAAAGATGTTTTTCCAACGAGACTCCCTATCGCGTAATGACGCGGGCGCACCAGGTAGGCCGGCGAGTGCTGTGGAGTCAATCGTCAGCGGGGAGGAAGAGGTTGTGAGAGGCGAAGTAGAGGAGGGGGACACGTTGGCAGATAACCCACCGGCCTTGGGCTTTCCCCGTGTGCGACAGGTCACACAATGGTGTTCCTTACACCCCTATACGGTTCTGCCTGCCTACCCACCAGAAGTCGGACCTTCACCGAGAGACTGTGTCACACAATGGACTTACATCCCTTGAGGTGGTCCACCGTACTTGACGCCTCCGCTCCGATTCTCTCTCCGCGGGAACCCAGCCTACAACTCTGGTGGCTGGAGGACCCACTTTGAAATCGAACCCCTCACGTGGAAAACACTGTTGCGCACTCTGGACATTTTGCATTAATCTTGTTTTCTGTCGGCAAACAGTGCTCCCCACGCTCAGGCCACTTCGCTCGGGCGTTCAGGTCAGCTTCCCCAGGAAAACCATCAAACGGCGTCTCCGGATCCGGTCCTCGTTCTGGCGTGCAGGAGGCTTCCCCAGGGGATGCCATCCAACACGGCGCTCCGGCTCCGGCCCTCGGCCGCCCAACGCAACACCGTTCCCCTGCTCCTCCTCTCGAGCTGCCTCTCAGCCGCGCAACCTTCACCACCTGCGCGTTGCCCAGGGACCACCACCGTGGAGGTGGGCAGCCACCACACACACCGCGTTCGTCTACATGTTCATGTGTGTGTGTAATCGGACCCCTTAATAGCGGCTTGTGCCAAACAGACCGTCTTCGCTCCAGCCACCCCCCTCGTTTTGCTCGGCCAGGGGTCCAGCGTCACCACACGACTCACCCCACACAACAAGAGGGAAGCTGCCTCTTGGCCGTGCACCTTGCGTGCACGTTGCCCAGGGCCACCACTGGGAGGTGAGCAGCCACCACACACACTCGGGTCGGGCTTACATTTTCATGTGTGTGTGTGTATTCGACCCCTAAAAACCTGTGGTTTTTTTTTTTTTTTCAAAATACCAATAGGTGCCACCATGGGGGAGCAACACCTGGGAAGGGGAAAGGTGAAGGGAAGCATGGAAATATTACAGGGAGGGCGAAGACCAGTTCTTCTGCAATCAGATGGAGCTGTGGACTCCGCCAACCCGTGCACCTGTTTGGAACAGCCGAAGAGGGCTGAATTACTTTAATTCCAAGCCGCGTAGACCTACGTGACTCGGACGGGGACCTTGACCCCAGTTCGTCGTTTTTCTCAACTGGGACCTCTGGTGACCGGAACTGGCCCCGGTCGCCCCCTCGAGAGGGATTTGCTCCATTGAGCGAAACATGAAAGGGTGAGAGTAAAATCTCTCAAAATCAAAAGGGGAAGCGAGTGTGCGTGTGCGCATGGGGATGATAGGGGAAGCATTTGCTCTCCCCGCTGCACTCCGGCTGGCGGGGGGAGGGGATGGCCGTACCACACTCGTTCGTGCGAAGATGAGAGGACTCATCTGGGCAACTTCAGAGTAGGCCGGGCCATCCGTTTTTGACTACAATGTCAGGGCACACGATAACAAGAGGATGTTAATTTTAAAAATTTAAAAGTTTAAAAGGGGACGGGCATACTGGTAAGAGAAAGGCCAGACGCCGGATGATGATAAAGAAAAGGATGAGAGGGAGTGGAAGAGAGGGGAAGGGAACGTAAGCACTAAAAGAATTGAAATGTTGATCTCACCCTACTCACTTCAGCGCAACACGGGGGCCGCAGGGCCGGCGTCAAGGGAGACAGCCGGCGGGATGAACGAAGGGGCAGCGGTACCTGCCGTTGCCGCAGACGGCGACGTGAAGACCCCGGATCTGGCCCAGTCAAGCAAGCCAGAGTCGGCGATGAGGGTGAATACCTGCGTCACGCGTTTTGACAGGCACTCCACCAGCGAGGGGCGTCCATTGGGAGCGTCGAGCGAACCCCGTCCAACCACAGCGCACCCCCCAACAACGTGCTCCCTGGACATCTTTGCTCCACACGCTGGGCAGCTGAGCTCAGCCTTCTTCCTGTTCGGTCCAGCCGCCTGCAGGAAGCCGAAGAAGAGAGCGGAGTGCCCTACCCTCAGCCGCGAGATGACCGTCTCCGCTAGCCTGGGGAGGGACTGGGGGAAGCACGCCGCTCGGAGCCCCGTGGCCCTCGCGTACCTCGGGGCCACCTCCCCGACAATGACCGCAGACCTCTGCTGAATCTGGCGACGGACCAGGGCCCTGACCGACCTGTAGTCGAGAGAGGGGCGAGTCAGCTCGCGCTTCGTGCCCTCCCCGGCCAGCCTGTCTGCCGCCTCGTTGCCAGGAACCCCGCAGTGGG
The DNA here is from genome assembly GCA_964019335.1 of Diplonema japonicum. Classification (NCBI taxonomy): domain Eukaryota; phylum Euglenozoa; class Diplonemea; order Diplonemida; family Diplonemidae; genus Diplonema; species Diplonema japonicum. The sequence goes on along the minus strand of OZ025661.1, from coordinate 770,721 downwards.
ACGGCACAAACTGGAGAATGACTGGTGCACCTTGTGCACGTGCCGCGGCCACCAGCAGTTCCCAGGTCTCGTGGTCGAGCCTCTCCCTCTGCCGCGAAGGACCTGCCCTCAGCTGATCAAGGAGAGAGAGCGAGTCGGTACAGATCGACAGCCGGCTGTCTGCCAACGTGGGGTGCTCGCTCCGGAGCGCGGCCACCATGTCCAGAGCCACCTTGACAGCCAGACCCTCCGCCCGAAAGGAAGAGCAGAAATTGCTGACGCCGAAGCTCTCGGACACGGGTTCGTGGGGGCGGGGGAGCTGCAAGTAGACCCCGGCGCCGCCCCTCCACCTCTGGCGGTCCCGTACGACAGAACCATCCGTATAGGCATGGATACCCGGTGGAAGGGCAGCCAGAGCCTCCACGGCCGCCTTCCGCTTATCCACGTCCGGCGACGAACGCGTGACCCTGCCGGGAAGGGCAGTTCTGAACTCCACCAGGAACGCGTGCCACGGTGCTACTTTGGGCGAGGCAGTCAGTAGCTCGAAGGTGTCGTACTTCCTGAAGCCTTCCTGCGTCGTCCACCCCTGCAGTCCGCAGCGTCGTAGCGCAAGGATACCCGCACGCAGCCACCCATTGCCCATACCGGTCATCCGCTTCTGCTCAAGGACCTCGCGGTGAACCGGGGAGGTCCTCCAGCAGAACGACTTCGCCGTCAACACCGCCGCAGCTCCCTCAGCCATCTGTCGGAGGGGTAGCAGACCTGCCTCAGCAACAACCTTCGCCGTGCCCGAGCCGTGCCAACAACCCGAGATCAGCACCGCCGCTCTCTGGTGGAGCCCAACAAGCTCCTCCACCCTGCTGTCCCTGAGCCTGGCAAAGTAAACACCCATGCAGTACCGGAGTAGCGGGAGAACGTACGTGAGGTACAGAGATCGGAGCGTGGCCTTCTTGCACCCCCAGGTCGTGCCCGACAGGAGCCTTAGTACCCTCAGCCTCTTGTCAGCGCTCCTCAGGACATCCCCCGCATGCTCGTCAAACGTGAGCCCAGAGTCTACAGTGACCCCAAGATACTTCGCCGACCCACATAGAGGCAAGGGGCGAGCCGCCATGTAACCAATGTCGGACCTCCGGATGGCGGCGGGAATGTCGAAGGACCGTTTGCCACCCGCCTCCACGACCCGAAAGCCAGACAGCTCACGGACGCCAGACAAGGTCCCACAGACCCCAACCCCAAGATTAAGGACAGGGTCCTGGAAGGCCCCCGGGCAAAGCGGGACACGCGACGAAGAGAAGTAGACATTAAGCCGCTTCTGATAGGGAACGCACACTGCCTGCGACTTGCTGGAGCTCAGCAGCATGCCCCGTCTCCCACACCAGCCCTCAACCGCGTCCATCACAGCCTGGGCCCCTCGCTCAAGACCAGCCAGGTCGCCCTGCCCGGCTGAGACCACCACCGCAACATCGTCGGCATAAAGAACCGACAGGTCCGCCATCCCAACCAGCAACCTGGCTAGCTCGTCGACGTAGATGGTGTAAAGGACGGGTCCCAGCACAGACCCTTGGGGCACCCCTCTCCTCACCTTCGTCGTCGACCCTCGCGAACGACCCACCGTGACCGCCGCCGTACGACCGCAGAGGAAGGAGCGCGTCCATTCGACGAAGGGCTCAGGGATCCCTTTCCTCCGCATCATGCCCAAGAGAGCTTCGTGCTGAACCAGGTCAAACGCAGATGAGAAGTCAAACAGCAGGGCAGCCGACAGACGCCGACTGTCTTTGTTCCTCGACAGGCACCCGGTCAGGGACGCCACCTGCTCCTCCGTGGAGCGGCCCCTCCTGAAGCCAGCCTGGCTGTCGTGGAGACCCTCAACGCCCGACGCGCTAGAGTCTAGGAGAAAGGTAAGCCTCTCCTCTATCATCCTCTCAAGCAGCTTACAAAGACAGCTAGTGAGACATATGGGACGGTACGATGCAAGCAACGTGGCGTCCTTCCCTGCCTTCGCCACTGGAACAATCACCCCCTTCTTCCAGGCACCCGGCACGATCCCCGCCTGCCATGAGCGATTGAGGAGCAGAAGTAGAACCCCGAGCGAGGGTTGGTCGAGGTGGAGAAGCATCTCCGCGAAGATGCCATCATCACCCGCTGCACTGCGTGTCTTCATCCTTCCCAGACCGCGGGTGAGATCATACACCGTAAAGGCGTGGCACCCAAGCACGTTCGTCGAAGGAGCTACGTCCACCGCGTCCCCATCACCACCCTGGCCGTAGAGCTTGCCGAAGTGAGCCCCCAGGCGGTCGGCTTTCGCCTTGTCCGTCACGAACCTCCCCTCGAGAATGGGAAGGTGCGGTCTGCGGTGTCTGCCGTCCAGCTTCTTCACCGCCCTAAACGCAGACCCGAGGTCCTTGCTCCGACTGAGGTCAGCCGCCATCTCACCCCAGGCCGCGCGCTTCGACTCGGTCATGAGTTGGTTTACCTCCTTGACCTTCGCCTTGTAGACCGCCGCCACGCTGTCGTCCTCAGTCTCAGCCGACTTGAGGAAGCGATCCCGCAGGGCGTTCCGTTCTTCGAAGGCGTCTTCGAGTTCGGCCGTCCACCAGGGGGTCGGGCCTCGTCGCACTCCGCAAAGCGGAATGTGGTCGTCAGCTGCATGCAGAAGAGCCTCTGTAACCTCCTTCGTGAAGGAGTCAATGTGGGCCTTCGTGTCGATCTTGGTCAGAAGGGCAGCGGCGGCCGCGGTGAAGTCGTCCCACCTGGCCTTTTTGAAGTTCCAGGTAGGGCAGGGTCGCTCCGAGCAGTAGGCGTCCTCAAGCGGCAGGCGGAAGGAAACCGGGCTGTGATCAGAGCCCCACGTCCCCAACGTCCTCGGCTCCAGTTCCGCACAACGTCCCACCACCAGGTCCAGAACGCGTGGCGGTGAGTCCCGCGTCGGCTCGTCTCGGTTGTTGTAGACGGTGTAGCCGTGGGTGTCAAGCCAGTCCCTGACCACGTTCCCCCTTTCGTTGGGCGTTGTCACCTTGGCATCCCAAGAGCTGTGGTGTGCGTTGAAGTCGCCAGCAACGATCGTGTTCTTCCCCACAGGTAGGCTGCCCGGCCGTAGGTACTCGGGGTCCCTTGTTCCTCTGCTTATACTCACAGGCGTGAGGTACACGTTGGAGAGGGTGACCGGGACGCGCTTCACACAGGAGATCCTCACGTCTAATCGCTCAGTGACACTGTCACCTTCAGGGAGTACGAAAGGAGCTTCCTCCGAGGCAAGGCAGTCACGGACATACGTGATGACACCACCGCCTCTCGTCGCAGAGCCGTCCGTCACCGGTGTTGTGCGGTCCCTCCTGTAGGACGTGTATCCAGGCAGGTATGGTGTCTCATGCCCCTCCCTAAGGTGTGTCTCCTGGATCATAATGATATCCAGCGTCAGTAGGACAGCGTGGTAGGACACGGTTGACCACTTGGCGGCAAGACCGTTGCAGTTCCAGGACAGGACCCTGAGTCCCTTCGGCTTCGGGGGTGGGAGCTTCTTAGGTGGACCGGGGTTCGTCTCAACCAGCCCAAGCAGCCCCAGCAGGTCCCTGGCCGACATCCGTTCAAGTAAGGAAGGGATCAAGGAAGGGAGGACGTCGTACAAGTGATGTGGAAGGTGTCTCCTCGGCTGTATGCGCGGGAGACCAGGAGAGGGGGCGTGGTCGTCGATCTGACGCCCCCCCTGCTCAGCGGGACCCCTTCAATTGGCAGGGGCGGGGGCCGGGCCCACAGAGGCTGCCCGTCCACGGCCGGCCCCGTTGGGGGAAGCAGAGTCGCCAGCCAGCGACTGGGCGCGTCCCCTTCCGCCCCCTTGCTCCGTCGATGTCGGGTAGGGGCCTGGCGTGCTTACGCCCTGCGCCTGGTGCCCCTTCGTCCCTGCCTTGGACCCAGCCTTGCCGCCCTTGCCCTTCCCAGCCACTGCCGTCCGCCCAGCTCCGTCTGCAGATGACGCCGGCGCGCCAAGTGACGCTGCCATCCTCTCCTGGAGGTCGCGGACCGTCGCCTGCAGACCGTCGATGGTCGCCTGCATCGACTGGATCAGCGCGAGGAGCGCCGGGACCTCTGGTTCCGGTGCGGGATTCTTCTTCTGGGAGTCACGGGGAGGTGTCGTGGTCGGGGAAGCCGCAGAGGAGACCGGAGTCACAGTGCCAAGTGGCGGAGGGGCAACCGAGCTCGGTGGAGATGACCACGGATTGGTGCTCGGCAGCCCTGTGGACTGCACCGTGGGGCCAGGGGCCGGCGTCGGCGTCTGGGCCGTGGTTGCCGCAACCGGCGTCCGAGCCGCGGGTGGAGCCTTCTTGTTGGTGCGGGGCGGGAGCGTGACGCTCGGGTGGTCTTCCGCGTCGTGCAGTCGAACGAGACGAGAGCCGAAGAGCCATGTCCTGGCCTTGGGGGGCGGGGCGTCGGCGACGATGAAGAACACGAGTTGCCTCGTGCCCTGGAACGCCGTGTCAGAGCGTCGGATGATGGACGACGGCTTCCAACCGATGTGGTCCATCATCCCGTCGAAGGCTGCCCTGGTAACAGACAGCGGGGCTCCGGTGAGCAGGTACCGACGCTTTGTCCTCTGCTTGGCGAGGGCCTCCCTCAGACGCTGCTCCGTCTCCGGCAGGCACCTCACGGTCCAACCCTTGCGATGGGCCACCCCCAGGGACAACCCGCCCAGTGCCTTCGCCAGCTGGAAGGCCTCCGCCCTCCCCTCCGCTACGATGGGCACGTAGGTGTACCCCCCGCGCCGCTCGGTCGTCCTGACCATGCAGCCGTCGCCCGAGGCCCGGAGTACCGCATGGACGGATGCCGCCGGGAGCCGCAGGCCCACCTCGTGGCTCCAGTGCCGCGCCCGCGGCTCGTTCCCGTCGATCTTCTTCGGGCGGAAGATCGCCTGCTCCTCCACCGCCACGCCCTGGGTCGCGACGAGGTCCCGAACCCTGGCCTTCGCCGCGTTCACGCTGTCAGCTTTCACGCTGACGTACACTACCTCAGAGCCGCCATCAAAAGAAGCGAGTGGGGTGTAGGAGGGGGGGTTCGACCCGACCGAGAAGGTGTGCACGGCCTTGTGCACGACACGCTGGCCGGCGAGTACGATGACGGTGCATGGGGTGGTCGAACCGGCAACCTCCGTCAAGAGGACGAAGGTCAGGGAGGCCGTGGGCCTCGCAGTGCGAATCGCGTCCACCTGCTGGAGGTCGTCGAGAGCGACGACGGCGCGGGGCACCTCCTCAGGGGGAGCAGTGTTGGTGTAGATGGGGGCGTCCCACGTGTCGGGGACCAGATCCCAGTGAGGCTCCGGGGCCGGTGCGGGAGCGGGGGCCGTGTCCTTCTCGTCGGTGTCAGAGTCCGACATGGGGAGGGCGGTGTCGCAGGCAGCGGCAGTGAGGACGGCAGTAGACCACACGGCAGCAGTAGAGGCTGGAGCAGGCGCAGGAGCAGGGGAGTCGGCAGCAGCAGGCGCAGGAGCAGTGGTGTCGGCAGCAGCAGGTGCAGGAGCAGGGGAGTCGGCAGCAGCAGGTGCAGGAGCAGTGGCAGTGGTGTCGGCGGCAGCAGTCCTCATCCTCGCCCTCCTGACCTCTGGCGTGTCGACCGTGAACGAGGTGACAACGCCCGGCGACTCGCTAATTAAGACGACAGAGTCGTCGGAGCCCGAAGCGGCGGCGGTGGCAGCGTCAGCAGCTGCTGCCTTCTGTCTGGCCCTTCTGGCCGCCTTCTTCCCTTGCCCGGGGGAGGGTGTCACCACCGGCGTGACCCCCTCTGCGCGCTTCCTCTCCACCTCCTCGCGCGTGCGCTTCGCCCTGGCGGCGGCGTTGTCCTTTACCCGCTCACCGCGGGCTTTCTCCAGGATTTCTTCCGTCCTGGACTTGTGGTGAGCGGGCCTCTTTTTCTTCTTGTTGGAGGTCGACATGATTCTTTTCTTTTTTTTTTTTTTTTCGGAAATACTTTTAATAATAATAATAATAATAATAATAATATTTGTTCCACTGCCAGTGGGGGAGACAAAAGGTGGAGAGAAGATAAAGAGGTTTGAAACATCAAAAGTCTGTGTTGCACAGGGTGACATAATTGTGCCTGGCAAATCACAGGGTGAAGCAAGACGGTATTCAGTAAGGGGAGTGTGTGTATACTTCCTTTCAGATATTCCATTGTTCCATTCTTTCTTGGTCAAAATCTTCTCCTTTTGTATCGCCTATGGCGCAGTCAGTCTGCCTCTTGGCCCCCTAGTACATTCCTTCGACTGTCCTGCCCATGGCCACCTTTTTTCCTTTCCCCTGGTAGCGCATCCCCCTCAATAGGAAGGATCGTCTTAAGGATTTCGGGGCGACTCTTGCCTTCGACCGGCCCCGAGCCGTCCCCATGCCGGTTTTTGTTTGTCGTTGGGGCTTGAATTGTTTTTCTTTCTTTCTGTTGTTTATTTATATAGTTTTTTTTTCTTTCTTTTTTATTTTTTTTTTTCCTTTTTTTTTTTTTTTTTTTTTTTTTTTTTTAATTTTTTATTTTTTTTTTCTTTTCAATACACTGTACCGTCTTAAAAGGAGGGAGGGGTTTTTTGGCAGGGAACGAAAATACACTAGGGGAGGGGAGTGAAGGGAGGATTGTTCGAAGCACTATTTATTCCTTTTTTTTTTTTTTTTTTTTTTTTCTCTTTTTTTTCTCTCATTCATTTCATTTCTTTTCTTTTTTCCCTACTCAACACCTTACTTGTCTCGCTCATGAGCCTAATGCTTTTAATAGAGGAAACTCTACCATCCCACGTAAAATAAAATTTATCTTTCAAAAAATGTTTTATAAAAATGTTTTAAAAATGTCTTAATTTATCTCATGGTCACCCCCTACAGCAAGCCAATCTCTTTCAAGAAAGACTCAACTCTAGGGGATTCATCGGTCAGGAGTTCGGTGATGGAGTGCGAACCCAGGTGCCTCGCCCTCTCCACCTCGGTCCCCCTGCACTCACTCAGAAGATGCGTGAGGTTTTGCACCTCTCCACAGAAAGTGCATTTCACGTCCACCTCCCTCGCCCCTTCGCGTCTCAGGTATCCCCTGGTGAGCTCGGACTGGCCAGCACGGAGCCTCATTACCTGTATCTCACCCCTTCTCGAGGCCAGGCCTCTCAAAGAGTGAAATCGGCCTCCAGTACGTTCTCTGTATGCCTTGTCCTTCCCACTGTCCTCCCACAGTTCCCTCCACTCTTTGTAGATCATTCTCTTAACGTAGGACTTTGTTGTTCTGTAGTCCGTCAGAGAATAGTGAGTGCCAGCCGTTGTGTGTTCCTTAGCAGCCTTAGAAGCAGCCTCATCCGCTCTCTCGTTGCCCTCGACACCTACGTGGGCAGGGATGTACTGTATCGTCACCGACAGATTTCTGTCATTCAGTATCCTGATATGCTGCCAGATGAATACCTCGTCACAGTAGGTTGCTGACTGAGGGCCTTTTTGTAGGCTCAGGATCAGTGATTGAGAATCAGTGAGCAGTATTAAAGGGATGGTCTTTTTCGTCCGGATGACTTTCTTCGTCGCCACTGCCGCACCTCTCAAGCCCAGCAGCAATGCTTTGGTTTCCGCTCTGAAAGAGCTGCAGTACTCACCTGCAGACCCCTTCACCACTTCCTCTTTTCCCCTCACCCTCATCACTGCTGCCGCTCCCCCTCTCCTGTTGTTGGGCGAGGAGCCGTCGGTGTAAATCCTCATGGAATCCTTCGGGAGTGCTGCGATCGTCCTCAGCGCCACTTCTAGCCTTTTTTCCTTCGGGTCCGAGCGTCTGCTGTCTTCGATCAGATAGGGTCTCAGATCCAACATCAGGTCATGCCAGGGGGGGATCATGTGGTCTGCTTTAATGGGCGATGGGCCTACCGGGGTGCATTCCCTCTGCGGAGGGTCCAGGTTCTTTGCATCCCTCCTCATCCTCCCTGCCCAGGTGTCCTCGTCGAGCTCCTCAGCAAGTGCAGCAACACACCCCACTGTGTTGGACTTCCGTATGCATTCCTCGTACAACAGCAGGGTGTCCGTCTTGACTACTGTGTCCAATTGTTGTAGTCCTGCCTCTACCACTGCTATATGTTTGGAGATCTTCCCAGGGAGCCCTGTGATAAATCTCGCCGCCGTTTCATGTAGTTCGTTCAGGTCGTCAAAAAGGTCCTTCCGCAGCGACTTGCCGTAGACCCCCAGGCCGTATCTAGTCAGTGGGAACACGTACGTTAGGTAGATCGCTCTGAGCATGTCCCTTCTCAACCCACCCTTCTTGCTGGACAGTCTGTACAAGTATCCCAAGCGCCTACGCGTCTTGTTTTTGACTTCACCCACGTGAGCCTCGAAGGACGCGTTAGCGTCTAGCGTGACCCCCAGGTACTTCGCCTTGTCTACCTGTTTCAATCCTGTCCCGTCTCCGAAAGATACCTTCAGTTTCCTCGAGACTCCGTTGCAAAGGATGTTCGATTTTTCGGGTGCCAGCTGCATCGACCACCTCTCAGCCCACTGTTCCACCAAGTCAACAATCAGTTGTGCCTTTTTCTCGACCTCCTTGTCCTTCTTGCCTTCGACCACGACCATGATGTCATCTGCATACGTGCAAGCACGTATGCCTCGTTCTTCTAGCACTCTGGTCAGGTCATCCACATAGATGGTAAAGAGTAGAGGTGCCAGGACAGTTCCTTGAGGGACTCCCCCCTTAAACTCCCTGGAGACCCCTTGCGTGCCTTCCACCTCCACCGCCACTTTTCTCTTGCTGAGGTAGCTCTTTACCCATCTTGTGTATTCTTCGGGATATCCGTTATTCTCCATCTTTGCTATGAGTCCCTCATGCCACACCGTGTCGAAGGCCCCCTTAAGGTCCAGAAAGAGCAGACCTCCCCTTTTCCCCGTGTTGTTGTATTTGAAACCCTGTAGAGTTTTCGCAGCGAAGAGTATGTTCTCTGTGGTTGATCGGCCTCTCATGAAGCCGGATTGTGTCCAGTGTGGTGGGGTTACCTTCCTGGTCTCTTGAAGGTAGACCATCCTGCTTCTCACCACCCTCTCCATGGCTTTCGCGATGTTGCTCGTCAGGGATATGGGCCTGTAGGAGTCGGCTCTGCTCGGGTCTTTGTTGGGTTTCCTGAGTGGTCTGATTGTTGTTCTCTTCCACTCCGACGGGACCTTCCCTTCCTTCCAAGAGAGATTGAAGAGATGTTTCAGAACTTCCACTCCTTTTGGCCCCATTTTTTTGAGATATTCGTTGTAGATGCCGTCGGGTCCCGGGGCTTTTCGTTTCTTTAGCTTCGCGATCTCGCCCAGCACCTCACTCGTCGTGACTGCTTCTGCTTGTTCTTGCTGGGTCTCTCTCTTCACCTCGTTTTTTAGGGATTCCAGAGCTTCTCTAGAGGATTGTCCTATTTTCGGTGTACATTTTGCTGCGTAGTGTTCGCACAAGGCTGTTGCTTTCGCCTTGTTACTTGCGTATCTTGTACCGTTCTCCCTGAGAACCGAGACTCCGGGTTTCGTTGCACTCCCGTCAAGCTGCCTTATGAAAGCGAAAGTGTCTTTGGACGTTTTCTTCCTTCCCAGTTCATCCAGGAAATCTTCGTCCCTCTTTTGTTTAGAGGCTTGTATTAACTCCCTTGTCTCTTTCTGGAGTAACCTTACCTCCGCTAAGGCAACCGGATCGTCCTCGCCCTTGCTTACGTACTCCCTTAGTTTGGTGTTCCTTTCCTTTACCTTGCTGTCTATCTCAGGAGTCCACCACGCCTTAGCAGGTTTCGGCCCTTTTCTAGGTATGCTCTCCCTAGAAGCTGCCATGAGCAGGTCGATGAGTCCCTTACTCACCACCTCCACGTCCTTGCTCTTTAGAAGGCATGATGTCCTCTCTTCTACGATAGTCCTGAATTTGCCCCAGTCAGCTTTTTCCCATACCAGCTTCTGGGGCGGTTTTTTCCTTCCTTCCTTTTGTTGCTGTCCCACTTCCCATTCGTAGAACATGGGAAAGTGGTCGGAACCTATTGAGTCCAGTACCCTCCACGAGCCTGGGTCATACCCCGCGTCCGTTATCATTATGTCGGTCGTGGTGAAGGTTCCTCTCGTTGAGAAGTGTGTGGGGCACTTTGGTCTGTTGAGTGGCAGCATGTTCGTCCTGACCATCCATTTCTCCAGTTCACCTCCCTTCAGGTCACTGTTCTTGGCGGTACTGTCCCACATGTCAGAGTGCGCGTTGAAATCACCCGATATCAGCACATCCTGACCAGAAGGGAGATTGGAGACTGCCAAGTCGCCTTTGACTTTAGTGGACGATGGGGGGCGGTAGATGTTGACCAAGAGCAGTTTTCTTGTTTCGGTGAGTTGTACGGATACGTCCAGTCTTTCCGTCCTGTCATCACGTTCTCCTATGAACGTCTGCTCAGCATCCAGGTCTCTCCTGACCGCCGTCACCAGGCCACCTCCCCTCTTCACCTCCCCGTCCTCGTTTAGCACCACCCTGTCTCTCCTGAACAGGTTGAAGCCCGGTAGTTCGATTTCGTCCTCGGTTCTTAGCCATGATTCCTGTATCATAACCACATCAAGCTCGAGTTCTTCTATACTTTTCTCGAGCTCCACCATTTTCCCTCTCACCGAGTGTGCATTCACCGACAACACTCTCAGCTTCGGGTTGCGTGGCTGATCAGTCTTTATTTTCATGTTAGGACCGGGGTTACTCTCGACGTCTCCGCAGCTTAGGATATCCATTCCATGTGGTCCTGTTCCTCCTCGTCGTCTGTTCGTGCTCTTGCTTGACTTACCGTATTGGTCACCCCCGCACCCCGGGTTTCGGATGAAGGGTCGTACTTGGGGGGGGCCGGCCATAACTGACCTATCATCGCCGCCACTAACGCCTTGTCTTGCTTGGACACCCCCGTTCGGGGCCGGCCAGGATTTAGCCGCGTGTTGTAGCCAAGTAGTCCTCGTCTTCGCTTTATTCTTCCTTGCTTTCCGCCGTTGTTTTGTTCTCTTCGTTTATTGTTCACTCTTTTGTTTGTGGGGTTGCCTTTTCTTTTTCCCCTTTCTTGGGCTTTGGCTTTTTTTTTTTTTAAAATCTTTTTTTTGCCCTTTTCTTTTAAGTTCTTTTGGTTGATGCGACACTTTCTTTTTTTTTTAATCTTTTTATTTAGTTTTCTGACCTTCGCTAAAATCAGGTCTTTCGTTAATGAGAGACTTTCTTCTTGGCGTTCAGGGGGGCTGACGGGTTTGAATGAGAGGGAGTAGTGGCCATGGTGGCTTGGCGCGAGGTCGCGTTTCCCACCTTTCTCACAGGTGTGGAGGGGAGTTCAGTTTGGGTGGGTGAGTAGTCGATGCCGGACTGAGATTCGTCCGGTCTCTCGTGGCAGTGCGGTGGTGGCTCGGGGCTTGACTCTTCTTCTTCCTCCATCCTATTGCCTCCTGTTGTCAGGAGGAGGAGGATTTTATTATACTGGCTCGCACCAGTCTCCGTCAGCCTCCTCTCCATGGCCACCAGCCGCTCCGTCTGCACTGTCGCCATTCTCTCGATGGCTTGTGCCAGGTTACCAACCTGACCTTCGACCGCTTCCACCTTACCCTGTACCTTCCCCATCTCCTCTTCCTGGGTCTCCATTCTTGACTCCAGGTGCCTCAACATCATTTCCTCTTCCTCCCCCTTCTCTTCCTTCTCCGCTAGTTTCCTCTCCATCACCTCCAGTCTCTCCATCAGCGCCTTCAGCTGCTCCCCGCTTTCTCCGTCTGTCGCCTTTTTTTCTTCCTTATCCTTCTTTCTCTTTTCCTTTTTCTCTTCCTCTTTCTGCTTTATGTCCCTGTCCCTGACACCAGCCGCACACCACAGTTCCCACCAGACACTGTTTCCGAAGAACCTACGGAACTCTATCGCCGTAGCCTTCCTCTTTGTCTTGCCCCCCGGCAAGGACCTCCTGTAGTCCAGCAGACGGAAATACTTTTAATAATAATAATAATAATATCTGTTCCACTGCCGGGTCGGGAGCATCAGAGAAGGTTTGAAAAGGATAAAAGGAAAAAGGGGAAAGGAAGAAAAAATCAACAAAGCTGAGTTGAAAAGCAGAGCTCAAATCAAAAATCAAAGTGAAGGTATCATGAGCCTTTCGCCGAGCCATCCGTGTAGGCATGGATGCCCGGGGGGAGAGCCGCAAGAGCAGCCTCGGCCGCCTTCCGCCTGTCCGCGTCTGGCGACGATCGCGTGACCCCGCCGGGGAGGTCAGCCCTGAAGTCGACCATGCCTGTCTGCCACGGGGCCGCCAGGGGCGTAGCCGACAGGTACTCGAAGTGCACCTTTGGTTCCAACCCGCATCGACGCAGTGCTTGGTAGCCAGAGCGCAGCCACCCACACCCCAGCCTGTTCGCCTGCTTCAGCTTGACCGTCTCCCTGTGAACCGGGGAAGACTGCCAGCAGAAGGCCTTCGCCGTCATCGTCGCCGCAGCACCCTCCGCCATTCTTTCGAGGGGAAGCAGTCAGCTAGGAGCTTGTACCCTCCGGAGCCACTCCAGCAGCCCGTGATCAGCACCGCCGCCTCCTGGTGAAGCCCAGCCAGGTCCTTCCTCCCGACATCATCGAGCCTTCGGAAATACTTCCGATGAAAATATTTTAGGTATCGACACATAAACTACGCCCCAATTGGTCAGAGGCATGAGAATTTTTTTAAAGGGCTCATTGGCCTCATTTTTTTTGGGGGGTTTTTTGAAATCGACCCACCTCACTTGTTGCAACAGGCAATTTTTATTGTCCCTCGTGTTGCAAAGCCCCCCGAAAAATTTAAGTTTAACGGCTTCAAGATCCAAGGGGGTCGGCTTTGTATCTGGCGTTTCATGCAAGGACAGGAGTCGGAGGTGCAAGTGGGGCTAGGTGATCTGCTTCCTTTGGGACCGAATTGACCTCCGCAAGATCCCACGGGGGGCATGAAACCATCTTCGCAGAAGCCGCACTCTTCATGTTGTGTGATAAGATCTCATTGATGAAATGATATTAAAGCGAGATACGGGGTGGGGAGGGTTGAACAAATATTGGAACAAAGAAAGAATACAAAACTGTTGAAAACAAAAAAAAACAAAACAAAAAGAGAAGAGAAAAAAAAAAAAAAAAAGAAGAAAAAAAAAACACACACCGCAAAACAAAACAAAAAATCCATGGGGCTACGGGATCAGCCCCAACTCCCCACTCACCCCATTTTTTTTTTTTTCTTTTTTTTTATCAATGTCAAGAATGGACATGTGCTAGACTCTATGGTCTAAATACCTCCCGGGGACTCATTTTGCGAACAAGGTGAGTGGTAGGAAGAGGAAGAGAGAAGAAAAATAAATAGCTATTTATTGCCAACAAATTATGAGTCATTATTTAACTCGAGTTCCCGAATTTTTTTGCACGTGGGCCCTGCTGGCCCTCGTGCAAAAAAACGGTAACGAGAGTTAAATAATGGCTCATTTGGCGGCAAGTAAGTCGTTTTATTTCACTCTCGTCATTTGAGTCACTCACTCTTCACTGCTGTTTTTTTCCACGCAGGTCAGCTTTTTGGGGATTTTCCTAAAGTAATATGGGGTGCTATTTCGCCGTGGCATTTAAAGGGGGAGTAAAGCACTTATTCCCACTTTTAAGGGCTGGAATGGCCTCAGATGGCCAAAAACAGTCAAAATACCCCCACCCCAAAAGATTTTTCAAGGTGGTTGGGTACATTTTTTTTCCACGACAAGACCCATTTTTTCACTCTGAAGCCCCATTATTTAACTCCAAAGTCTCATAATTTAACAAAGCGATTTCGTGTTAACTTATGTGCTTTTCGCGTTAAATTATGGCCGTGTCGCGTTAAATAATGAGGCCCCAAGTGAGTGAAGAAAATGACGAAGAGTGAAATAATAAAACAGAAAAAAGGGGGGAAAGTACGAGGTGTGTCTTACCTTTAGGGCCGTCTGGTTACCAGGCCACTAAAGCTTTACATTCGACAGTATCCTCTGTTTCCTCAAAGGCAAAATAAACAGCGCGTGCTTTACACGGCTGTTATTTTTGAAAGCCTTGGAAAAGGGGAATTAATAGCTATATTCAAACAAAATAATGAGTCATTATTTAACTCGAGTTCCTGAATTTTTTTGCACGAGGGCCCTGCAGGGCAGGTCACTCTGAAGCCCCATAATTTTAACTCCAAAATCTCATAATTTTAACTACCGGATTTGTACTTATATTGTTATGTGAAAAGTCCCAAATTGGGCAAAAAATTCGAAAAAGGTACATAATATTTACAGAACACCATTAAAACAGAACATAAAAATTACAAAAAATAAAAAAAATCCCAGAAAATATCCCTAAAAATAAAAAATCCCAAGACAAAAACAAAATACCCCCCAGCCGGGGAGGGGGGGTGGTATTACCGCAATTCTAGTTCACTGTTGCCCAGTCCTGCACGTAAAGCACACCACATAGTCGCAGGACGGGCAGACCCTCCCGCGGGTGCTCATGTCATGCTCACCAGAGCATTCCGTGCACTACCACACTGGTCCCCTTTCTAACCTGCTTGAGGGTTGCGCTGCAGTTGGGGCAGGGCACCCTCGTCACGTTGTTCGTTCGCTGGCTTGGGGTCACTTGGCTTGGTGCCGCTGCGGGGCAGCAGGGGAGGCCACGGGGTTGGCAACAGAAGCAACGGGACCGGCAACAACAGAAGCACCAGGCGCGGCACAGGACTAACGGGAACAGAAGCCGGACCAACAGCAGTAAGAAGGGCTTCTCTTCTGTGTCTTTTCCGCTCTTTCTTTATCTGGGCCTTCAGGGCGTCCGCGTACCTTGTTTTGAAATGGAAACCAAAAAGTAGATCTTGTACGCCACAAACGTGGCTTTGATTTTAGTGGGGCCTGTCCTGGGGGGGGGGGGGGGGGGGGGGGGTCAGGCCAAAAATAATAAAATAGTTTTTTGTATTGTTTTGTAAAGTCGCAAGTTGGGTCCAAAATCCGAAAAAGGTACATAATTTATACAGTACACTAAATCCCCAGATCATTATTAAAACTGAACAATATAAATACAAATCCGGTAGTTAAATTATGGCCATTATCGCGTTAAATTATGAGGCCCCCCCTAGTGAGTGAAGAAAACGACGAAGAGTGAAATAAATAATAAAGAAGAAACTAAAAAAATAAACGTTCATCGTTCACATGGCCCATTTAGGGGGGGGGTGATTTTTCGCAAACACATCAACTTTCGCATGTGGAAAAATTATATCCCCCCCCCGAAACTCTTTTTTTTCGCCTTTTCGTGAAAAAAAAGGGAATGTGACCCTCCCTGAATTCTTTTGATTCATATTTTCAGATCATACAAAAAAAAGGGGGGGGGACAAAAAAGAGAGAAAACGAACACAGCTGGGGAGAGGAGGGAAAGAAAGAACACGTCATAGCAGCGAACACAGCACATGAATAGAGAAAAAAAAAAGAAGAAAACCCCCCCTCTCACCCCTGCGAAGAGACTCAGACAGAGGCACAAGGGATCAGTGAGAAGCAATCCCTAGGGGGCCATTTTTTGTTGTTTTTTTTTTATTTCACTCTCCGTCATTTTCTTCACTCACTAAGGGACTCATAATTTAACGCGAAATGGCCATAATTTATTTTTTGCAGTTAAATAATGGCGCTTCAGAGTGGAAAGAAAAAATGCACTCAACCCCTTGAAATCTTTTTGTAGGGATGGGGTATTTTGACTACTTTGGCCATCTGAGGCCATTCCGGCCCTTAAAAGTGGGAATAAGTGCTTTACTTCACCTTAAAAATGCCACAGCGATATAGCTGCCCTGTATTACCTTAGGAAAATCCCCAAAAAGCTGACCTGCGTGGGGGAAAAAAAATAATAATAAAAAAACAGCAGTGCAAACAGTGAAGAGTGACTCAAATGACGAAGAGTGAAATAAAACGATTTACTTGCCGCCAAATAAGCCATTATTTAACACTCGTTACTGCTTTTTAAATTCGGGAACGAGTGTTTTAATAATGACTCATTATTTGTTGGCGATAAATTGCTTTTTTTTTTTTTTTTTTTTTTTTGTTTTTTTTGTTTTTAGTTTTAAATTTATGAATGTAGGAGCACGGTTGCCAAGGATCCCTCTTTTTTTCCCTTTTTTTTTTCTTCTTTCCATGACTGAAAGGCAAACCCCGACAGCCGACACCAAGATGCAACAGCAGAAAGGTGACAGGCACGTGTAGGATCCCCAGTCCACGGTGGGCACCAACCATGGCACAAATACCGCAGAAATTTGTTGATTTTCTGGCCTCTTTGTTTTCCTATTGGGGTTTGAGCGAGTGTGTGGGCCATTTTGCTTGCCGTTGGAAGCAGAATGTCTTCTATCACGGTTCTCGAGGCTGATGCCCTTGGCACAACGCTTAGCTTAAAAACATGAGCTAAGAAAAAAAAAAAATCAGATACTTTATTTCACGCACGCCCAGGTCTCTCACGGACGGACCTGGACGTAAAATAAAGTGAAACCTGATTTTATTCTTCTAGCCTAAATTCTTTAAGAGAGCTGCTCAGAATTTTAAAAAAAAAAAAAAGAGAGACGCACACATTAACGCCACTAGTGTTTTCTTTTTCTTCTTTTTTTCTTCCCCCCCCCCCCCTGCTCAAGCGCGACGGATGACCGCCAAACTACACCCAAATGTACGCCAGATGGATGGGTCTTTTTTTTTTCTTTTCTTTTTTTCCTTTCTTTCTTTTTTTCGAGTTGAAAAAATTGCAACAAAATGAAAGATTTCCCACCGGTTTGAAGTGAACCTGAGAATTCATTCTGCGGTGGGGGTAAAAGGTACTTTTTTTCAGGGGGATGGATAGGATTTCGAGAAAAAGAAACAAAAAAAAGGGGAGGGGGAAACAGTTTAACCCATAACACTCCGGGGCCTATCTACATAGGGGTCCCTTTTTTGCTCCTTTTCATAATTTGAGGGGGGAAATGGCAGCATTTAACCCCCGTTTGCAGGTAAAACGGGTTCTTTGGACCAGGAAAATTAAAAAAAAAAGTTCAAAAATTAATAAAAATACAAAGGGGGTGAAGAGTTGAATGGCCGTAGGGTGCTCAAAAACGACCATGTCAAAATGGGTTGTGCACGGGGGGGTGTAAATTGAGCATCCTGGGACAAAAAAGGCAGCATCAGGACCCCTCAGATGTCTCAGACCGAGAGAAGTGCCTATTTGCGGGTGGAATATCGGCCTCGAAATCGTCAAGAAGCCTTTTTGGGGTGATGGAAGAGTGGTACAAAAAAAGCACTTATTTGGACAGAGGTGTTGGTTTCAGGTGTAGCATTTGTAGATTGTGCGTTTTGTGCATCCTTTCAACCTGCAGACCCCCTTTGAGTGGCTAGCGGTCACGTTTGGTGTTATCTGGGGTATAGGGGGTGTGTGCTCCACTAGTTGGGTGCCGGGAGTGGTGTTTTTGCAACGCTGGACCCATCAATTAGGCTCTCTCGAAAGCGCTCTTTAAAAGCAGCCAGGGTGGTGTATCTCTCTGGCATCCCTGAACCATATTTTATTTGAAGTGCATGGCAGTTAACTATTGTCTTCTAGGGTCCACCAGAAGAGTCCGCAACACCCAACGAAATGCAAGCCCCTCACAGTTCTTTCACAGGGCTTCGGCCAGACCCACAGTCAAAAAGTAGCTATCGCAAACTACCGTGTTGTCATTTCCCCGGAAAGGCTCTGTTAACCCCAGCCCCGCTTTTTCCACAACACTGAAATCTTCAAGTGCGTGCCCCTCGATTTTGGTGGCGTGGATGTGAAAACGCAAAAGATAACCCGTGCTCGCGCAGTTTAGGCAGTAGATTTTTATGCCATATCTTTTACGCTTGAGAGGACAGTAGACCCGCAGCCCCCCAATTGCCCCGTGAAGGTACGAGTGTCTCGTCAATGCTTAATTATTTTCCTGGCACTGCTGCTTTTGCCCACTTGTCACCAATTCTGTCCAGAAACCCTCGTATCTTCACAACATATCACCGTTTGACTCTTCTGTGTGAGTGAAGTGGAGGCTACTTTTGATTTCCCAGTAGCGTCTCCTGGGCATCGTGTTACTGAAAAGGGGGATTTTCATGGGTCCTATGGACCAATACGACTGCTGATTCTGGGCACGCCGTAAACCCATCGCAATGCTCAATCCGAGTAAGCGGTGGAGTCCTGGGTCGAAATTTTATCAATCTCAGCGTCCTTTTGCTTGTTTGTCTCTTCTTGGATGACGTCTGTGAGCTTCTTATAAAAAAACCGAAGGAATAACCATTTTGCGTCGTCAGGTTTCTGCGTACCACGGGACAGCTTTTTTTTCTCCCCACTGGCCTATTGTATGGTCTCTATGGGTACCAACTCCCTTACCCATGAAGGTTAGACCTCGTCCGTAGCTGTTTTGACTTTACCTTTGCGTTTTTTGGGAACAATTTGGGCACAGTATGCACACCCGTTATTTTGCGTTTTTAGCCTATCTACTCGGATTTGGGACCCACTTGGTGGGTGGATAACAAGGTAAAGTGATGCAGCGCAGCATGAATTGCAGTTGAAAATAACTCCTCACTATAGTCGTTCTTGGAGATCCAGGGGTCGTGGGGACGAAAAAGTACTTAGAGAAAAAAACGATTTTTCAAAACGACAAATATTTGCGCCTTGGAGTATTATGGGTTAAAAAAAAAAAAAAAAGAAAAAAAAAAAAAAAAAAAAAAAAAAAAAAAAAAAACATTGGGTGCCGGGCGGAATAGGAGAGTGAGTTCCAGTGTCGGGATGATAATCGCTTGCGCGAGATCAACAGGCCTGTAAGTAAAATTGGAAAAAAAAAACTCGATGATTTAAAGGAAGCCGGTGGGGGCACCCTGCACAAGCACCATTTACTTGATTACAGGGGGCGCACCTCGGCCTAGCTGTAGCTTCTTCTGCGTTCCGCGTCGTGTCCTTAATGCGTGCGGTGTGCAGCTCAACCCTAGCCGGGGCGCCCCGGGTAACCAAGATTCTGAGCCCGTGTAGTTTGCTGCCTGTTCGCCACCCAGAGCATCTGCTTCTTCCACTTGGGCGCTACCGGTGATGACCGACGAGGAGGTCAACAGCGAACAACACATCTGATGTACTTCTTTATATTTCCATGTTATCCCCACCACCTGGAAAAAAAAAAAAAAAAAAAAAAAAAAAAAAAAAAAAAAAGAATCACATAATAGGTTGTCGGTTAAAGAGGGTTGGCTTAGAACCAACATTCGTTAACCCCCACCCCGAGGACAGGAAAGTGAGAAAAGGTAAGAGAAAAAAGAAGAAGAAAAAAACTTAACATTAGACGCCATTGTGCTAGCTGGTCAACCGTGCTGGCAATTAACAATTTCATTTCGTCAAGTGTTTTTTTTTTTCTTCCTCCTCTTCTTTTCTTTTTTTCTCTTGAATTTGATATAGGGGAAAGAAAAAAAAAACTGCATTTTTTGTGATAGATTGCCCATATATATTTGGGGTGTGCGTGTCATAAAGGAAATAAATAAATAAATAAAATAAAAAATACGGATTAAAGGATGAGATAACCCGCATTCCATACTTTTTTTTTTATTTTTTTGGGAGTGGAGGGAGGGTGTGCGTGAAAAAAAAAAGAAGAAAAAAACCCCACCCACTTAGGGTAAACAAGCCTGCTTATTCAAGAATGAGAAGCCTAACTACTAAACGAAAAGACGAAAGGGGGGGTGGGGGGGTGGGGGTACCTCAGAACAGGGTAACTTTTTAAGTTTACATTAACGTGTCCAGCCTAACTTTTAAAACTATTCCATGTTCGGGATAGAGCTGCAGAGCACTCCCTACCAACCCAATTTGGGCACTTTTGGATTACTAGTATTTAAAAACAGGTGAACTTAAATCAAGTTAGTGTAAATGGTGAAGGGTGGTGGGGGGGAACTTTTCTTCTTGGGCAAAAATCTTAGGGCTGAAAACGGTCAGAACGAAACTTAAAAAAGTTACTCCCGTTCTATTGTTTCACCCCCCCCCCCTTTTTTTGTATTTCATTTTTCACTTTTCCAATATGCTTTGAAACACAGCTGCACGCCGAACAGCAAGATTAGTACCGGACGACTCGCCCACCCAGCCCTCTGCAGGGTCCGAAGGCAGGACAAGGCCGTTCTTAGCCGGCCTAGCGATCTCGAAATCCCCTTGCAGGAACTTCACAACCTTCCGAAGCGTCCGGTCGCTGTAGTTCGTGTCGTGCATCTCAAGGAGCATCTCGGTGTCCTTGCTGAAGAAGGCCTCCTTGTACCTGTTTCCCCACTCGGGTGCGACAACTCCATCGAAGAGGTTCCACACCCCATCCACAAGACTGAAAGTCTTCAAGTTCAACTCATATATAATCCTACCTGGTGTAGGGTCCACTCTGTTCAAAGTAACCTGCGCTGGTGATCTCAACGGGTTTGCCAGGCTCATCTGTGGTGGTGTGCTCGTGCAACTTACAACCATTGTCGGGCTCGAGACTGGGCTGGACGGGATTTTTTTTGACGTCTCCCACAATGCGACGGGCCTCGTGTGGATCTGCAAGGAGGTGTCGGTTCCAGCCGAAGATTCCCCAGTCAACAAGCAAAACGTGTAAAGCTGTGTGGCAGCTTCTGCCAACGCCCTTGCTTCTTCGACTGTGGAACCTACAGACGTCACAAACCGTTGTTTCATGCTGCCCAGCGTTCCGTGTAAAACCCTTCCAGACGATAGACCTACCCCGATGTACTTTTCCCACAGCGAGCCTGTGACAGATGCGTGGAAGTGGGAGACGAACTTGGCGCTTTGTGCAACGTGCATTGCACATGACCGTCCCGCGTTCCAGCTCAAGACCAAACTGTTGCTGCATATGTAGCACAGCAGCCCCTCCGTCCGTTCCATCCCCTCGAGCACCATGTTGACTATTTCGTTGACCGCGTCGACGGCGCATTTAAAAAGAAGCAGACACCCGAAATCGACCTGAATGTGCATCGTGGTCGCCATGCTCATCGACATTTTGTTCCGCAGCACCGAAATTTTTTCCATCGGCGTGAACACTGTGCTGCCGCCTCGTGTGCTCGACTCGTGTGAGGTTACCCTGGCTCCGGCTTTTTTCGCCTCCACCACCTTTTCTACCTCAGCTTGCCGTTTTGTGAGGTTTCCCGGGATGGCGATGTACAACGCAACACCGCCCACACCCTTCAAGTCCACGATCCCCATTTTTAAGATTGTCGGCTTGGCCACGTCGACCCATTGTTCCAAGCATATCTCTGCTCGGACTTCTTCCGTGAACGCTACAGCACCGCCTGCGGATGCAGATTCCACCCGGGCTGCTTTGTTGACAGTTGGGCCCATGTAATCGGTCCGTCCTGTAGCGGGGTTCAGTTCCAATCTGGCAGGGCCTGTGTGGACACCGATTCGAACGCGGAGGCCTCTCCAGCATAGGGTCCCGTCTTCGGGGTCGCCGACGGGACGGCACAGTGGGTGTTCGAGAAGGTGCGGAGGCCATTCCGCGTCGACAAGTTGTTGCTGTGCGAGGAGGCTGAACCGCATGCCTTCCATGACTGTGTCGAAGGCCACCATGAAGGCGTCGCCGATCGTCTTGACCTCGTACCCGTTCGTCTCGGAGATACACTCCCTCATAACATGGTTGTGGATCTGCATAGCGCTGCGCATTGCGGTGGTGTGTTTCTCCCATATGTCAGTCGACGATTGGATGTCAGTGAAGACAATGGTGACTGGGTCGTCGCTTCGTTCGTTCCCAGCAGGGACCTGCCTTATCTTATACGCAGTTGTGTGCCTGTTGTGACCTGAAGTCTGGGAAGACCCGCAGTCTGTGAAGAGCGCATCCGGGAGGTACGGTCTGTACTGTTTCAGGTTCGTGAGGAGACCGACGAAGGCGGTGTTCAGCTCCGACTGTTCCGCGGTTTTCACGAGCTGCTCCGCGGTTTCCAAATCGAACCGGACCAATGCGTTTGCAACCTTTTGTGCCATGGCAACAGCGTTCGCAGACCGCTGCTGCTCCAACCTCATCTTCAAGGCGAAGCGTCTCGTCATTAGAAAATCGGCCACGAAGACACCGACCCGAACGCTCCAGACAACTAAGAACCACGAAACACCTTGGCTTGGGTACGGTTCGCGGTTTTGCGCCCACGACGAAGGTATTGCTTCGTACATCCCGAACCGAAAGGCTTCCTCCACGGTCTTCACTGTAAGAAGCACGCATATAACAGTGGTTGAAAAAGTTATGAACTGCGGAGTAGCTCCCGACAACAGCAGAGAATCTGTAAAAATAACGATAGTGGTGTACATTTCAAACTGCCCGTACCCCAAAGCGTCCCCAATGAATGCATAGGTAATGACGAGGGATAAGGTACCCCATTCCAAAAGGGGTAGAGGGAATTTTCTTGTGTATAGAATGTACACGCTAATAGTCAGTGTGATCATGGTTCGTGTTCCATTTGTCACGACATTTGGCCAGAATCCTGAAGACAGGTTCCTGTACGTGAAAAAGGCTTGTATTAGTCCAAATATAAGTACCACCGGTAGAATAACACCTTTCCTAATTTTTACATCCGCGTCGTCTCCTGGCCTCAATATATAGTTCAAAAACCGTTGGTACCACCTGCTTAAAAACCACCCATCCCTCGTGCTCTCGCCTGTCACGTCAACTATGGTATGATCATGATCATTACGGGATTCAAAATGCATCCCCCAAAACCCCCTGTTTTCAAGGTTTTAAAAAATGCGTAAACCGGGAATCGAACCCGGGCCGACTCCGTGGCAGGGAGCCATTCTACCACTAGACCATTTACGCGTTACAATCGCTGGGCGGGGAATAAATACTTCGATTCCGCTTACGCGAGTAAGGCGGGCCCAAGACGAGACCCACCTGGAAGCACACATGTGCAGCCAGCAACCCTGCTCACCCCTAAGCCCATGTGGGCGGCCTAAACAGACTTCCACAGGGAGTTCAGTGGGAACTAGCCGACGAGAAGGAAGGGAAGAAGAAGGCGTGGCACCAGGAGACAGCAACATCAGAAGTGATGGACGAGACGAGCAATGACAAGTAAAGAGAATGAAAAAAGAAGGGAGGAAAAGAAAAAGGGGGAGGGGAAAGAAGAAAGCAAAAGAAAAGAATAACCAAATAACAGAGTTAAACCAAGAACCATATTTGAACAGATAAGTAGGGACGCAAAAAGAAAGGGGACAAGAAAACAAAAAAAGTGTGGGGGTGGAGAACTACAAGGAAAAAGGCCGTAAAGGGGGATTTTCTTCTTTTTTGTATTTGAGGCTCAGCAATTTGACAACACGATAGGGGCAACTCGTTCGACCCATTTTTCTTTCAAAAAGTAAATTCAAAAGGAACAGTAAAAGTGAAAGCACAACTGCACCCTCCCTTTTTTTTTTTTTTTTCACTCTTTTCCCCTCAACTGTATGCAAGAAAAAAAAAAAAAAAAAGAAAAAAAAAAAAAAAAAAACTCACAAAGGAAAGAAAAGATAAGAACACCGCTTCTGTGTCCAGTGTATACAAGGTGCCCCTCCACAAACAGCAGGGAAGCGTGACCAGCGCAAGCTGATGATTTGTTCCATTCTACCGGTAAAGGTCTCTCTTCACACCCTTTTTTTCTCTCTTTTTTTTTTTTTGCGAAGCCTATTCACGAATATTTAGATCAAGAAGCGTAAAACAGAGGGGCGGAGTGGGGGGTGAAGAGGGAAGAGAAGATAAGGGGAGTGCCACACTATTCTTTTTTTTTTTTTTTTTTTCATAATTCTTTTTCCTTCTTCCTTCTTCCTTTCTTTCTTCTTCCAGGTCTGCCCCTTGTGAAGAAAAAGAAAAAAAAAAAAAAAACACTTTTTTTTCCCCAAAGAAAAAGAAAAAAAAAATCTAAAACTGTTGCCAGCCTGCGTTTGCAACAGGTGCGGTGGGAGTTGTGGATGCTACCGGGGCTGGCTGTGGGCCAGTGGAGGAGGAAGAGGGAGAAGGAGAAGCCACAGGAACTACCACAACGGGCTGCTGCTGCTGCTGTTGTTGCTGCTGCTGCCCAATCACCCAGGTTTGATTCTATTATTATTATTATTATTTCCCCCGTTCCTTTCACCTTCCACATACCTTGAGCTGAGCCAGCGTCATATTTTCCTCGGAATTCGCAGAGCCCGGTCGTTGTTGGTTCCCGCTGTTGGGACCAGCCCCACCAAACAGGTCGACATTGTCAGCCAAGATTGTAGCCATCATCGTTTCAAAATTCCTCAAAGGTGGTTCCGAGGTTGCAGGAACACATGGCGGAGATGACGAAACAGTAGGTGCTGGAGGGTCTGGGAGAGAGGAGGCGGCGAAATCGGTAGGCGGGGGGAACATGATTACCTCCTCGGGGCAGTCTTGTTCGGTTCCCTGTCCTACACCGTTTGTCGCTTCTGCCACGCCTTGGGAGGGGCTTGGAACCTGAGGTGTGAAACCCCAGTCCATGCCCTGTTCTCTAGGCTCTGTCACCGGGTTCGCCTCCCATGCCTGCCCCAATGCGGGAGGAGGTGGCATTCCAGGAAGCTTTAAGCACACCACTTCCTCACTGTCGTCTTGGTCGTCTCCGCCAGGAGGCCTCCCCATTCCTGCCTCACTCCACCTCGCCGCGTTAAAATCGATGTCGATGCTGGAAGCGATCCTGCGGTCTGATTCCTCGCCGATCTCCACCTTGAGGTCTTCCCAACATTCCACGCTGTTGTTGAGATACAAAAAAGAAAGAAAGTACATACCCTTCTTTTAGAATCGGGTCGCCCCTCTCTAAGATCACCTTTGCGAGCTCGAAGATGAACCCGGAAAAGCTACCGCGACCCGGATCCTTTCCTGCTTCGTACATCTTCGCCACCCACATTGCCGGGTCGACAGTTTCTTTTAATCGTTTTATCTGTAGTTTTTTTTTTTCTTCTTCTTCTTTTTTTTCTTTTTTGTGCTCATTACCACTTCGGGGTTGCTCGAAGACACCAAAGACCTTATGGTGCCAGTCACAAGGCTGTGGACCAAGTTGTTGTGTGGGTGCTGATCGAAGATTTCCAGGAGGAGGGGGAGGATTCCTTCATCAAGGAACCACCTTTTTTTTTTTTTTTTTTTTTTTTTTGTTTTGTTTTGTTTTTCTTCCCTCCCTTCTTTCCATACATGTAAACCTCTGGCAGCTCAACCAGCCCGATGGCTCTAACTAGCTCCAATATTTTCAATCGCATTAAACCTTTTTTTTATTTTTTTATTTTTTTTCGCATACCAAATGGCAGTTTAATCGAGATTGTCTGCAGCTGTATAGGTTGCACACCCGCGGGCGGCTTCTCCAAAAGACTCTTGAAATCACTTGCTCTCTGTTCAAAAAAAAAAATTTTTTTTTTTCTGTCACCCATATTTTTTTTTTCTTCAAACCTCCAACAGCTTTTCCAAACCGTAGGTCATGACCCTGGAGTCGGTGCACTGACCAGATGCGTAGATGGTCTGGAATGTGTAGGCGCGGGCCACCCGGTGAAGGATGTCCGAGGCCAGAGGGATTATTGATGAGTCTGGGTTGCTTCTGCATCTTTCTGTGAGAAGGTCGACTACGGCAGGAACGAAGGGGGAAGAATCTTCATGAGAGTGGGATGACAACCAGGTGATGAAAGGTACTAGTGCAGCTTGCATCTCGGGGTGGTGCCCATATGTGTCGAGAGAGAGGATCCCGACAGCCACCCAGAGAATACCTGCTTTATCTTGGTCGGCTTCTTCCGACTCCGTTTTGTTTTCGAGGATCGCCATGATGCTTTCTAACAAACCGTTGGCCATGCTCCAGTTCACGAAGGCTCTTGAAGGGGGGACATCCATGATGTCAATGGGTGTCAACAATGTCAGGAGGCATTGCTGTACACCAACGACAGAAATGTGCCTAGTGATGCTAGCTATGATGTCGAACTCACCCGTTTCCTTGGCTATGTAAAGCCAGCCTGTTACCCTGGCGGCGAATACGTTGGTGCGGAGCAAGGCTGTCAGAACCTTTGCGAAATAGGTTCGATTTTCATCCAGCGCGTTTTTTTGGTCTAAAAACTTGAAAATCTTCAGGAGCAACTCAGGGACTCGGGATGCCGTCTCCAGTACTGTCACAGCGTCACTTACAAACACCTCAGAAGCAGCGTAGGCAAGCCTTGCCCGTCTGTCCACTCCATGAGGTACCTCATCGTCTGCGTCAGGTTCTGGTTCTTCATTCTCTGCCAAATATGGGACTTCCTCGTCCAGTGGCAGCAGCATCAGGTCCAACATGATTGAAACGTTGCTTTCAAGGGACAGGAACCCGAGAAGTTTCGTGTTGCCCGTCATGCATTCCTGGAAGCACAACGGGTTGGTGAGCACCTGCTCCAGGTTCGGGTTTTCCACCTCGAGCAATTTGTCTATTTTCGACGAAGTGTGCTCGAAGAACTGGAAAAACCCCGACATTTCTTTTTTTTTTTTTTTTTTTTTTTTTTTTTTCTTCTTTTACAACAGATTTTTTTTCTCTTTTCTTTTCTTCCCCTCTCCTTTTTTTTCTTATTTGTTTGGGGAAGAGAAAAAAAAGAAAAAAGAAAAAAAGTGGCTATACATTAAGGAAACGGGAGTGGGAACCGCTTTAAAATCACTATGATGAGGGGTGTTATCAAAAGAGAAGGAAAAAAAAGAAAGGCGGCGATAGGGATCCCTGACACCCCTCGTTTTTTTTTCTTCTTTTTCTTTTCCTTTTTTTTTTTCCATATTATCTCTGTTCCTTGCAGTCTTCTGAGAACAGGGGAGAGGGGGATGAAAAGAAAAGAAAAAAAAGAAAGAAAGAAGAAGACAAGAGAAAAAAAAAAGAAAAAAAAAAAAAAAACAAGATTAGAATTGACGGTCTGATTGCAGGAAAGAAGAAAAAAGAATGGGGGGGGGGGGGGGATAAAGAAACCGAGAACCAAAAAAAAAGAAGAAAAAAATGAAAAATAACAGGAAAACAGGTAACCTTCCTCTTACAAAGAAACAGAAGAAAACCACTATGATAAGGGAGCAGTTGGTTTGTAAAAAGACAGAAAAAAAAAACCCCCCCTCCTCCTAGCGGTACAATGCCCAGCCAGCAAAACAAACAAACAAAAAAAAAAAAAGTTACCTTAGTTACAAAAAAGAAAAAAAAAAAGAGAAAAGAGAAAACTTCTAACTTGACCCCTAAGTTTGAGAAATGCTCAAAATCCACCCCCTTAGTTTGAGAAATGTTCAAGGTCTCTCTTTAAGGAGGAAAAAGTTTCTGATCCGGTCCCCAAGGTTTCTTAAATCTCTGTGTAGTACCCCAAGTCTTCAAAAAAACTCATACTCGACCCCTAAGTTTTAAAATGCGTGAATTCAGTCCCCTTAGTTTCATAAATGCTCAAAGTAGACCCCCTTGGTTTTCAAAATGTTCACATCCGGACCCCTTAGTTTCCTAGGTCTTGCACTTAGGTGACGGGAAGCACCAAGTCGACCTCAGAGGGACGTTCATCGTTGACGCCACAAAGCAGAGCTGTAATCTTTTACACAGGAAGACACCTTCGACGCAGCCCTCTAAGAAGTAGCCTTGGTTACCCAGGCTGTCTTTTTCTTTTCCTTTCAAGTTGCCTATTGTTAAGGAACATGCATGCGCACAACCTTGTTGAGCATTAATGAAACATAGGGGACCCAATCGGGTTATTCATGAAACTAAGGGGGGGTTTTTTGATCATTTTGAAAACTAGGGGGTTGACTTTGAGCGGTTTCCCACCGTAGGGGCCTAGTTAGGGCATTTGAAAACCTGAGGGGGCGGACTTTGAGCACTTTGGAAACTTAGGGGGCGGGATTTGAGCGTTTTGAAGACTTAGGGGGTGGACTTTGAGCATTTTGGAAACCTAGGGGGCGGAATTTGAGCATTTCAGAAACTTAGGGGTCGAGTTAGGACTCTACCCAAGAGAAAAAAAAAAAAATTCTTTATGACTATATGTCTTTGTTGTTCGCAAAAGGATTTTTAAAAAGCTGCGAAAGTTTTTTGCTCGGCACAAGTTGCATATAGTTATAAAATCATTTTTTGAAAGATAAATATTTGTAAAAAAAAAAAAAAAAAAAAAAAAAAAAAAAAAAAACGGGAGGGGACGGGCATCATCCATTGACATTTTGCTAGGACCTGTGCCAAAAAAAAATTAACCTCTTTTGTTCTTTTTAAAAAAAAAAAAAAAAAAAAAAAAAATCAAACTGAAACTAAGCTACCACAACGGGTGACAAGCGGGGGGGTACTACTATTTCTTACTTTCTTATTTTTATGCCCCTCCGCATGTCTCGACAGCGTTGTTTTCTATTGGGAATAATAGGGAGAAAAAAAAAGAAAAAAAAAGAGAAACAACAAACAAAAAAAAAAAAAAAAAAAAAATAACCCCACCACTCGTAACCCAATACCCAACCTTCTATTACTTTTTTTCCCCTTAAACATGGACCTCCCTAACGAGAAAAAAAAGGGGGAGGGGGGGCATGCTTGAACACTGTAAGCGCACCTGAAAAATTCCACATGGGGGGAAAACCAAAAATAAATAGGAGGGGAGGGAGAAAAAAAAAGGGGGGGGAATATATTATTCTCCTTTCCCTGCCATATTTCATCGCCCGCTCCCAACGCACATGGGACTTGAGAAAAGAAAAAAAAACTCCCAATAACAAGAAAGATCTTTTTTTTTCTTTTTTTTCTTCACCCCCCTCTTTTATCTTTTTAGAAAAAAAGAAGGGACGAGAGGGGAGACGAGCCCCATCCGGAGGAAATAATAAATCTTTTAGAAAAAAATGGATCCCTCCCCCCCCTCCCAATATTGCATCTTTTGACTCGAGATATAGTACAAAAAGCTGCCTCCGCTTCTTAAAAATTTATTTTTCTTTTTTGTGCAAAAGAGGATATCTAGATTTTGTACTTCGTGCCGTGAAGAGATTAATTGGGGGGAGGCTTTTCTTCTTCTTCCCCTTTTCTGTATAAAAGTTGTGCAGCCATGCTAGATTTGTACTTTCGTGCAAAGGTTGAATTCTTTTCTGTCATAAAACTTTTTTTGGGGGGGGGCACCCTTTGCACCTGCTAGTATTTAACCTGATGCGCACGGAAGCGCAATAAAATTGTCGTTTGAAAATTTTTTGAATTGCAAATACTGCCATCTCTCTTCCACACCTTTTAATGTGAATTTAAATTCTTCCTGTTATACATACTTTGCTCTGGTTGCACGTTGTTGCCCGTTTTTACTCCACCCAGGATCAAAATTGCAAAATTGGACGTCCGCCGTGTGTATCAGGTTAAAAATAAAAAAAATTGTATTTTTCTTTTCTTTTTTTTTTTTTTTTTTTTTTTTGCAAGAAATGAAGGAAAGAAAGACGAAGAAGAAATAAAAAATAACTATTTATTTAGTGAATATAAGATCCTATGATTTCACGCGTGGTGGCAGTGGTTTTGACGAGTGACGGTTATATCACGAGCGAAGCGAGTGTTATAACGTTTAACGAGTCAAAACTGCCACCACAAGTGAAATCATCAATCTTATATTCACAAATACGATATTTTATTTAACGACAGCAAAATTTGAGTGGGTGGGAGGTACAGGTGGTACCAATTACAACAGGTGTCGGATATGTGCCTCGGTAGTGCACATGTTTCCTGCGAACATCAACGCTGCATAAGCGTGGCGGACGATGCCATACCTCGGTGCTAAAGAATTCTGTTATTTGCTCTTGGGCAAAGATGTTCGCCTTTTTTGTTGACTTGCCTTCTTGGAACCTCTTGAGGGGGACCTTTAGTCGGGGGTGGTCGTGCAACTGCTTGTTGTAATTCCTCTTCACAACCGAGTTTAGCCTTGAATAAGGGACCGTCCGGACTGAACTGGCAGCAGGCCTTGCTTGTTTATGTCGCTGAAATAGAGAATAGAATCCTCTTCTTTCGGACGGGCCCTTCTTTTCCTTCCTATAATTATGAAACACACAAAAGCGTGCCCACTCCTTTTCGTATGACTCTTGGAAGGGGGTGAACTCTGCTGCGTCTGCCTCCTGTGCAGTCGGGTTCTTGCCCATCCTAAAGGAACCTTGGTAGGAATTTTTGGAGGGTTTTGCTTAAATTAGGCCCAGGAGTGAAACAATATTTCTTATTTTAACGCTATCAGAATTTTTTCACTCCTGGGCCTAATTTCTTTTAGAAGCCGGAGCGTGAAAATAAAGTCAGGAGTGAAATAAAGTGAATTTTTATTTTCACTCCCACCCATGAAAATTTTGGTGGAGGTAAATAAAAAAATAAAAAGAAAGAAAGACAGATTGATTCTTTCCTTCCTTTCTCCTTTTCTTTTCTTTTTTTCTTTCTTTTGAAACACAACGGGGGGGGGGGGGGAGAGAGAAAAAAGAAAAGAAAACGTATTTCCCTTTTCTCCTCCCATCGCCCAAAAAAAAGGGGGGAGAACACAATAAAGGATATAAGGGGAAATGACTGACAAGCTTTCCCATCCCTTTCCCCCCCCCCCCCTTCTTTTTTTTAAAGTTTCTTAGGGTGCAAAATGTGCAATTCCAAGAACAAAAAAAAAAATACGGGGGAGAAAAAAATGAACATCGTGAAAAAAAAAAGCTTCTTTCTTTTTTTTTTTCAGCCGGAGATAAGACAAAATTTCAATCAATATTTTTTTCCTTCTCCCATCCCTTACTAAAGAATGGCCGACAAACTGTCCAAATCACCTGCCCGCGACCGTATCCTCCTGGGGGTGGTGAATAAATGCGGGTCACCACCATGCCTGGTGGAATGAATAATCGCGGAGACCAATGGGTCAGTTGACCGGACCGGGTTCGTCCGCCCGCTTCCGGCGGGTGTGCGGTAAGGACCGAGCCGCGTCCTGTGCGAGTGGTGCGACGAGGAAGGCGGCGGGCTGCTACTGTAAGAAGGCCTCCTTCTCCTAGAAGAAATGTGGTCAAGCAAAAGCGAACCAAGGTGCTCTTCCAACGGCTGCTGCCGTCGAACAACCGTTTTTTGCCGTGGCGGCGGTGGCGCCCTGCTCACATGCGGCGGGGACATCATCTGCGTCTGACGTGCAGTCTCCATCGCACGATCCCGTTCCTCCTGCGTCTCTCTCAACTTTTTATGAACATCCTCCAACGACAGCCGTGTCGCGTACAACTGTTCTTCCAACTGTTGTATATGACCCTCTCCATCTCCTTCTCCATACTCCTCATCTTCGAAATCCGCTTCCCCTGACACCGTTACAATGTAAGGTAGATGTTTCGCTTGTTGATGAGCCTCCGTGACCACCGGGATCGTTTTAACGTACTTGTGGTTTATCGCGACGATTTTCCGCCCGAGCGGGATGCCAGCGGCTGCGCCTGGTTTCCCCGGTTCGACTTCGGTAATGACCAGGTCTTCTGAGAATGCAAGGCCCAGTTCCCCGGGTTGGACGAGAAATTCTTTTGCAACACTGTTCGGGTCCACGGCGTAGTGGTGTTTGTCTAGATTTCGGGTGTCCATTGCTTGCATGTTCACTGGGTACGGGAAGGCGACTTTGTATTTCTCGGCTTTATCGTCGTATTCTGAAACAATGCCCGCCATTCCGTTGAACTCTTCATGTTCGCCTGTTAGTCTGGCTAGTTGTACATAATCTCCCGGTTGATATGTGTTTGGTGCCCGTGGGGCTTGTGGTGGTCTTACAGAGCCTTTGAAGAGGTATTCTCGTTTCTTGTTCAGCTTGTCGATGGGCGGGTGGTACGACGGTGGTTTCGTCCATGGCCTGAACTCGTCGGGTTTTTTGTTGTCTGATAGCATGCGGACTTCGAGCTCCTCGCCGTTTCTCGCGAGTTTTCTGAAGTAGTTGATGACGACAAGGGGGTCCTGTGACTTTCCTTGGTTCCTCGTGTCGCTTTTGAGGACCAACATTAAACTCGGTTCGGCGAGTTCTTTAAAGAATTTTATGCATATCGTCTCGCTGTTTTCGCTGTGGTTCCTTGCAGCTAGTTCGATGTCCGACAACCTTGCCAGCCTGCTCATCACCCCTTCCGTGTTGAAGAGAAACAAGTGTTTGTCAGAGACCACGAAAACCTTCTCCTCCTTGGTGTCATCCGTCGTGACCTTGTCCACCAACCGCCAGACGTAAACATCCTTGAGATCCTTGAACCTGCTTTGAAACTGGCTCGGCACGGATATCTTTGAGGGTGCGTTCATTTCTTTATTTTTATTTTTATTTTTTTTTTTGGTTTCTTTCTCTCTCCACCCCCCCACGCACCCCCCCAAGGGGGGACCTGTTTTTTTTTTTTTTTTTTTTTTTTTTTTGCGAGAAACAGAGGAGGGGGGAGGGGAAAAAATGCGGGGAGGGGGGAAAGATTGGTGTTGTGACGATTGAACGCGATGGCTTTCTCGTGAAAGGTCAACAGAAAGAAGTTGTCATCGCACAGACTGGGCACGCCAGCGGTTCAATTTTTGTGTTTTCTTTTTTTTTTCTTGCCGGTCTTGTCCAGGGAAAAAAAAAAAAAAAAAAATGGTTCGGCTCGCGTGAAAAAAGTAATAAGAGAAAAAAGAAAAAGATTTTTTTTTTTTAAAGCGCCTTTCTTCCCGTGTTCTTTCTTTTCTTTCATAGCTTTCTTTCCTACGTCTTAGGCTTAGGTTGTAGTAGCAAGACGTAGTAGAATGGGTCCCCAAAAAGAAAAAAAGAATAAATTGAAACAAAAAAAAAATATTATTTATGACTAGATGTCTTTGCTCGTGTTCATTTCGCTCCTCGCTTTACTAAGCCCTTGTCGAGCGCCACCGACAAGGCCTATTTTTTATAACAACAAAAAAACCTAAAAACCTAGGAAAGTTCCAAGCAGCCTGCAGACAGATATAGCCATAAGTGGAACCACATTAGTTTGCGGGGGCCTTCGCTGGAATTTGGGTTTTTTTTTTTTTTTTTTTTTTTTTTTTTTTTTTTTTTTTTTTTTTTTTTTTTTTTTTTTTTTTGTTTGTTTGTTTTGGGAAAAAAAAAATTCACTATGATAGGAACGAAGTTAGCAACGGCCCGCCTAAAAAGAAAGAAAAAAAAAAAAGTCTTACACAAGAAGTGTTCCTTGTTTAAAAAAAAATAATAATTCTTTATGACTATATGTCTTTGTTGTTCACACGAGCAAAAAAGATTTTTAAAAAGCTGCGAAAGTTTTTTGCTTTGCATAAAGTTATAAAATCATTTTTTGAAAGATAAATATTTGTAACAAAAAAAAAAAAAAAAAAAAAAAAAAAAAAAAAAAAAAAAAAAAAAAAACCGAAGCAAAAAATAAATTGAAATAAATAACCCCTAAACGCCCGGAGCCTATCTACGGTACCCCCCCATTTTCGTTGTTGCTTTAAATACTCAAAAAAAGGGCAGCATGCAACCATAGGAAGGTGCAAGGAAAGGGTAAACGGTACTAAAATTTTCAATTCCAGGTGCCAGATTCAGATGAGAACACTTAACTATGTGTGTAAGAGGGGGATTGAAGGTGTACTTTTTATGTCCGATTTTGGGGGGTCTTGTCGTAGGGGGTCCGTGGAGTTATGGCTGGGGTAAATAGGGCAGCATTCAGCCCTATTTGGTGCCCTGAACTCTAGGATTGAGTCTGGAGACTTTTTGGGGCTGTGGGATGAAAAAAGCAACTTGTGAGTTTTTTTTCCAGCTGGGGTAGCATGCAAGGGTAAAAAACACGTTTTGCATAAGGGGGTTTTGCAACAGGGGCACCACGTTTGCACCTTCTTCCCGTACCCAGGAACAGCATAGAGCACCCTCCTCACCTTCGTTCCGTTCATCAGGGTCTCGGAGGTGTGATTTAGGGTCAAATCGAGACGTTTTGGGTATTTCTGAGTGAGGGAATCCTCATTGCTAGCGTGTTTGCGCTTGGGGGTCGGTGACGGTGTTGTCGGGGGGTGTGTGCTATCGGTTTTTGGGGCATGGGTGAGAAGCTTGCCAACAAGTTCTTCTTTGAAGCTCGGGAAGCCATAATTTTTGCCACATTCCCTGCTCTTCTTCCAGATTATGGAGGGGTTGGCAACACAGCTTTCCAGGACCCAATAAAAAACGACCATGGTCCACTTCCGGGTTTTCATATGCCGAACTCCAGTCCCCCCTGGAGCTGGTCTTGCAGGTCAGGGGTCGACAGCAAACCCTTAGGAGTCGACAGTACGCATGACTAGGTCCTGTGTTGTGGACTTCTTGCTGAAAATGTTGAAATTCGCCAGGTAACAGTTTTATGAGTCGCATGTAGCGATTACCTTGATGCCCACCGAGTTGCTTTTTCGTGGTGCCATGACTTTTATTGTTGTCGGGATAACACTGTCGTCAACAGACAACCACTTGCCAGGGGTCCGCACAGTCCTACACCGGTTGACAATGATGTCAAGAAACCTGCGCATGAGGTGCAGTTTCAGGCCTTCCAAATGCTTTCCAGGTTGTCAAAGGTGAGGTAGCGCTGTATGTCAACGAATCGGTTTGCTCATTTTCTCAAGAGCCGGGATGGTTAAATTAGACTTTGTTGTCCAGTAGCTCTTCATGTTCGGTGCCGAGCGTAAACCCATTAACAGGACCAACCCAAGCCAAATTTTGTACTCTGGGATGGAAAGATTCAGATTCCGCTGTTTTTTTGAACCGAAACGACCGTTCGTGGAAGAAACTATGAGCTCAAGTACCGCGTGTGTAAAAAAAAAGATTAAAAACACCCTCCTCATTGGCCGCTTCACCTAGAGGTGTCCTAAGCCCACCTTTTTACGGAAATGATATGTTTCGGGCCTTTGGGAGTATTTCTCCCACCCAAACATCGTTTCCGGCCCCTCTTTGACCGCCTCATCGTCTTTTTCTTCTTTTTCTGACCAGTCGGGGGAGACTCACGTTTTCGCTGCTATTTTGACCATCTGATTTCATTTTAAGCCAACCCTGCCGGTTTCAATTAAAACAAAACTTTTAACGCAAAATGTAGTTCCAAGACAAAATAAACCGCGCAACAATGCCATATTTTGAAGTCCAGGGGCCGTGTTCAAAAAAAAGTACTTAGCGAAAAAGCAAATTTTGAAATAAGGACAAAAACGTCCGCGCGGGCGTTTAGGGGATAATAACTATTGATTTTTGAATAAATAAAGTTCACTTTGCTTTAACAATCCAATATTTTTTTTTTTTTTTTTTTTATTTCCCGACGACAACTGGCAGTACATTTCTACCTGGAGATTTGTAAGGCTGAAGGCAAATAAAATTCAAATCAACATACAAGCTCCCTGAGACGGAAGCCGCCCTAAAAAGGGAAGGGGTATAATCAGTATGGTCAGTACTAGGTATCTCTCAGTTTCAGATATCTTGCGACTCCTCCAGGTGCTGTCCTCTTCAGGCGAGAGGCACCCTTCAATGGCTCCTACTAGTGTCGCAGCAGGTTGGAGAGTACTTTTCCCGAATAGCTGAATTACCTGGAGATTTGTGAAGGCTGAAGAGAATAAGAAACAATTTTGCGGGAAATATCAATCATCAATTGCTCTTGTTGATAATTATGTAAACACGAACTTCGGGTACTTGGGCTATTTGTGGTTGAGTAACCTGTACTTGTGGCTGAGTAACTTCCACTCCTTGCTTAAAGTCATATCGTTCAGAGCTTGTGGGCTGCTCGATACCGACTCGCCATGCCATCGCTTTGCCACCTTAAATGAGTAGCAAGCTGTGAGGCCGTCGCACCTGAGGCCGAACCCTCAGTAGCAAAGCTTCGAGGAAACGCGTATGACGCATAAACCTCAGCATTGCTGAGGCCTAACTTTTGTGCAAGATAAATACCTAGCTGGTAAAATGTTGTCTTGCCTATAGGCTGGGCAACAGGCTCTCATTCTTGCACTGGACAAGCAGCCCTGCGTTGTTCTTTGAACGGAAGACATGCCACTTCGCCTTGCGCCCCATTGTAAAGTTCTAAAGAAAACATGAGGAAATAAATAAAGTTCCGGGGCT
This sequence comes from Diplonema japonicum, assembly GCA_964019335.1. Lineage (NCBI taxonomy): Eukaryota > Euglenozoa > Diplonemea > Diplonemida > Diplonemidae > Diplonema > Diplonema japonicum. Next base: position 734,907 of record OZ025661.1, on the reverse strand, counting down.
CTCAAAGGAAATGACAGGGGAGGGAAATAAAATAAAAATAAATAAATAAAAAAGAAAATAAAAAAAACCGAAAACCTAGAGGTTCCAAAGCAAGCCAGCAGACAGATGTAGCCATAAGTGAAACCACATTAGTTTGCGGGGCCTTCGTTGGAATTTGGTTTTTGTTTTTGTTTGTTTCAAAGCAAAAGAAAAAAGAAAAGAAAAGAAAAAAGGAAGTACCAGGGGTGTAAATCAGTCATCTAAATCATAAGAAAGGGAATCGCTTCCAGGTACAACTAATTAACGCATTGCTTTTTTTCTTTTTTCTCTTCCCAGAATTTTCTTTTTTTTGACCATGCTTGTAAGTTAGTGTAATATTGTATTTCTTTTTATTTTGTAATCTCTCCCCCTCTTTTTTTTCTTTTTTTTTTCTTTCTTCTTTTTACTCTTTTTTTTTCTGTTTTAGGAATAATAATAAAAAAAAAATATGAAGAATATATTAAAAAAAAAAAAAAAAAAAAAAAATAAGAAGGCATGGGGGTGCTTGCTCATGGAGGATAAGAAGATCGGGGGCCATTTAAAGGCACACCACCCACTTTCTTTTTCTTCTTCTTTTTTTTTTTTTCAAAGTCTTAGATTACTTTTTAATTTTTTTTATATTTTTGATAATTTTATTCTAGTGCAGGTGACCCAAGGACGAGTAGAATAATAATTGACCACTTGGTCAGTTATTATTATTTTTTTTTTCGTCCTGGGTGTGGTCAAAAAAAAACCCCCCCTCCCAAAAAAGAACACTGATGAAAAAAGAGGTGAATATAGGGTAATTTTAGCTATTTATTAAATAAAAATCAGATAGGCGAGTGCAAAAAGGGGACCCCACAAGTGAAATCATGCTCTGATTTTTATTCAATACTACATTTTATTTAATGATGAGCTGCTCTCGCAAAGAATTTGGGTGCTGAGTGTGGCTTCGCTGCTGCCTGCTTGTTGCGAGTCTTTACTTACATGAACACGGTACTGGGTACAGGGTTCATCACTCCATTGAGCCTACTATAGCTCGTCCAGAGCGAGTGGTAGGGGCAAAACCTCTCCTACTCCTTCCTGTGGGCCATTTTGCTTGCCGTTGGAAGCGTGTCTTCCATCCCGCCACCGTCGGTTTTCCCGCCCATTTTGCTAGAAAATGACCGGGCGTGAAGTAAAGTACCTAAAATTTTATTTCTTCTAGCCTAAATTTCTTTAAGAAAGCTGCTCAGAATTAAATAAAAAAAAGGGGGGTGTCACACGACAGTAATGAAGAATGGTCTCTTCCCGTTGTTCAGAGTTCTAATCCTCTCCTCGGCCTCCTGCCTGCTCAGGACAAGCTCCCCGTTCACCCTTCTCACTACATCGTCGACACATACCCCAGCCTTCTCTGCCGCGCTCTGCCTCTTCACCTCGATGACCTGAAGCCAGTCAGAAAGGCGCATCCCGAGATCCCCAGGCGTAAAATTGCAACTGTTTTCGACAGGGTTTCCGATCAGCAAAACACACTCCCTGCCCTCCAATTTTTCGAAGATGGACAGAACATCCTGCAGCTCCAAGGGGCGGGTGTCAATATCATCAACACCACGAAGAAGCCCTCCCACAGGCACGGCCGACTTCTCCGCCTCAGAATCCTTCTCAACATTCAAAATTTTCAAGTGCCCGTCTAATTCTATACCAAGCTTTCCAGGCGCAACACGGTATTCAGCAGTTTCCGGCGGTGGCACCAACACATAGGGCATCTCCACTGTGAGTATGCACGGAGTACAACTTCGTGAAATACTCCGTACCTTCTCCATTACACCAGAATAGCTGTCATGATACTCGCGATCAACGGAAACTAAAAAACCGCCTTTGGGAACACCCGACCTCGCTGCTCTCGAACCGGCGGCCACGCTGATAATTCTGAGGTATTTGTCAAGTTCCATCCCCAAGGAACCCACGCCGGATATGGAGAATTCTCGTTCTTCTCCCCATACCCTGGGCGGACCGAGCCTCAAAAAACCCGGTTTGGTGTGGAACGAGCTCGAGTAGTTTACAACAGACTGTGATTTCCGCACGCTTCCTTGTGATAAGTGTTTTGTACTGTGTTTGATTTTCTCCGACGGGCTGGAAAACTGGTCCGGTTTTTCCCATAGATACCCCTTCGAGCCCCATTCTGGAACGGGTCCGCTGTGCGGTAATTCTTCACCGTTTCGCTCCAACTCCCTGAAGTGTTTTACAACACCCAGCAAAGCATCCGCCGACGGTTCAACAACCGTGAACAACAGTGTTGGTTCGAACAGTTCCGGGAAGAACTTGATACATACTTTTGTCTTGTGGATTGTTATGTCTTCGATGTCGGAGAGTCTGGCCAGCTGTGACATGGTGCCGTTTGGCTTGGAAAGAGCGAGGTGCTTGGAAGTGATCCGAAGACACCTCGGGCTCTGTTTTGATTTTCCAGAAAATTTTTCAATCTTGCATTTCAGGTAAAGATCGGCGGTGAGATGTCTCGGAGCCTGCAGCAGAAATTTAAACAGATATGAACATCTCTGCGGGGTACACCCTGCCACTGTACTTCCAAACTCGTTGCTAGACGGCCTGACCGTTCCACGAGCGAGGTATTTAGTCGTCATTTCCATTTTTTCGTCGGGCGGGACGTACCCTGGAATTGTGGGATGCTTGTCGTAAACTGGCATGCTGTATTCGTCAGTGGGATCGCCGTAGTTTACGAAAAGCGTGTCGCCTCTCTCCTTCATTCTGAAGTATTGTACCGTGCTCAGAAGTTTTTCCGACAACAGTTTTTCGACGGCCACGGAGAGGGATGGTTCCTTGAGCTCTTCGAAGAAAGAGATTATAATGAGTCGCGCTCGCGCTCCGTTGCGTTTTCTTTCTGTCAGGTTTTCTATGTCCGATAGTCTTGCGAGACGTTCTGTTTCTCCGTTTTTGCTGAATAGTATGATGTGTCTGTCGGTGACCACTAGGAGCTTCTCCTCTTCCGTTTTCAAGAACCGGCCGCATTTTACCCTCACGCCCCCGCAGGTATACGCTAGTCGACCTTGCAGCGCTTTGCTGTTTCTAACGTGCTTTGGAAGATGCACGGGGTCCATTCTTCCGATGGATTTCTTAGAAGAAGAAAAAAAAAGAAAAAAAAAAAAAGAAGGGTGACGTGCTAGCAAATCATTTGGGAGAAGGGGATTGAGAATGGAGAGGAAATTGCCCCCCCCCCTGTTTTTTTGTTTTGTTTTTATATTTTTGAGCAAGGAGATCAATAGTAATAATAAACAAATGGAAAAAAAAAAAAAAAAAAGAAGAAGAAGAGAAAGAAGCGGGAAAAAAAGAAAAGAAAGAAAGAAGAAAAAAAAGGAAGAGAGAGGGAACTTACAGCAAAAATCTTTTTGTAGCACACAAAATGGGGGGATGAGAATGAAAACAAAGGAAGAGAGGGAGAATAAAGGGAAAAAAAAAGTGGAAAGGGCTTTTTCTTTTTGCTGTTTTTTCGTTTTTTTTTTTTTGGTTTTTCTTCTTCTTCTTTTTTTTTTCTAAGGGCCTCTGAGAAGAAAAAAAAAAAGTGGATCAGAGACAAAAAAAAATAGACACAAAAGCTTAAATTATTTTAAGAGGAGAATAAAATCCCGTCACTGTGTTCACACGAGCAAAGGCATATAATAAACAGAATTGTGGAAGGAAAAAAAAAAAAGTAGGTTTCTTCTTTTTTTTTTTTTTTTTTTTTTTTTGCTCGGAACAGGGAAATTGGAAATTTTCATCTGAACAAGAAGGTTTTTATAATAATAATAATAAAAAAAAAATCGGATTTGTTAACCGAAGTGGTACTACGTAAAAAATAGAAAGCTGCAGCAGGCCGAAATTATTATTATTTTTTTTTTTTTATAAAGTGGGGACAGAGGGAGGGAGCAACTAAACTGTGTTGGTAAATGGAACGAGACAAAGAAAAAAAAAAGAAAAAAAAAAGGAGGCGAGGGGAAAGGCAAATATACCTCCAGGTCCTGAGCAAGGTTAGAATAAAATATTTGTTGACCGAGACAATTCACCCCCCCCTCCCCCAAGTACTCTTTCCTCTTTTTTTTCTTCTAAATTTTCCTCGTCCGTAATCCCCACTTTTTTTTTCTTCTTTTTTTTTTTCTTCAGCCGCGCAGCATTTTTTGAGAGGGGAAAAAAAAAAAAGTGCATGCTAATATTTTTTTTTTTTTTTTTTTTTTTTTTTTTTTCTTACGTTGTACAAAAGCACCTTTGAATAAAATATTTCGGTTGTGTTTCATTGTAGGTTTCGACGAGAATTCTCACCGAAGGGGTCCGGCTTGCCAGGTAGCTTCCCATCGAGACCATAAGGAACACACAGAAGGTGGTGGCCACCGTCAGATAGAACTTCATATACTTGAACATCAAGGCAGTTTCTGCTTTCCGCCTTATGGTACGAAGATGCCTCTGCCTCGCTCTCCGCGCCTTTCTACCATTAGCCGACACTGGAGTATACGCCGGCCCCTTATTGTCAGCAACCTTCTTCTTCACCTTTACAGGACGCGTGCACCTCTCATCATACAACCACTCCGTCTCACAAACAGTGACGAAAAGCACAGTATTTGAACGAACAGCTGATCGAAGCCTGTAGTACTCCTTCTCTAAAAGCTCTGCGATCCTCTTTGACTTGCACCACACGTGGAGAATCTGCCGTCTGAACTCCGGGAAAAGAACGGTTTTTGTCGACTTGACCACACCCTCTAATTTTTTTCGGAGCAGCCTTCTAGCGTCTTCCGGGCAAAAATGTTCCTGCCCCCTGAAATGGAACGCGCGTGTAACGGACACACCGAGGTTCTCGCCATTGATCTCGCATACGAAATCGGTGATGGGTCCGTTTGGCGGGTAGTAGTTGACCTCCATCTCCGACGCCTTCAGGCTTGCTGAAAACGCCCGTTGTAAAACCTCAATAGACATGACTTCGCTTCGAACAGAGGCACCACCTGCGTTCGGTGTGTCGCGTAATTTCACCCCAGCGCGGGACAGCGTGATCTCTTCAAACTTTTTAGAAACCGGTTTCATGAGAGACGGCACGAAGCAAGGCTTGTACCGGTCCAACAGCGTGCTTTTGAAAACCTTCGCGCAGACGGAAGGGAGCTCGAGTGAAAACGATGACGAAAAAAAAGTGGGGTTTCCTGGTTTTCCCAAGGTGTCGCGCACCCTAGGCCTGGACTTGTTTCTCGAAGCCATGATGACTATACCCGCGGGCGCGTTCTCTGGCTCCGATTGGTAACAACGACCCCGAGCCTCCACAGGAACGCCACTGTCGACTTTCGCACTGCAGGATGGCATGTGGGAGGACCTCCTCCCCGCACTCCCTCCTCGTATCCGCGGACTGGTGCATCCTGGCAAAGCTAAAAACACGGCACGCGGAGTCCCTGGTGAAGGCGGAGCAGGTGTTGTCCTTGCTGTTGCTGTTGTTGTTGTTGTTATTGTCGGTTGCCCTCCTGTTAGTATTGGATATCAACATCTTGCTTTGCGTTTGGTCGACGGTGCGGAGTGTGCGGGAATTGGAGAGAAAATGGTGTAAAAAAAAGAACTGTGGGGAGGGGTGTGTGTGTTTTTTTTCCTTCCTCTCGAAGAGTTATAAAAAAGAAGAAAACAAAAGAGGGAGGGAAGGCAAGAAAGAAAGAAAAAAAAAAAAAAAGAAAAAAAAGGGGGAGGAAGAAAAAATCCAACGGCAGGGTGGGGGGATTGTTTAAACATAAGGAAGTTTGCGACGCAACCTTTGAATAAGTTGCATATGCTATTCCCTCCATTGCACACCCTTTAGTGCCCTGTGTTCCACGGCCATCCTTTCTCCCCAAGCAAAAACAAAAACAAAAACAAGAAAAAAAAAAAGGTTTTTTGCTGGGGCGATTCCCCCCAAGGGGATTTTGGCTAGAGCCGGGAAAAAATAAAAGTTTTCCATATTTCCCTAGGGAAAATAAAGTACTTTACTCTTAAAAAAAAAACCCGAATACCGGTCATTTTGTTTTCTTTTTTTTTTCTTCTTCTTTTTTTTTTCCCGTGTTATGAAACCTTTGTTTTTTGTTATTTATTGTGTTTTTTTTTTTTTTTTTTCCCCTCTCGAAGAGTTATAAAAACGAAGAAGAAAAAAGAGGGAGGGAAGGCAAGAAAGAAAAAAAAAAAAAAAAAAAAAAAAAAAAAAAAGTGTAAAGAGAGGGAGAGCCAACGGTAGGGTGGGGGGATTGTTTACGTGCAGTGCAAACATCAGGAACCAGGTTACCATAGGCTCAATAGGTGTAGTAAAGAGGAAAAAAAAAGAAAAAAAAAAAAAGAAAAAAAAAGGAAAGAAAACAATGGTAACCTTTCAGATCGCTAAGTGGGATGGCGAAGGGACCACTTAAAAATCCGTTGTCACAGTATCCAGGGTTAACCGATCACCCGCGGGTTTTTAATTACAATCGGGTTTTAAATTGACGTCAAATGAAAGGCGAGCATGCAACCATGCTTAAAACCCTTATGTTCGTATCCCGGGCCCCCCAGATACACAAAGCCGATTCCAGGGAGCATCAAAACGACTTAGAAAAGGATTATTTTCCCGAAAAGCTGTTTTTTTGGTTTTGATTCTTCAGAGGATCCCTTGGAGGAAGAGGAGGAAAATAGCGTCGGACATTTTATCTGTTGTTTTTAACTTGGACGCTGACCCGGTCCGAAAACCAATTTTCTCAAAACTGCATTTAAGGCCTTAAATAAGGCTCTATTTTGAGTTTTAATGGCTGGAATGGGCTCAGATCGTCAAAATAGGGTTTTTGAAAAAAAAACAAAAGATTTTTTGAGCATGGCCTTGGTATTTTGTTTTTTGCTAGAAATATGGGTTTTGGATCGATCAAACCGATCCGAAATTAGAAAAAAACCGATCATTAACCCGACTGTGATCGAAAATCTAAAATTGCTCGGGCCTCAAAACCCGAAAGGTGATCGGTTAACCCTGGATACTATGCATTTTTTTAAAAAAACTAAAAGCTTGAACAAGAAAACAATATATGAGCTCGTCCGAAAAAAAAAATGTCAGCATTTTTTTGGGCACCTCCGAAAATTTCTTTGTTTTGATTATTTGAACAAAAAAAGGGCAGCATGCAACCATAGGAAGATGACATACATGGTGTACATGACGCCGTTCTTTCAATTGCGATGCTTGTTTTGCCATGAGGGTGCAGGCTTTGCAACCGGTTGCCCCCGGGAAGCGAAAAACAGAGGTCAGAAAAACGACGAAAAATGTTTAAAATGCAGCTTAGCACCTAGGGTGCATAAAAGTGGTGAACACCTTTGTGACCCCTGGGTACAACCCAGGGTCGGGTTACTGTTAAAAGTACTTAGCGAAAAATATATGGCGTTGCATAGCCCCGAAAAACCGGTTTTTTTAGCCCTATTTTTTGCTTTTTCGAGGGGTTCCTAAGGGAATTGGCCCATTTTCCTGAAAACCCAATTCTTAACACTTGCCTGCTCAACATCGGTATCTTTGGGCCATACATGCATTCTCTACCCATCTGCTGAGGTTTGTCATTTTTTTTCTTACTCATGACAAATTAAAAATTGAGAAGTTTGCTTTTAAAGGGCCCTTAAGGGATTTTAACCTAAATGGGCATTGTAGCCCAAAATAGGCCAAAATGGCAGTATTTTCCCCACCCCATTTTAATAGTGATAAAGAGCCCAAACCACCCAAAATGACCCCTTAAGTTTCACAGATTTCCCATCTGCGTCCATTTCTTCTCGCTTTCTATTGAAGAAAACAAAAAAGGAATATGGAGCCTGGGTCATTTACAATTTCCGGATGCCAAAAACTAAAAAAAACCATTCTAAAAAGCATGTTTTTGCACGCGCGTTTTAGAAATGAAACAAACGGCGTGCATTGTGACCTATATGGTGTTCAAGCTTAGACTGCAATTCTGCACACAAAGTGGTGTCGGACTACTTTTGTACTTAGAAATTTTCCGAGGATTTTCCGTTGCAAAAGAGGGTCATTTGTTGACATTTTTTTCCGGACAAGCTCATATCAAAAAATATCGAGGTTTACTTCTGCATAATATTTCTTTGGTCCCTCGATTTAAAAAAAAGAAAAAAAAGAAAAAAAAAAAAGAAAAAAGTCATTCCTTGGTGATAAGTATGTGGTTTTATTTCACGACTCTCACTGTAGTTACATTACTAACCACAAGAGAGCAAAGTGTATGGGAAATTTCACTACTAGACCAAGTGAAGCAAAGCAAGCAAAAGTTAAAAAGAAGTTAGGGTGGAACTCCAAGGGAAGGGTACTCGCAGGGGGGAAGGGGACAAAAAAAAAAAGGGGGTAATGGGAAGATCATTATCTTACAAACTTTTTTTTTTTTTTTTTTTTTTTTTTTTTTTTTTGTTACAAATATTTATCTTTCAAAAAATGATTTTATAACTTTATGCAACTTGTGCCGAGCAAAAAACTTTCGCAGCTTTTTAAAAAACCTTTTTTGCTCGTGCGAACAACAAAGACATATAGTCATAAAGAATTATTTTTTAATCTGATAGTTCAGAAATTTCTTCACTCCTAACCGAGGACATTTTCCAAACCTACTTCAGCCTTGTGAGCTCAGACATATACTCAACAACTCCAACCACAGCAAGCTCGCTGCTGGTCGACGACAGACTCCAGCTCGGAGAGCAGCTAGTGGTAGGTAGAATAACCCCAAGTAAAATCATTCTTTTCTTATTTTATCATGGTATCATCCACAAAACACCACAGGGTTGTCTGGGAGACTTAAAATGCATACGGTCACTGCACTTCCGCCTGAATCAGCTGAAAATAGGCCGTTTTTCATAATTTGATAGCTATTATTGGCAGTTGATAGCTCATAATTTGGTTTTGGGTTTTTGGCCCACTTTCTCGGTCACTCGGAGTGACTCAATTTCTGAACAATCAGATAAAATTACTTACTTTGCGCCAAAATATGGCCATCCCATTTACTCTCGAACCGTTTTTTTGACCTCGGGCCCTGCGGGCCCTCGGCCAAAAACCCACAGTTCTCGAGTAAATTATGGCCATAATTTGTTGCAAATAAATAGCTATTTTATTATTTCACTCTTCGTCATTTTCTTCACTCACTAGTTAAATTATGAGATTTTGGAGTTAAAATTATAGGGCTTCAGAGTGAAACGGGTCTTTTTTTGTCGTAGAAAAAAAAAGTACCCAACCCCATTGAAAACTTTTTTTGGGGGATGGGGTATTTTGACTATTTTTGGCCATCTGAGGCCATTCCGGCCCTTAAAAGTGGGAACAAGTGCTTTACACCTTAAAAATGCCACGGCGAAATTCCCCCGTATTACCTTAGGGAAATCCCCCCCCCAAAAAAGCTGACCCATAAGAGGAAAACAGCAGTGAAAAGTGAGTGACTCAAGTGACAAAGAGTGAAATAAAACGACTTACTTGCCGCCAAATGAGCCATTATTTAACACTCGTTACCGTTTTTTTTTTTTTTTTTTTTTTTTTTTGCAAAAAATCCGGCAACTCGAGTTAAATAATGACTCATAATTCGTTATTAATCACTAAAGAGCTACGAGGGCATATGCGTCCTTAAGAAAAGGGGGGTCGGAGAGGAGGGCTGGAAATGACGCGCAGGGAAGACGTCAACGGAGCGTAAAGAGAAAGAAAGGAGGAAAATATGACTACATGTCTTTGTTGTTCGCACGAGCAAAAAAAAGAGGGGGGGGCTTTTTAAAGCTGCGAAGATTTTTTTTTTTTTAAACGTTTAAACGGCTTGCATCGACTTCGATCCTTCCGAACTAACTGCTGTTCTTTACCCCGAGGAAGCACCTGCAGCGCCGGTGGATCTCGATTGCGCCTCCGGGTGCCGATAGAGAGTATAAGCCAGGCTTCAGTTCTTTTTTTTTTTTTTTTTTTTTTTTTTTTTTGCTCGGCACAAGTTGCATGTAGTTAAAAAATTCATTTTGAAAGATAAATATTTGTAGGAGAAAAAAAAAGGGGAGGGGGGAACAAATGGGCTTTTTACTTGATCACAGGGGCCGCACCTGTGATGACCTAACGTGGAGGTCAACACATCTGATGTACTTCTTATTTCCATGTTATCACCCACCTAAAGAAACCACCTCGTTTCCGCTAAGTAACTCCCGCAATCCCTCAGGCCGGGTCACTCAGCATTTGAAGGGGACAAAAGGGGAAGAAGAGGCATGGAAGCACATGCCACGGCCTGAAAAAAAAAAGGGTTAAAATGCGTTAAAAAATTTTTTTTTATAATTCGGTAAAGTTACACGAGGAAAAATTCCACAGAACCATAAAAAAAAAAAAAAAATAAATAAATAAAAAAAAAATCAGAAATCGCTTTTACCTTTTTCACGAGTAAAGGTTAAAAAAAAAAGTGCAGAATAAATGCAAAGTAAATCCGATTTTAAACTTTCTAAGCAATTTTCAGGGTTTTTTTTTTTTTTTTTTTTCCCCAGTTTTTCTCTATTTCTTTTTTTTCGTAGTGTTCGAAATTTCCTCATTCAACTTTACAAAATTAGCAAATACTAAATAAAGATTAGCAAGATTCTTACTCGGAATGTTTTTTTTTCTTCTTTTTTTTTTCTTTTTTTTTCTTTTCCGTGATGATTCACGAGTAGTTAATAAAAAAAGCGTGGGGAAAAAAAAAGGGGAAGAAAAAAAAAAGAAAAAAAAAAAACATTCCTCGTAATTTTTATTTAGTAAATAATCACAGCGTTAGAAGAAAAAAAGAAAAAAAAAAAAAAAAAAAAAAAAAGAGAGAAAATAAATAAAAAAAACTGTCTTTGAAGGTAACCGGCGGTGTCGCTAAACGACAATCAATTCTTAATTCATCTAATGAGAAAAAAAAAAAAGAAGAAAGTGATGAGATAAAGGAGGTTCCTGTATGGTACGCCCCCCTTGTCTCTGCTTATCTACCCCATTCTCCCTTCTGGGGCCTCGGCCTTTCTTTCTTTTTTAGGCTGTGTTGCCTTTCTCAAAGCAGCTTCTCTCTCTTCTTGCCACTTCCTGCCCAGTTTCTTAAGGTCCTTCTTGGTTTTCTCTGATGCAAAAAAAAAGGGGGGGGTAAATCACCGGCTTGTTTGAGCCGGCAACTGGGGAACTTTTTGGGTTTGTAAACGAACCCTAAAAAGTACCCTAGAAATAAAAAGAATAGAAGAAAGTCGCAGCAGATTGAAATTGTTTCATCCTTATCCTCACCCCCCCCCCCCCCCCCCCACCTGCGCAGTATCTTCTTTGCTGCCAAGGTAATATAGAACAAATGACACACGGGAGTTTTTCGTCAAAATGCGGGGGGAAATAAAATGTATAAAAAAAAAAAAGGAGAGATATAAAAAGGAGGGGGAGGGTAATTAACTGAATACCTGCAAAAAAAAAAGTACTGAAAATTATTCATTTCTTTCCTTCTCTTTTTTCCTCCCCTCCTCTTTTTTTTTTTGTTTCAAGCCACAAAACTCACATGTCACAAAAAAAAAAAAAAAAAAAAAAAAAAAAAAAAAAAAAAAAAAAAAGAGAGAGAAAAAAAAAATAATTCTTTATGACTATATGTCTTTGTTGTTCGCACGAGCAAAAAAGGTTTTTAAAAAACTGCGCAAAGTTTTTTGCTCGGCACAAGTTTCATATAGTTATAAAATCATTAAAAAAAAAAAAAAAAAAAAAAAAAAAAGAAATGGAGGATGAGGCGTGGAAGCCTCATACACGATACTTCCAAACACCGTGGAATCTTTTTTTTTTTTTTCTCGGGAGCAGGGAAACAAATCCCGCGTAAGCGAACGCCTGTGCCCCTTTCATGAAGGCGCAAACCCACGTCTCGCTCACCCCGAGGTCGGGTGAAGTCTTCCACCCGAGGAGGTTGACGTCCCCCTGCAAGATGGCCCCCACCGGGATCACCACGTCACTGCTCTCGAAGGCCAACTTTTGCTTCACGAAACTTATGGAGAAGGAGACGCGGATCCCCGACTCTGCGAGCTTCTTGGGCGTCAACGCCCCCACGTCCTTCAGGGCGGGGAAGTAGCCCGTCACCGTGTTGACAATCCCGCCGATCGTGACCTCCGGTATCACCACGATGATGTAGTTGTCAGCAAGACTCGTCGCGCTCACCCTGATGTAGGTAATGAAGGGCTGTGTTTTTGTCTTGCGCTGCTCCGTCTTCCCCAGACAGACCGCCCCGCCGATGTTGAACCCGGTCGGGATCAACTTCACATCACATTCCATCCCGAGGATGATGTTCCCCATCTGCAGGGGAAGACCCAGAATGGGGTTGTTCCACCACCTGTCTACCTTCAAGGACCCGCGCATCAGCTGTACCACCGGGGTCACCACCATGGACAGACCCAACGTCGCTTTGTCCGGTTCCGTAGATATTTTCAGCGGGATGCTGACCCCAAGGGTATGCTTCGGGAGCCCTCCAAACGACTGCTGGTAGTCTATGTTGATGTTCCCAAGCTTCGCCCCCACGTTAACCTCCGCGAAGTTGCTCTTCGATGCGTCCAGTCCCTTCCCGATCCGCAGGCCCAGATCCAACTTTGCTGAACACCCAATGGGGACTACTGAGGACTTGGTCTTGCTGAAAAAAGAAGTGCTTCCTGCGTTCGATCTGATGGCTGAGGTGCTTTCCAATCTGATGGCTGAAGTGCTTTCCATTTTGATGGCCGAAGTGCTTTCCACATCCCAACTGATGGCCGAAGTGCTTTCCGCGTTCGGTGTGATGTTCGAAGTGCCTCCTGATGTGATGCTCGTGGATGTGCCTTTATTTTTATTCACAGCGGAAGGATTCAACATGTCGGTTTCGTTCGGTGTGCAAGGATGTGTACCTTTAGAACACCTGTGTACGATATTGCCCGCATTGCTCAATGAGGGAGAAGGGTTGGGTCTCACCGAGTCACTGACGATCACAAAAGAATCCCCCTTGTTCAACTCTCCTTTTTCTTCCTTGTGCATCGTTGTTGAGCCCACTGGACCGAGGTCCGTGTTGCAAGGTTTCAAATTTTTAGGATTCGTGAACTCTTCTGCGGCACTGGAACTGTCTTTTGCACTCGGGCCGTAGAATCTATTTGCCACGTCATTAGGCATCTTTCGAGCAACTTCTTCTTCTTTTTTTTTTTGTGTGTGTTTAGAATCTTTTGTTTTTGTATTTATTGTGTAAAGGGAGGACGGGGGGGGGGGGGGGAGGGGGGAAACTACAAGAACTACACAAAATAGAAAAAAGAGAAAACAATCTCTTTCTTTTTTCTCCCCTACTCATTAATCTATCTCTACTTCCATCGTTGTTGTTGCTGCTTTTTTTTAGCGCTTTGGCTTCCGAGTCTCGAGAGTCTGTCGATGGTCTGTTGGGCGTAGGTCTGCTTGCGTGCCTCGCCTGTTCCGACTGAAGAGGTCGTCCCTGTCGAAGTATGGTTGGCAATGCCGGGGATGGTCAAAGGGTCGCCATCTGGATCGGCACCGGTGAGCTCGGTGAGGAGACGGTCGAACTCCCTCGCGATGTCGAGGGCCTGGTGGGTCGACGGGTGCGCCGACTCGAGCCTGCGCAGGTTCGCCCGCAGCTCCGAGTGCTTCGTCCGCACTTCGTCCGCAGAGACGTTTGAGTTCACCACCGAGGGGAACCGGTAGTTCTGAATGTCAACCTCTGCCGCACGTTGCTCCGCAGCGTCGGCACGCTGCTCGGCCTCCACAGCACGCGACCTGGCCAGGTCCAGTTCGATCTGATGCGCTCTGTACCCGCTGCTGTTTCCGTCTGTTATCCTGGCGTCTAAAAGCGCTTTCCGTTTCAAATCCAACTGTCTGTCTCGTTCCATTGTTTCCTGGATATCCTGCTTCAGGTTCTTCCCTGGTGTTAAATACCTCGCCATCCCAACCGAGGGCTCCAGTTCCATCCCTTGCGCGATCTTCGTGCGCACGACGGAAACTAAGTCGGAGAGCCGGGCGTTGAACCTGGCCGCCTTCATGAGGATTAAAAACTCTGTGAAATCGATGCCGGTGTTTGTTTCTGGATCGAGGTTTGCGATTTTCAGCATTTCGAGCTTTTCTTGGACGGGTTGGGAGGGGCAGATTGCGGTTAACAGTTTGTCGAAGGAGGTGAGGGTGAGCCTTGTTCCTTCCTGCCGCAGGCCGTACGCATAGAGCTCCTCATACATAGCTAGGGATGTTGAGCCGCCTGCTAGATTCACCGCAAGTTGTTCCTGGTTCACGTCAGCGCGTGTGATGTGGTCAGAGAACATCAAGAACCTCCTTCTCCTCGCGTCCTTCAGTGTTTTTGTCATGTCTCTGACGGCGTTTGCCTTCTCGCTTCCGTCCATATTAAAGGTAAGGCTGTTCACCGCGCTCTCGAAACCCTTTTCGTCGATCCACCCTTCCCGTGCCACCTTCTGCAGCACCTCCGTGACGGTCCCCTCGTTCTGTCTTGGGTTCAGAATCAGCATCGCTTCGATTATCCCCCTTCCATGCTGCAGACTGCCTTTGTTCCCGTCATCGAGAAGAGAGAACAGATTCGAGTACCGGGCTGAGGAACTTGTGTGTGTGTAGCGGATGCTCATTATATTATATATCCCCGCCTCTTTTTTTTTTTTTTTTTTTTTGTCGACGAGAAAAAAAAGGAAAAAAAAAAAGTAACTGCACAGGGGGAATAAAAAAAATGAGGGTTTGGAGGGGGTACATTTTTCAAATATCGTCATAAAGCTCTTGGTTGTAAGAAGCAGGGCCTGATTGGGAGAGCCGTTCGCCCCAGTTTCGGAGCCTGCGTTGCTCCTCTATCTTCGTCAGGGTTCCGAGTTTTAAGATGTCGCCGGAGAGGAAAGGTGTCGAAGACACCACCACAGGGGAGTACGGTATTTTGTATTGGTGGAGAAGCGAACGGATCCCGGTCAGGACGGAGACCGTCGTGGGTCGATACTGCATTTCCATGGAGGTGATGTAGGCGGTGGTGAAGGAACCGTTATGCGTTTCTTGAGGACCCCGGCTTGGCGGGGTAAGAGTGTTCGCGTGCGACCGTCTAGAAGGCTCGCACGACACAGCAACAATGGTAGCAGGCAGGCTAACACACGACTCGGAAAAAAGCTCACCTCCGTTCGCAAGAAATTTATATTGCAACGGGATCGTCATTCCACATGGTTCGGTGTCGAAAACAGCGGTCAGCTTAGAACCCTTTGGAAGGGTTTCGAATATTTTCACCATTTCATCCACGTAGACGTAACCCTCTTCATGAACATCGACAGGCGCGATTCCTTGAAACGGAACCCGTTGGTCGTCCCTCAGCTGCGAACAATCATCTGGCAACAGAGAATGTCCGATGAAATGAAGGTACAGGCAATCTCCTGGCTTCGCACCGGAGACAAGCCAATTGAGACATCGGATAATGTTCGCCCTTGTGGGGGACTTCACGGGTACTTCTTCGGTGAGGTGTACACAGGATCCTGCAAAACCCTCGCGTTGCAGGAACGATTTCACCGCGAGGCCGGTTTCTATTGAATTTCGGAGTTTTTCAGGGGTGCCGAAGTGGGAAACGGATATTATAAGAGATTTTGTGGAGCCCGGGATAATTTTTGAACGATGTGCGTGGGTAGATGAGGAGTGTTTCAGACCGGTTTTTTTACAGTATTTAGAGTCGGGGTCGTCGCAGCAAAATGTTTGAGAAGGCGGTGGAACGGCGTCGATTTTTTCCCCCGAGGGTTTTCTCCTCTGTCGTTCCTCGCCTTCTAGTTGAACTTTTTTGAAGTGCTCGCGGAGGATG
This sequence comes from Diplonema japonicum, assembly GCA_964019335.1. Lineage (NCBI taxonomy): Eukaryota > Euglenozoa > Diplonemea > Diplonemida > Diplonemidae > Diplonema > Diplonema japonicum. Next base: position 719,197 of record OZ025661.1, on the reverse strand, counting down.
TCGTTCTCCCTGGCGAGATCTTCGACTTGCGCGCGTAACACACCATTTTCCTCTTCCGTTATGTATCCCTGTGATATTGCGGGGAGCGTGTTTTGTCCAACTAACGGTTCGACGTCTCTGTCGCTTGCATCGAAGCAGAGCCCGGTTTCGAGGATTTTTACCTCCGCGATGCTTCCAGGGAGGTCGCCTGGGATTTTTGTCACCACACCGACTGAGCCTAAAGGGGAGACTTTCCCGGATTTGAATGTGATGTGTCGGCGGGTCTTCACCCTGTCGCCGGTGCGCAGCCCGACCCGCGAGTGGCCTGTTTTGGTCTCCATGTCGCTGATCTCGCGCTCCCTCAACTCCAGCTCCTTCCTCCTCGCGCGAAGTTCCTCCGAAATCGAGAATAGGAATTGTTCATCAGTATTACTATTATTCTGTTGCATGTACCGGGGAAAAAAAAAAAAAAAAAAAAAAGTTTTTTTTTTCCCCCACCCCAACCTTTTTTTTAATAGTTTTATTTAGGAGGGAGAAAAAAAGGGGGGGAAGGGGAATGGGTGTTGTGGTATTGGAATGGAGGGGGAAGGGGTGGAGGGGGCTTTTTTTTTCTTTTTTCTTTTTTTTTTTTCTCCCTTCTTTCCTCTACAAAAAAAAAATTAAAAAATAATCTACAGTCGAAGAAACAGACAATAATATAAAAATTTTGAATAAACTCTATTCTATCTAAGGGTTCCCGGAGAAAAAAAAAAAAGAAGCACATCATTTCTTTGTTGTTTACTCCCCGCCCCCCCCCACCCGCCCCTTCTCACTTCCTGCCCTTGTTGTGCATGTATTTTTCTAGGAATGTCAAGAAGTCATGGTGTCCCCCTCCAGATTTAACGACCTGTATTTTATTTTTTTCTTCTTTTAGGGAACAAAAAAAAAAAAAAAAAGATACACACCAGTTTACCCCCGCTTACTGCGAGGTTGACCTTTTTGTTGCCCAACATATAAAGACAGTCTCCCTATTTTTTTTATTTTTTTTTTTTTCAAATAAAAAAAAAAAAAAACTCCAAAATATACCTTCCTCTCCAACGGAAGTTCTGTCCCACGCTCCCGCATGACCCTTCGCAGCTCTTGCACCATGGAGCTGACCAAAAGACCCATGGTTTCTCTTTTTTTTTTTTTTTTTTTTTTTTTTTCTCCCATACTTCGGTGGCGGCGCAAATGCACGCCTCATCCTATCCATCATCTGGTCCTGCCGCTGTTGCTTGTCATGCGGAGACGACGGCGACACGGATCGAGGCCGGGTGCTACCCCGTTTTGACTGGCTTGCAGCTCGTCTTGTGTTGACTGTCACTGTGGGTTTCACCACTGGGACAGGCGCAACAGGAGGAGGCGACGCAGTAGCCAAGCCGGGCATAGGGGAAGGAGGGAAGGGGCCCATCGCCATGGCAAGCTTAGCACGGCCCATCGCAAGCTGCTCTAAGGCAAGGGCGGAGGTGAGAGAGAGTTCACAGACTTTCTTCTTGTAAGGCTCTATGGATTGTTTCAGTTTGTTGTTCTCGTCTCTGAGAAGAATAATCTCTTCTTGTAGAAGAGCTCTTTCGTTTTCTCTTTCCTCCTCTGCTTCGTGGATATCCTTTATCCTCTCCAGCTCGTCCCGCAGAGCTTCGTTTAGCTGCCGTTCTTTCTTAATCTCGTTGCTGGCCTCTTGCAGAACCAGCAGCAGCTCTTGTATTTTTTCTTCTTGGTCTTCTTGGCCACCTCTTGCCCCTCCGCCTGTAGGTGTCGCAGTGGCGTCCAGTACTCTGTGAGGCCGTGCTGAAACGTCTTCATCCTCCCCATCACTCGGGAGGGAAGGAAGCCCTCCGGAAGAATCGCTGTCGATGCCTGTGGAAGCTCCGGCCTTCAACTGTCTCTCGCGAACCTTTGCCGTCTCAGATTCGAGAAGGTGCTTCAACCGCTCGGCCTTGAAGCGATCGACCATCATTCACACCCCCCTCTCTCCCGCTCCCCTCCCACCTACACGGATTTTTTTTTTTTTTTTTTTTTTGCGGGAAATAAAAAAAAATCTTTTTTTTGGCTCGTAAAAAAAAAAAATGAAAATGATGTTCGTCTTTTTTTTTTTTTTTTTTTTTAATTTGATGGTGCTTTCATGCTTAGCTGGCCCAGTCGGCGCCACCGTCGTCACCCCAGTTGGCTGTCTCGTCGAACTCCGCGGCGACGGTCTTGGGGGCCTCGACGGCAGGTGCGGCGTCCTCCTGCTCCTTCTTGAGGACCTCCTCAGGGTCGCGGTAGAAGAACAGGTCAACCTTGACATCCCACTCCACGGCACGGGAGATCACAGACCTCATCCTGAGGACCTCCCTGGAGAGCATCCAGTAAAGCATACCGATGGAGAGACGGCCACGGTTGTTGCAGGGGATCGCGAGATCGACGTGGGTGAGGGGGGAGTCGGTGTCGCAGAAAGCGATGATAGGCACGTTGACGTAGGCAGACTCCCTGATGGCCTGGAAGTCAGTACGGGGGTCGGTAACAATGATAAGCCTCGGCTGGGTGAACTTCTCCTGCTTCTGGTTGGTGAAGGACCCGGGGCAGAACCTGCCGGCCATGGCGGTGGCGCCGGTGTTCTGTGCGTACTTGAGGACGGCCCTCTGCCCGAAGGGCCTTGCGCTGATCACAACCACGTCAGCAGGGTTCTCAATAGTCACGATCATCCTTGCCGCGAGCATAAGCTTCTGCCACGTCATGTGAAGGTTCAGGATGTGGATCCCGTCCTTCCTCCTTGCAGACACGTACCTCTCCATGTCGGCGGACAGGTTCTTGGTACCCATCTGGGTCTTGCATGCGAGAAGCTGCTGGATATCCTTCTCAGTAGGCTTAAGGGCGGCGACGGAACCAGACATTGTGATTTTTTTTTAAAGGTTTAAGGTGATAGATCCCAAAGGGGGTTTTCTGTGAAAAATGAGTTTTGTATTTTTTTTTTTTTTTTTTTTTTTTTTTGCGGGTCTCGGGGGGAAAGGGGGGGAATATAAAAAAGAAATTCAGGAAATGATGGTACGGGGTTCTATCGAAGGGGGGTGGGGGAAGAATCACACAAAACAAAAAAAAAATAATAAGGAAGAACTATCTATAAAAGAAGAGAGAAAAAAAAAAAGAGAAAAGAAAAAAGAACAAACCCGTGACGGAGAAACGAGTAAAAAAAAACAAAAAAAAAAACAAAAACAAAAAGGAATGTCATTGCCCCCGTTCTCAGGAGCTCTGGCGGGAAGGGGGGGGGGGGGGGGAGGGGAATCTAACAAATAAAAAAAATGTCTGTTTCATTCGAGGGAAAAAAAAAAAGAAAAGTACCCTCCCTCCTTTTTTTTTTTTATATCACCAAACAGCTGCCAGATTTCTCTTTGTCCACTCATAAATACAGTAGCTAACAGCGGACGCAGGCGCAGACTTCGCAAGAGAAGGGAGCAACCCTTTCCACAAACCTGTCACCCCCTCCGAGCGGTGTATCGTGGTGAAGCAATGCCAGGACCCCTTGTAAATATGAGGCCTGTTAGAGGCCATCCCCTGAACCTGCAAACGAGTCCGTATCAGAGCAAGAGGATACGCAACTGTACACGCAATGGAAGAAGAGATGAAACCACAAAGCAAAGGAGTGTAGTTGGAGGGAGGCGCGTGCTTGAGAAAGCGGTCATAAGCACATCTATCTATACCAGCGTAAGGGATAACCCCGGCCATGGCTGGAACCCATCCTTTATATACCCCTTTCAGCCCATGCTGGCGAATTAGTTGAGCTAGACAATCTGACATTCCTTTGTAGGTTCCCGTGGCTAGGGTAAGCCTGGACTTGACGGGTTCTAAGGGGAAAACTACTGATTGGGCGAGTACGCCGGCAAGGCTGCCTGCCCAGAACGACTTCATCTCTCCTTGAGGGCCGGGGAGCTTTTCCTTCAGCATTTCTGTGGCGGCGAACCATAGCGCTCCTTGCGGGCCGACCTTCACGCAGTTGACAAGGTTGCCCTGGAAAAAACCTTTTACACCGGTGCTCGCTTGCACGCGCTTCGCCACCGAGTAGACCCCCTCCCTCCCCGCACCCGTCGCGCACTGTAGTTCCATTTTAATCCGCTCAACCGGCGCTGTCATCGTCCTCGAAACTACGCTGCTGCAAAAACCGGAGAAAACATGTATACTCGCATCGTGTAATGTCATAAACAAGGGGGGGAGGGGGGGACTGAGATTTATTCATTTATTTATTTTCCCTCCTCGTGAGAATAAAAATTTTATCTTGAAAAAAAAAATATATAAGTGTATCTTTTTTTTCTCTCTCTTCTTTTTTTAAAAAGGTTTAAAGTCGTCTGGCGGGCCTCCTCCGTCTGCCAAACTTCCAAAGCATCAAAACAGCGGTGAGGCCTGCCACGGGGAGCGCGACGGCCACATAGTGCGTATAAAAGTCGCGGGAGGGCGGCACGGTCACAACCTCGCCCAGGAAAACGGGTGATCTAATCGGCGCAGGCGGGATTCGTGTAGCATTGGAAACTGTAACAGCATGGTTAAGGATGGGTTTGATGCCGGCGATGACCTTCGGACGGTGCGAGGCGTCTCGTCTGTCGTTCGGGCCGTGAAGAGAATGCGACTCCAACAAGGCCGGTCCGATACGGCTCGGGAGGGCAACAGACGCATCATCCCACTGTGATGAAAGATTTCGCCTCGTCCGTGATGCGAGCAGCCCCGCGTCGATCCTCCCTGTCCCCGCCCACTTCACAAGCGACTGTAATAGATGAAAACAGTATTGTTGTCCAGAATGCGCGGAGTCAAGACACCCTGAATCACCGAACAAAGCAAGCTTCACGCCTGAATTCCAACCGGTTATCCCCAACACAGGAACCGCGTCCTTCTGAGGACTTTGTTTGAAATTGTTTTTGGAATTCTGTCTGGACCGTTTTCTAGGTTGCTTGGCAGGGTCGGTGAGATCCGTCAACGGTGCGCTCGTGTGAAACAGCATCCCATTCTTTGGGAACTTCGCAATAGACGTCCCTGAGGCGTAACGAAACGTCATGCTGTCAGAAATCTTCGCAGCGCCTTGAAACACGCTTGACGAGAACGCGGCGGAAAATGGTTCTAAAAGCTCGTTCAGAGCAGGGAGGTTCCCCCCACCGACAACCGGGGTCCACATTTCTTGCGTGTTATCGTCTACAAAACGAGCGTTTTTCATTAAGTCTGTGTTGTACCACTCCGCGAAGACAAGCAAAGCGAGGCCGTTGTGAGACACATCATGTTGCAGCTTAATCTTCTCCTCCTGGGAAAACTCCTCCTCCGTGTCGATTAAAAGCAAACACACGTAATTCTTCGCTTCAAACATTGTGAAGCTATCGGTAAGAAGATCGACGTGCCAGCCGTTCAGAACCAGGTTGTTAAACGCTTCTCGGAAATTCGTGTGGGGGTGGTCTCCGTTCCAGTCCAACACATCAGATGTAACTTGTAGGTCGTCTCGTGCGACGTACGCTGGCGGGTACTGCATGTTGTGGAACACGTCCCACAAGATTCTTCTGTGTCTCGGTGGTCTTGCAATAACCTTCACGCTGACGAAGAGTGAAAACGTGTACATCAACCCCTTTGCTTCGAGGGTTGCCTGAACCTCGCCCTCCACGATTCCTGTGAAGTTTGTTGCTTGCCCCACGCTCAACGACACCGAAAGCCACCCGCTCCACGGCCACACCACGTCGGAGTATTCGGTTCCCACTGTTAAAAGACCTTTCGGCCCCTTCGACGGCAGCCACACTGTTGACATGATCCGGCTTTGAACCGACACGGGGTTCGCCACGGTGAGGTTCACCACTACAGGTGAAGACGTGTGATAAAGAGGATGGTGGCAGTGCGGCCAGAACAAATGACAATCATGTAAGATTAACGAATGCGGGATGAAAGAAGGCGCCATAGCCTGCTTTGAACGAACGGCCTCCGCGGCCTCTGCAACAGACACCATTCCGGACCCCTGGGCGTACACGGTTGTGTCGGCAATCTTCCTACTTGTCGATGTTAAAATCTGCTTAAGGTACGCGGGGTTGGGTTCGATGTTCAACGACCTCGCGAGGCCGATGAGTTCAGTCACAATTCCGGTAACAATGGGGCTTGCGACTGATGTACCGGAGAGGGACTTGCAGCCACCCTTGTGGCTTGTGGATCGGACTGTTTCACTGTGGGTGACTACGTCGGGTTTTATCCGTCCGTAACCCTGCGGAAGCTCCCAGGTGGTCATTCCTCTTGAGGAGAACGATGCAAGTCGACGGTAGTGTGTAATGCCACCGACTCCTATCACATCCAACTGATCTGCTGGGTTGTTGAGCGTTCCGTACAACGGGCCGTCGTTACCGATCGCCGACACGATTGTTATCCCGTTGGCGGAGGCCTCGCGTACCTTGTCCACAAAGGGGCGGTCCATGTAGTCGGGTCCGCCTATTGAGAAATTTATGACGTCGATTTCCTGATCTATAGCTTGGTTGAAGGCCTCGAGGAACCATGACGTGAATGAGAGTTGCTTGTCGGTGAAAACTTTAAAAATATGCATTTCACTGTCCGGGGCCATTCCTATACACTCTGTCTGGGCGGCGATCAACCCTGCGACGAAGGATCCGTGCCCGAAACCGTCTTCACATGACCCGGAATTTGTGAAATCCGAACAGGTTTTAATTTTTGCGTTGGCGAAGTGCGGGTGTGATTGTGCGATGCCGGTGTCGAAAATGGCTGTTTTAACCCCTTGACCCCTCACCCCTTCCGACCAAAAAACTTTTTTTATGTCGAGTGTTGCCACGACATCTAAGGAGCCCGCGGGGGATGAAACCCCGCTTAATGGTTTTCTTCGGGTCTGTTGGCTGTCTTCAACGACGTACTCTGTCCCTGTTTTGTTGAGCTTTTGGGTTCGATGTGCTGTGAAGACCACGTAGCCCCGCCCGCTGCCTGTTTTTACGTACTCGCCCGTCCCCATTGTGATGTCGGCGACGCTTTCCCTGTCGGTTCTGGTCCGGTCCCGGGGTTGTTTTTTCAGCTTGGCGATGTACCGCGCCGGTTCGAGTGCGGCCCCTGCCTTCTCTCTCTCTTCACTGGCTTTGGATTCTGTGTGTGCTGATATGGCAGGCCATGTTAATAATAGCAGGGTTATCAGTTTCATTTTTTTTTTTTTTTTTTTCCTCGATGGGGGTAAGAACATTGCTCGCAGCCCTTTTATATAGGGAGCTGTTTGGGTGGACGAGAACTCAGGTTCAGCCACCAGAAAGCCCAGGGTGGCCGACATGATAACGCAGTTCGATGCCCTGTACAAAGGAGGGCTAAGAAGCCGTCGAGCCTCTGGTCCCTTTATAGCCGCCTGAACCATGCCATGAAATTGCAAGACTGGCCCAGGATGACTGCTATGCTGAAGGCGTGGACGAGCAGTGCAAGCAACCCCCTGTCTTGATGTATGTCAAATCCTGGACAATCCTGACTTTGGGGTGGGGGTCTGGGAGTGCCATCGGAAACCAGAAAATAAATAAAATTACTCTTTCCCCCTCGGGACAGATTATCAGCCGCGGGAAATAAAGTCCACTTTATTTTTTTCATAAATCAATAGTCCCCCCCCCCCGAGAAGAACGATTTAAAAAAAGAGTGGGGGGTAAAATAAGACGGACAAAGGAGGGGAGGGTGTTGATAAATATTAAAGGGGGAAAAAAAGAATAACGGGAAGGGGGGAGGTTGTACTGGGGACAAAGCTTTTGCTTTTTTTTTTCTTCTTTTGGTTTCTCTTTTGGTTTTTTCCCTTCTAGACATGAGGAAAAGAAGAAAGAAAAGGAGAAAAAAAAGGGGGAAAGGGGAGGGGGTGAAATAAGGTATTCTAATCCATATTTATTTATATTCTTCAAGGTTCTCTCTTTTTTTTTCTTCCCTTTAGCATTCCTTTGTATCCTTTCTCCAAACACTCAAGACATCAAAAGGAAGGAAAAAGGGAAGGAAAAAAAAATCGGATGCAATATCATTTCCCCCCTTTTTTGGTTTCCTCTTTTTTTTTTCTCTATCAGCTCCTTTTTTTCTTCTTCCTACTTCTGTTTTTTTTTTTTTTTTTTTTTTTTCTTCTAAAAAAAAAAATCACAAGACAAAACCTCAGGGGGGGGGCAAGAAAAAAACATCCTATCCCCCTCTGTGGTGTGACATTTCAACGAAGAAAAAAAAAAAAAAAGAAGGGCCACTTTTCACAAAAAAAATAGAATTACAATATCTAGAGTGAGGGGAGGAGGAAGAGGGGGTGAAAATTCCCCAAAGTGGCGCGCAAGAAGAAAGAGCACTGTCGCAGCCAAGAAACGGGAAACTGGGGACAGAGAGATTAAAAAAAAAAACTTTTTCCCCCCTGAGGGAAGAGATGAGGGGGGGATATTGTAAAAAAAAAAAAAAAAAGAAGAAGAAAAAACTGCTGCCTAAAAGGCATGGAAAAAAGATTTTTTTTTTCTTACTGGACCATGTTCTTCCTTTGGGTTTTCATTTCATTTTTTTTTTCTTCTTCTTTTCTTTGGCTCTCAATAGCCAGCGGGTGGCACGTAGCTCATACACCTTTTCTCTTCTTCTTCTTTTTTTTTCTTTCTTTCTAATTCCCAAGGTCATTCAAACAACGTTTTGTGTTCTTTCTTTTTTTTTTTTCCCCTCTCTCGCTTCTGTTTTTTTTTCCTCGTTTTTTTTTTTCTTTTTTTTTTCTTGTTGGAAATCACAACAATTTGAATAAAAAAATATAAAAACACCTCATACGCTTCTCTAGTGTTTTTTTTTTTTTTTTTTTTTTTTTTTTTTTTTTTTTTTTTTTCTCTTGCCTACACACATCTCGTTTTTTTTTTTCTTTTTTTTTTTCTCTTTTCTCTTCTTCTTTTCCAATTCCATCTCTTCTCATTCGTCAAGTGTATCATTTTATTTGGAAGCAAAAAAAAAAAAAAAAAAAGAAAAAAAAAAAAAGAAGTACGGATAGGGAAAAACGAAAAAAGAAGAAGGAAAAAAAAAAAAAACTATCCTTGACACAAACAGCCTTTACGGAAAAAAAAATATTCTAGGGAAGCAAATAACGAAGACGAAGGCAAACGTGAAAGGAGGGGAGGGAGGGGAGGGAGAGACAGCAATACTCCAGTAAGGGTATGGGGGGGGGGGGTGTCATCAAAGTCCCCTCTTTTTTTTCTTGCTCCCTAGATTTTTTTTCCCTTTAAATGGCCGCAGATGCAAGTCGGGGGGATGGGGGGAAGGCCTTTTTTTTTTTTTCTTCTTTTCTTTTTCCTTTTTTTTTTTTTTTTTCCTTTTTTTTTTCTTTGTGACCTCTGGCAGGCCACAACCACCAAGCAACTCACTACCACAACTATCTTTTTTTTCGTAGAAACAAAAGAAAGAAGGAATGGGGGGGGGCAAAGCGTGATGGAAAGGCGCCGGGTGACTCGGAGCATTCGAAAAAAAAAAAAAAAAAAAGAAAAAAAGAAAAAAAAAGTGGCTTAATAGGTGAAAAACAAAAATAATCGAGAGAGAAGTGTGTGTGGGGTGGGGGTTTTTTTTTTCCATTTTTTTTTTTTTTTTTTTTTTCCTCACAACCCACCAAGCAGCTCCAAGGATTTCTCCGAAGCTGCCTTTGGAAACACAATCCTGACAGCACATCCTTGCCCCGGCTCAGTTTCTATTTCAATATCCCCACCAAGGTACCTCGTATAAATCAACGATCTGGGGAGACCAAAACCCCACCCGGCCAGCCCCGATCCCGTCGATGCTTCCGACCCTGCCAACCCGGCTGCACTGTCATGAGCAGTGGTGTAACCAAACCTCCAAACATTTGACAGAACAGATTTCCCCATGCCACCGCCTTGATCGGTTACTTTGACCTCAACTTGTTCATCGTTACTGCTTACACAGACTGACACAGGGGGGACTTTTGAACCACTTTTTCCATTTGAGTTCTCCTTGTGCCATCGTACCGTTGCATGTGCGGAATTCTTTAAAACCTCCGTTAAAATGTACCGAAAGTGGGGTTCAATGTACTCCATGGTGCCTGTTAAATCACCGTTGACCTGAATACGGGGGGAAACACCCAATTCCTGGGCACATACAAATTGTGTTTTGAAGGCGCAGTCCCGTGCCACGACCACAGGACGGAGTTGGGTGTCGAATGCGCCAACATGGTGCTGTCCTCTTTGAACATCTGAAAGCTGCAAGTGATGCTGGATCAGAACCGCCCATGAAACCGAATTTAACAGAAGCTGCGCTACGAAATGGTCGAAAAAAGTGGGGTCGACCAGAGTTGTTCCGCGGGCCCTCCCGACGAGACCGCGGAGTTGTGACAAGGCATCGCCTGTCGCGAGCGTTCCACCGTTTGCGGACAGCGATCGGAGCAGCCCGCAGAATTTTACCTCGAGGTCCTTCGACGACACCTCCCCGTACTGGTCCGTGAAGCTTGCGATCCTTTCCAGGCCGTCGATCAGCTGCACCGCCAGTGTTCTCACCTCAGGGTGGTTTTGAACCTCCTCCGGGAGCACGTTGAAGGTTCTCACCGCTTTTGCTATCCGAACTGCCAATGCGTCTTGAACATGCGCTGCGTTCTGCACCAACGCAACCTGGTCCCCCTCGTGCACCGCTCTTCCCAGCTCGATGATGTCTTTTAGTGTTCTGGCTGCAGGGTCGCCTGCTGCATGGTCCAGAATTAGCCTTTCCTTTACTCTCCAGATCTGTGTGTGTGCGTGGGGGGGGGGGGGGGGGGGGGGTGTTCTTTTTTTTAAGGGTGTGTGTGTCATACGTCTCCAAAGCTGCTTGTTTCGTCGACCTCTAGGTCCTCGACGTTGGGTTGTTGTTGTTGTAGTTGTTGTCTTTGTTGTTGTTGTCGAAGCTGTTTTTTGTGCACGGACGCGGTACCAGAGCCGTATCTGTGACTATTGCGTTGACAGCCGGTTAGGATCCTCGGTATCGCTTGTTTCATTTTGTATTAATTTTTTTTTCTTTTCTTTCTTTTTTTTTTTTTTTTTTTTTTTTGCGTATCTACGACGGCAAGGGGGAGAAAAAAAAAGAGTAATATCACAAGAGGACAGGTAGCGGGTTTGCGGGGGGGGGGGGGGGGGGGGGGGAGTCTGGTACACTTTCTTTCTTTTTTTTTCCCCCTTTCATTCCCCCTTCCTGCCCTCATAAAAAATCCTTTTCGAAGAGGTACTTCCAAACGTAACTGGTGAGGATACCACTGAAGGGAAGCACCAGCAAGGATCTGTCATATATAGGCGAAGCGTCCTCTCGCGAGCTCGACAACAGGTGAACAGCCTTTTTTTTTCTTCCTTTTTTTTCTCCCTCCCCCCTCCCCATACCGTCGGGTATCTGCACCCGTGGACTGCCATCAACGCGAACACTGTGTCAGCCGCGTGAACCAATGGTTGCACTATGGTGGTCAACCCACAGAGTCTGCTTGTACTCGTCGTGGACTGCAGCTTGAAGTAGTAAGATATCCCCCTCGAAAGGAGCAGCGCCCCAAGCCCCTTAAAATACCCCCAAAAATACCCTTGCTGAAAAGGCTGAACAAGATAGGTATACGGATAAGGCCCCAACGAGGAAGTGACCCTTACCCCGCAGACCCGGAAAGGGCACACAACAACCTCAGAGAATGCAGAGGACACCATGAAGGCGAGGGTGGCGATGAACGCGACGTCACTCTGTGATGTTGCAGGCCAACCAGTCTCAGGTGTCAACACATCTATTGCAGTGTCGAACATTGTCGACTTGATCAGCATCAAGACAACTGACGTGAGGTACTGCATCTCCACGCCTCTCCAAAGGTGTATCCAGCCGTGTTGGACGGCGAGCCTGGCAGCCTCCAGCGTGTTTGTTCCATGGACTTGTTCAATGACCTTTACTCTGTAAAACGGAAAGGAGAGCCCCACGGCGATCGCCAGAGAGAGGAGCTGTCTTGGGGAGATGCTCCACACGTCTTCCGCGTCGCTTATGCTGCTCTCCCTCTCCTGCTCCTCCTGCCTCTCCAGTCTTTGCCGTGCATTCGAGATGTTCCCCGTCGTTCTCAGCACGTGTCGAATCACCGACTCTGGTAGGGAGAACTCCTCCCGCAAAGCTGCTACGCCTTCATCTTCATCGTTGATGTTGGACATGCACTTTTTTTTTTTTTTTTTTTTTTTTTTTTTCGGAGTTTCATCAAAAAAAAAAAAAAAAAAAAAAATCAAAATATGTACGAGGAAAATGAGGGAAAGAATGGAAGAGAAAAGCAAACCGCGAAAAACAAAAAAAAAAACAAAAAACAAGGGGGTATAAAAAAAAACAAGAACAAAAAACACTTTTTCTTTTTTTATTTTATTTTTTTTTGGTTTGTTTCACCCAACAGGGACGCCTAAAACACTGGCGTATTGGTCCTCGAAGGCCACGCAGCGGTCTTGCTCTGTGAAGCCCCTCACGTCCTTCACGGACTGGTTGTATTTTTTCAAAAGGACGCAGAGCGAATGGAGAACAAGCGGGTCCGAGCAGGTGGAGGCCTTGCTCAAAATATGGTTCAGATCCTTCACGCGAACCTTGTACTGGATCATAATCTCCGCTGCCCGCACGAGCAGCCCCCGGGAGATCAATACCTCCACGATCTCAGGAAACGCACGCTCACGACTGAGCATGTCGAGAGCAAGCTGGAACGACGGCGGGTATCTATATTTTTTTTTTTATAGTTTTTTTTTACTTTCCCACCCCATCTCATAACACACACCGATCTTCAAACTTTAAAAGCTGCAACGCGGTCGGCACCGTGTCCTCTATTACATGGTACTGTAGGTAATGATGTAGTTTCGGGTAGTCAGGAGGGTCGGTGTAAATCAACAAATCGATCATGAACCTCTGCAGCACGTCCTTCAACCGGATCTGATGCGCGGACAGCGACCTCGCGTACTCCAGAAAAACAGCACTGAACCTCCCCGCCGAGATCGGGGCAGGTTTGGTGTCGTGTATCTTGTGGAACACATCGTTCAACATGTCCACCTGCTCAATGACAAGAACATGATCAGACGTGTACCAATCACCGCTAAAAGAGTAAAAAGGGTACACAACCGAAACTGGATCCGACGGGGGTGTGAAACATATCGTCACACCGGGTTCTTCTTGAATCTCTGGATCAGTTGGTGGGGCTTCGAAACCACCAAAACTGCTTCCATTGGCAATGGGCGACCCAGGTGCAACCGGTGGACCAGGAGAGGTCGAACTGGCCCATGTATTGGTATTAGAATGGGTAGGAGAAGTGCTCCCTCCTGCAATCGATCTCGCGGACCGTTGAGCCGACGCTGTCATGGATTCCCTCACCCCGCGGGACATTGCAACTATTATGGTATCGAACATGGACCCCACTGTTGAAAGTGGTAATGATGATGTTATCGTCTTTGCGATGCACGTCAACGCGTCCTTTTTGCTCCCTTTTCTTTGCAGTAAAAACCGCAGAAGCGCCTGCTTCTGCGAGAACGCTGGAACGACTGATCGGAGGTTTACCATTAAACCGTAGATCCGGCCGTTTAAGTCTAAAAGTTTGTCCGGTAGAATCGGCTTCACCTCGTCTGAGTAGAACCATTCGTTGATGCCCTCCTTGCCCTTCACCCCGCATGCGACGCCTGTTCCCGTGGGAACGGTTGTTTGTACACCGTAGCCCATCGGCATCGATGCGGTAATGGAGTTTGTTGAGATTTTGTGATCGTAGATAGATGTCGTGCGGAGGTTCAGGTTGTGAACCAAAATGAGGTTATCGACAATGCTGAGGGTGTACATTGCCTTGTCGGGGAGGTACAACGAGGCCGTTTTCTCCCAAGAGTTCAAAGTCGTGTTCAGAGTATACACCACAAGCTCCTGCCGGATCGTGATGTGTAAGAAACACGTGTGCCCGTACAATCGTGTTATGAAAAATTGGTACGCCGGGAGCTTTTCTCCTGCGAAAGAGTGCTGTACTGGGCATCGGTCCGGGTGGTGCTCCTTTGCAACTGAGTCGTCGATTTTGTGTTTTGTGTACCGGTTGATGCCGGATGAAGACCCTATTTTGTAGGTTTTTATGCAGTTTGGTTTGTCTCTATTTACGCAGAGAAGCACCTTGTGCTTGGAGTGGTACGAGTAGAAATCGATCGTTGTCGCTACGTGTCTGAGCCGTTGCAGGGTTCTTCCTTCCCTTGACGACGATGACGAAGAGGATGTGATGGTGAAGGTTTCGATGGCGGTGGAGGTGAGGATGAGGATCACATTGTCGGAAAGCCAGAAGAAATCCTTCACAACGTTGGGCCGTTTGACGGCCTTGCCCAGTTGAAAAGCTTGTTTGCAGGAGTACGCGGTCATCGGAAGGCACCTGGGAAGCTTCAGTTTGTAGAACGTGATCTCCCTCTCGCTTTTCAGTACCGCGAGGTAGTTTTTCCCGAAGCTTCTCTTCGCGCCCCTCATCGGGTTCTTCCCCACTTTCTGCCCTTCCTGCACTTCATTGTTGCAGTTGACCTCCTTCCCGTGCGCGTACAAAGGGCTGAACTGTATGTTGTTCCCCTGCACGATAACCAACTCTTCGTTGCACGAGTCATAGTAAATTTTGTTGTTTGGGTTGCGGGTGTCCGGCGGGTTGAAAACCTTCAAGGGTGCGTCAACCGCAACGACATGCGGTTCTTCCAAAAAATCCGTGTCGTGGGAAGGAGTTGGAGTTGCGGACATTTTTTTTTCTTTTTTTTTTTTTTCTTCTTTTTTTTTCTCTCTCTCCCCCCCTCCCCCCAGCCTTCCTTCTGAACTCCGGTGAGGGGAAAACATAAAAAAAAAAAAAAAAAAAAAAAACGTGATCAAATAGGGGAGTTTGGGAAACCCCCGTAAATCTGTGGGCTGTACTTCTCTGTTGTCTCGTGCCACTCGTCTTCTTCCAGTGCTTGGCCGCAGTCGTGGATTTTTACCTCCAACCGCGTCCTTCCTGACGGTGTGCCCATGCGTTCCATGAGCAGAACGACGTCGTACCCGTGAACTATTTGACCGAAAACGACGTGCCTGCCGTTGAGGTGGGGAGTGGGGCCTACACATATGAAAAATTGAGAACCGTTTGTGTTGGGACCAGCGTTGGCCATAGAGAGACATCCTGGGCCGAAGTGTTTGCCCGCTTTGCCTTTGAAGGATTCATCTTCAAACCGTGCTCCAAAGATGCTCTCACCGCCCCTGCCGTCCCCCCGTGTTGTGTCACCTCCTTGCACGACAAACGTCGGAATGATTCTGTGGAAAGCGGTTCCTTTCAGGTGCAGCTTTCTCCCGCTCATACCCTTTCCCTTCTCCCCCGTGAACAGGCACCTCATGTTTTCCGCAGTTTTGGGGACTGTATCCATAAACAATTCCATGAAAACCCTGCCAGCGTACTTACCACCTACTTGGACGTCCATCCACACCTTCGGGTTCAAAGGGTTCACTGGAATTGCGCAATTTTTAAGAGCAAATCGGGTCGCTTTCAACATTTTTTCTCTCCCCCCCCCCCCCCGGCTCTTTAAAAAGGTGGAAATGTGGAAAAAGGTCATCGGGAAGAAGAATAAGAAAAAAAGGAGGGGAGTAATGATAGATGTGGGGGGGGGGGGGGGGGGTGCTAAGAAGGAAAATTCTTATAAAAAAAGTATATATAGAGAGGCAGTGAAGGGAGGA
Source organism: Diplonema japonicum (assembly GCA_964019335.1). Lineage (NCBI taxonomy): Eukaryota > Euglenozoa > Diplonemea > Diplonemida > Diplonemidae > Diplonema > Diplonema japonicum. Next base: position 703,597 of record OZ025661.1, on the reverse strand, counting down.
AAGTAAAAAAAAAAAAAAAAAAAAAAAAAAAATGAAAAGAAAAAATATTTTGAGACAGGAAAACCAAAAAAAAAAGGGAGGGGGGAGAAGAGAAAAATTTCCCCCCTCTTTCCCCCTTTTTTTTTGAATTTGGTTTTCCCAAGGGTCAGGCGTTTTTTTTTTTTCCAGTTAAAGGTTGCTGCTAGTTTTTTTTTTTTTTTTTTTTTTTTTTTCCAAGGGGAAGAGAGTGGGAAGAGAAAAACTATTTTCTGGCAGTTGTTTGTTCATCTTTTTTTTTTTTTCCTTTCTTTTTTTTTTAAATCAAAAGGAAAAGTGAAACAATTTGAAAGGATTTTGCAAGTTTGCAGTTCCAGTGAATAGCTTTTTTTTTTTTTTTTTTTTTTTCTTATAAGGGGAGAGAACGAGAGAAAGGGTTTTTTTCTTTAAAGGTCCCCCGTCTTAGCTCGGTGCGAGAAGCGCAAATAGAAGAAGAAGGTAAGAGAAAGGGAGAAAAAAAAGATGCCTTTTTTTCTCCCCGTTTTTCTTTCCCTTACCCTCCTCTCTCACAAACAAAGAGCGTGGCCTTTCCATGAAATACCCTTACTTTTTTTTTTCTTTCTTTTTTTTTTTTTTTTTTGTTCTCTCTTCTTTTTTTTCCCCCCTCCCCAAGGGGAGGAGAAGAGAAGGTCAGGAATGGTAAAAAGAAATTATGAGGGTAAAAAATAAATAAATAAAAAGATAAAAAAGAAAGAAGAAAAACTGACAAAATCGAATTTACCACCAACAAAAACAAAAACAAAAACAAAAAAAAACAAGAAAAGTGTTTCGCCGCTTTCTTCCATTCTCCGCTAATTTTCCTCTCGCTTTTTCTTTCAGGTTTTTTTTTTTTTTTTTTTTTTTTTTTTTTTTTTAATTATTGGTCAAAATGCATGGTCTCAATCGGTAGAGAGAGCCCGCAATCCTAAAAGGGAAAGAACGATTTTTTTTTTTTTTTTTTTGTTTGCTGGGTTTTTTTTTATTTGAAACAGGTTGGTTTTTTAATTTTTTTTACGTTTTTATGTTTTTTTTTTTTTTTTTTTTTTTTTCTTTTTTTTTTTTTTTCCATTTTTTTTTTTTTTTTTTGTTTATGAGTGCACTTGGGGACAAAAGGGAAAGGGAAAGTGAGTATGAGTGTTTTCCTATTTATTTTTATTCTCTCTTTCTTTCTGGTTTTTTTTTTCTTTTTTTTTTCGTGCTTGTGGGTACTTCGTTCATTCTAATCTCCAGTAGTGGCTTTAATAGAAAACCAAGGAACAAAGGAGTTTCCCAAATTACACTTTTTTTCTTCTTTTTTTTCTTTCTTAGATAGTTTCTTTCCAAAGTGAGCATTTTTAAGGCTTCTTTAGCAGCCACTATTAGTTTTGTTTGTTTTTTTTTTTTTTTTTCTCTCTCTCTTTCCCTTTTTTATTCAAGGCTAGATTTGAAGGGGGAAAAAAGTGAAAGAAAGTGCTTTTTTATATTACTTGCCCCCAAAGATAAAAAAAAAAAAAATGCCCACCCTAACTAATATTTAGAAAGAAAGAGAAAATAAAAATATGAGAGGGAAAGGGTTTTTTTTTTTTTTTTTTTTTTTTTTTTTTTCTTTTTCCTCTCTTTTTTTTTCGCATTTTTTTAGTACCCTTTCCCACCATATATGCACACACAAAATAACTTCCTTTTTTTTTATTACACAAGAAACGAAACCCTACTAAAAAAAAGAAGAAGAAAAAAAACAGAAGGTTTTCGAAAAAAGAAAATGAGTGAGTTTTCAAAAAAAAAAAAAAATGAGTGTTTTTTTTTTTATTTTTTTTTATTTTTTTTTTTTTGAAATAAAATATACATGAGTTGGAAGGCAAAAAAAAAAAAGAAAAAAAGAAGAAGAAAAAAAAAATCAGATTGTTAACCGTCTGGTACTTCTTCTTCTTTTTTTTTTTCTTTTTTTTTTTTTTTTTTTTTTTTCCACCTTAGTTCAAAGCAATCAACTGAGCCGAAATCGCTTCCAAGTTGCTGGCAGGGGTGCCCTCAACAAGCGAACAAGGGTAAAGGGGCGCAGGGGCGAGAGGCGGCATCTCAGGCTCCATAGGGTCGGAGGGAAATCCCTCAGAAGGATAGTACTCCTCAGACGCGTACTGGTAATAGGGCTCGTACTCATACCCATACTCACTGGGGTAGTAGGGGTACGAAGCTGAGTAGTGGTAGTCAAGGTAAGCTTGGTACTCTTCATCATAACAAGGGGGTTCGGGAACTTCCATCCGGCCTGTCTGCCATTCATTCTCCATGGATTCAGAAGCATTTGAATCGCATTCAGTGTTGGTGGTGTTTGTCTCAGACCTCGCATCGCTGCCACCGATCCTGAGCCCAGCAGGGATCGCAGCCTCGGTGTCCACGTCGTCGTACTTGTGCAGGAACTTCCTCCACGTCCTCAGTTCCCCCTCAAACTCCCTCTTGCTCAACCTCAAATTGCTCTCCGGGCTCGTCTTAGGGGTGTTCAAGTGAATTGCCTCATCCCTCCCCTCCAACGCAACACACTTCCTGTAGTTCATGTACCCCTGCGTGCTCTTCCCAATGGCGATTTGCTTCAACCTCTGCCTCATCCTGGCAGGCTCACAAGGCGGCTGCATACCACTGTTCCCCGTAACAGGCACAATGCAAGCTTTCTTGGTCGCGCTCATCATTTATATCAAAAAAAAAAGAAAGGGTTTGATGTAAGAAAAAAGGGGGAGTGAGAAGGGGGGGAAAAGAAAAGTGATAGAAAAGAAAACGAAGAAAAAAGAAGACTGGAAGCAACCCTGTGGTGATGATGATGGTTGATGGAAGGGGAAAAAAAATACTGAAAAGTAAGAGTGAGAAAAATCCTCTCGGCCGGAATCGAACCAGCGGCCGCGCGATGGCTATTGTTCTACAGTCGCGCGCTCTACCAATTGAGCTACGAGAGGCTTCGGAAATATTTCCGAAGTTTAGGTATCGACACATAAACTCGTTCAGTATGCTGACCACTGTTGCAACAGGCAATTTCGGTGCATTGTTGTTGCAAGTGTGATGAAAGATTAACAAAGCGAGGTCAAAACTACAAACAATGGCAAGCAAATTGTAATATTCCACCGTTTGAGTTGAATTTCATTTTCGTGGATGGAAAACCTTTGGTGGTTACCGGTGGACAAAATATTTTGAAACCCAGTTTGGTATGGTAGAAATTCCAAGTTACCGTTAAAAATAGTGCTGATGGAAAATCTGAATTCGCTCACCGTGTTTGTAGTTTTTCTTTAAACAACAAAAAAAGAAAAGAAGGAAAAAAAAAAAAAGAAGCACATTTAGTTACATACAACGTGGTCATGTCACTCTGGTTCCACAATTCGTTCGTTCTCCTCCATCTTTCCCTTCGTTCACTGGAGGTCTTTCTCCACGAAAGCCAGCATGCAATCGACATTAGGCGAGCCAAGCCCAGACACAGGATCCCAGCCCTTGGTGGCTCTGAAACCATGGCACAAAGCACAGTTCGTCACAGAGTCGGGGCAAATGTTGTCGCCCACTGTTATGTCGGTAAAGCAATGAGGCGCCTGTGCGTGCATGTGGTACAGGTAAGGCGCAGCAGGGCCGAGTGGCTTCCCTGTCTTCTTCAAAGCTGCAGAATTCAGGATCCCCCACACCCCAACCCAGATGGGAGACGAGGCGGAAGTGCCGCCACTCTGCGCGACGATCCTTTTTGTCACCACCAGGTTCTGACCCCCGAAGGCAGCGACATCGGGGTAACCCCTACCCTTCTTGTTCCACAGATCCGAAGGAGGGAGCTTCACACCACTCGATAGGTACGCGTTCACCACGTCTGCCTGCCATGTTGGAGCCTCGTACAATTGAGAGAACCCACCGCCGGAAGTGAACTGAGAAACTTTAACGGACACTGCCTCCTCAGCGCCTTTACCTACGCAAGGGCCCACACGGTCGGTACAAAGCTTGGAAGGGTTCTTGAGGTGCGGTGCCGAGCCGGGTGTGGACTCGGTGGCCCCGACAGCAGTTACGTATGGAGACGTGGCAGGCCAGTCGGGTTTGAACTTGCCCACGCAGGCTTGGCCTGGGGCACCTGCGTCACCTGAAGCGATAAAGACGGCTTTCCCTGCCACGCCAAGCTTCATGAGCTCGTTGTTTAGCGCATTATCCCCAGCTCCCTCGTTGTCGCCATAACTGAGAGATGAAGCCAAGGCGCCCTTGGGGTTGTTGAACCAGCTTGTTGCCCAGTCAAGCATGTTGGGGTACCCGCCATCGACGGTGAGTGGGACACGGGGGCCGGCGGCGTACCCCATCTGAACGTCCATGTCTGCCTCACCGCAGGGGTTCAGCTCCGAATGAGGTCCTTTGATCGAAGATGCGTCCAGCTTGCAGTTTAAATTCCCTTCTTGGCAGTACTGGTTGCAGTCGTCGACACTCACGGGGCAGAAGCTCATCTGCCCCACGCTGATGTTCCCCATGATGCTAGCTGTCGGGATTGAGATGTTGTATTGCTGGCGGATGGTTTGGGGGGAGATCGAGGCGACGTCACTTCTTTGAACGGCACGCTTGGAACGCACTATGGTGGGCTTGTACAACCCATGGATGCTGGTGATTGACGGCGGGAGGGTAAGCCCCTTCACCGTGTTCTTTGAAGTGACAACGTCCACCTTTCCATTGGTAAAAGTATAGAGCGTGAGGACGGAACCCATCGCAGACTTCACAGCAGATACCGACCCAGACATCTGGAGAGAGTCCGGGTAAGCGGTGTTGATGGTGATACCGTGTGCGTGAGCCCATGCCCTTGCCTCGGAAATATCATCTTGCGAGGCACCTACTTTTTCATTGATCTCGTCGATGGTGCGGAAGGCCCTCCACCTTGGTCCCTTCACATCGGCAACGATTTCCTTCCATTCCTGTTCCAGCCACTCAGTATTGTTTTGACGCAGGCTGGCCGTGAAAGCCACTTCTTCATCACCCGCACTCACACCCTTTTCGACCCACGCCGAAGCCGCTGCAGTCAAGCTGAGAAAAAAAACCGTACGCATGTTGTGGAGGATTTACCTATGGTGTTGGGAAGCAATTGCGAAAAAAGAAGAGAAAAATAAAAGAAACGAAAAAAAAAAAACAAAAACAAAAAAACCCGAAGTTCCAAAGCAAGCCAGCAGACAGAAGTGAAACCACATTAGTTTGCGGGGCTTTAGCTGGAATTTGGTTGTTTTTTTTTTTTAAACTTGCACAAAAAAAAAACGAGGCGGTTCTGCAAGAGAAATTATGACACGAGGACCATGCTTCCGACAGCCATTATCGAGCAGTCACAAAAGGGTTATCCAACGGGCATTCAGACGAAAACCTATGGACGACAGGAGCATGACTACAATCGATTGCCAAGCCAGTGGTTCGTGATATGGTCACGCCAGAAGGGGGAGAAATGGAAAAGAAAAAATAAAGGAGATCTCCTTAGGGATTATTCGGGCAAGAGTGTTTTAATACTACAATGTATGTTTAAGACGCCAACCACAGGCAACAGGTCTGCTACCCCTCCGACAGATGGCTGAGGGAGCTGCGGCGGTGTTGACGGCGAAGTCGTTCTGCTGGAGGACCTCCCCGGTTCACCGCGAGGTCCTTGAGTCCACGGATGACCGGTATGGGCAATGGGTGGCTGCGTGCGGGTATCCTTGCGCTACGACGCTGCGGACTGCAGGGATGGACGACGCAGGAAGGCTTCAGGAAGTACGACACCTTCGAGCTACTGACTGTCTCGCCCAAGGTAGCACCGTGGCACGCGATCCTGGTGGAGTTCAGAACTGCCCTTCCCGGCAGGGTCACGCGTTCGTCGCCGGACGTGGATAAGCGGCCGTGGAGGCTCTGGCTGCCCTTCCACCGGGTATCCATGCCTATACGGATGGTTCTGTCGTACGGGACCGCCAGAGGTGGAGGGGCGGCGCCGGGGTCTACTTGCAGCTCCCCCGCCCCCACGAACCCGTGTCCGAGAGCTTCGGCGTCAGCAATTTCTGCTCTTCCTTTCGGGCGGAGGGTCTGGCTGTCAAGGTGGCTCTGGACATGGTGGCCGCGCTCCGGAGCGAGCACCCCACGTTGGCAGACAGCCGGCTGTCGATCTGTACCGACTCGCTCTCTCTCCTTGATCAGCTGAGGGCAGGTCCTTCGCGGCAGAGGGAGAGGCTCGACCACGAGACCTGGGAACTGCTGGTGGCCGCGGCACGTGCACAAGGTGCACCAGTCATTCTCCAGTTTGTGCCGTCCCACTGCGGGGTTCCTGGCAACGAGGCGGCAGACAGGCTGGCCGGGGAGGGCACGAAGCGCGAGCTGACTCGCCCCTCTCTCGACTACAGGTCGGTCAGGGCCCTGGTCCGTCGCCAGATTCAGCAGAGGTCTGCGGTCATTGTCGGGGAGGTGGCCCCGAGGTACGCGAGGGCCACGGGGCTCCGAGCGGCGTGCTTCCCCCAGTCCCTCCCCAGGCTAGCGGAGACGGTCATCTCGCGGCTGAGGGTAGGGCACTCCGCTCTCTTCTTCGGCTTCCTGCAGGCGGCTGGACCGAACAGGAAGAAGGCTGAGCTCAGCTGCCCAGCGTGTGGAGCAAAGATGTCCAGGGAGCACGTTGTTGGGGGGTGCGCTGTGGTTGGACGGGGTTCGCTCGACGCTCCCAATGGACGCCCCTCGCTGGTGGAGTGCCTGTCAAAACGCGTGACGCAGGTATTCACCCTCATCGCCGACTCTGGCTTGCTTGATTGGGCCAGATCCGGGGTCTTCACGTCGCCGTCTGCGGCAACGGCAGGTACCGCTGCCCCTTCGCTCATCCCGCCGGCTGTCTCCCTTGACGCCGGCCCTGCGGCCCCCGTGTTGCGCTGAAGTGAGTAGGGTGAGATCAACATTTCAATTCTTTTAGTGCTTACGTTCCCTTCCCCTCTCTTCCACTCCCTCTCATCCTTTTCTTTATCATCATCCGGCGTCTGGCCTTTCTCTTACCAGTATGCCCGTCCCCCTTTAAACTTTTAAATTTTTAAAATTAACATCCTCTTGTTATCGTGTGCCCTGACATTGTAGTCAAAAACGGATGGCCCGGCCTACTCTGAAGTTGCCCAGATGAGTCCTCTCATCTTCGCACGAACGAGTGTGGTACGGCCATCCCCTCCCCCCGCCAGCCGGAGTGCAGCGGGGAGAGCAAATGCTTCCCCTATCATCCCCATGCGCACACGCACACTCGCTTCCCCTTTTGATTTTGAGAGATTTTACTCTCACCCTTTCATGTTTCGCTCAATGGAGCAAATCCCTCTCGAGGGGGCGACCGGGGCCAGTTCCGGTCACCAGAGGTCCCAGTTGAGAAAAACGACGAACTGGGGTCAAGGTCCCCGTCCGAGTCACGTAGGTCTACGCGGCTTGGAATTAAAGTAATTCAGCCCTCTTCGGCTGTTCCAAACAGGTGCACGGGTTGGCGGAGTCCACAGCTCCATCTGATTGCAGAAGAACTGGTCTTCGCCCTCCCTGTAATATTTCCATGCTTCCCTTCACCTTTCCCCTTCCCAGGTGTTGCTCCCCCATGGTGGCACCTATTGGTATTTTGAAAAAAAAAAAAAAACCACAGGTTTTTAGGGGTCGAATACACACACACACATGAAAATGTAAGCCCGACCCGAGTGTGTGTGGTGGCTGCTCACCTCCCAGTGGTGGCCCTGGGCAACGTGCACGCAAGGTGCACGGCCAAGAGGCAGCTTCCCTCTTGTTGTGTGGGGTGAGTCGTGTGGTGACGCTGGACCCCTGGCCGAGCAAAACGAGGGGGGTGGCTGGAGCGAAGACGGTCTGTTTGGCACAAGCCGCTATCGGGGCACCGGTAGCGGGGGTGTAAGACCAACAGATTCGTTCTGAGCGAAGGCATCTCTCGAGTGGAGCGGAGCCGGGGGGGGCGTTTTTCGTGCTGATCCGGGTCCCGACCGGCCCTCTACATCAACTATCCCTCTCCCAACCCCTTCCTTCCTCTCACGAGTTGGCCCTGCCGCTCCATCGCGCTGGTTGCCTGACGCCAGCGCCGACGACGACGACGACCTCGACATGGGCAACTTAGAAAAGTAGAGTCATCTTTCCCCCCCTTTTTAGTTTCCCCCAAAACCTCACCCGATGTCTCCTGTTCTGCTGCCAGGTCTTTTCTGTTGCTATTCCTCTCTCTTCCCCTTTTCTTTTCATTTTATGTTTTAATTATCTAGCGCCCCACCGACCCAACAAATCCAGCAAGGGGACGGTCTCGTGCTGGTTTAAGCAATGGTCGCCCCGAAATCCCTAAGACGATCCTACCTTTTGAGGTGGATGCGCTGTTGGCGGGGAATGTGCGGAGTTGGCCAAGGACGCCCAGTCAAAGGAATTTATTAGGGGGCGAGAACCAGACTGGGCGGGCCTTCGGCGTTCAATAAAAAGGGGTGAAACAATAAGGAAAGGGGTAATGTTAATAAGGGTGGGAGGGAATGAAGAGGGAGAGAAAAAAGAAATGATAAAAGGATCTTGAAGGACAGTGTCCCAGTACTCACCGCTCCTCTCTGTTGGTAATTGGCCACACAGAAGCTTTTTTTTTAAAGAAAAAAAAAAAGACCAGAAGGAGGGAGTGCTAAACCCCCCCTACCTATGGTGCTGTTTGTTCTCTTCTTGGGCGAAAGGCTCATGATACCTTCACTTTGATTTTTGATTTCTCGAGCTCTGCTTTTCAACTCAGCTTTGTTGATTTTTTCTTCCTTTCCCCATTTTCCTTTTATCCTTTTCAAACCTTCTCTGATGCTCCCGACCCGGCAGTGGAACAGATATTATTATTATTATATTATTATTATTATATTATTATTATATTATTATTATTATTATTATTATTATTAAACCACAGGCAACAGCACGTGTCGTCTAGTGGTTAGGACGCTCGCCCCACACGCGAGAGATCGTCGGTTCAATCCCGACCATGTGTACTTTTTGTTGTGGGGAAAAAACTTCCTGCTTCCAGAATCTTTTTTGAACCAAGAAGCAAGGAAGGTGAAATAAAAGAAGAAGAAACGTTGGAGCAAATTAGTCGGAAGGATCTTTTGATGCCTTCCTTAAGAGCAAAAACAAAAAGAAGAGAAAAAAAAATTGTTGAGGGGAACCTGCAAGATCGCCTCAAAAGAAGAAAAAAAATCGATCGGGTGAAGAAAAAAAAAAATGAAAAAAAAAGAGAGAGGGAGTTGTGTGTAAGAAAAAAAGAAAAAAAAAAAAAAAATCAATACTCCATCTGTCCATCGGGCAAGGGCATATATTCTTTGAGCATCTTTCTCAAGTCGATGTCACCCTGTTTTGTGTAGAACATTTTCAGATCGTCGTAAACCGACTCGCGTCCGGGTCCGAGCCTGTCGGCGATGATGCTCAAGGTTTTTTCCTTGCTGAGGACCGACTTCTCATCAGTAGAGATGGGAATGAAGAAGGCGAGAAGCTCGGCGGGGGTGACCCTCCCATTGTCGTCCGCGTCCAAGACGTTCCAAACGTTCCTGAGAACTGCGTCGTTGTACTCCTTTTGGTCACCCGCAGCCTGTTGCAGCTCTGCAAAGGTGACAAAACCATCCGAGTTGGAATCGATCTGGGAGAACGACAGGTTCATCTTCTTCATAATATGACACCAAGCAGTCCTTGAGTACCTTGAAACAACAACATCAATAATTTCCCTTGTGGCGCTTTCCAGCAACTTCACACCTCTTCTTTCAACAGCTTCGATCAAGGGATCGATGTCGTCCATTCTCTTGGCCACGGTTGCGTAAAGCACGCCCACATGGTATTCCTTTGCCTCGTTGATCGGTTCTCCGTTCAGTTCCACGGTGTAGTCTTCTTTCACACGCAATGCATCGCAGGTCTGCAGATACCCGCCGGACTCTTGGGGAGGGCTTTCGTAACTGTATTTCCTGGAGAACAAGATCGAATTTTTAATGTCCTCTCCGGTCAACGTCACACAGATCATCGGCGTGCTCGGGAAGGCAAACTCGGCAGAAAGGTCCACGTAGCTGAACTCGTGATTTTCAGGATAATCCCTTGACCCCCGAATGGAGCCTGCGTTGACCATGACACAGTCTGCGAAATATGCCTCTCTGACAGAGGAAAGTAGGATCTTTGCAAGGGAAGACGGTTTTTTTCTGACGTCGATGCTGGACAGCGGTGTCTTGGTCGTGAACAGCGTAGCGGTCTTAAACTTGTCCAGAACAGCAAGGTGTTTCTGAACGGCTTGTTTCATGCTCGGGTCCGCTTCGTACTGGTCCGTCATGAACGTGCTCACCTCAACAGAGCGCTTTCCTGTGGTTTCGTCCCAAGAAACATCAAAGACACCAATTCGAACCGCGTCCTTGGCCACCTTTAAGATGGTGCATCCATTGACAACTTCATTGAAATAATCATGGTCGTGCCCGCCGGCGATGAATGGGAACTTCTCCCCACCAAAGTGTTTTGCAAAGGCACGGTCGTCTTCTATGCTTTGATGCGAGATGGGGACCATGAGATCGACTTCATCCTTCAGCTTTTCGTACAACAGCTCTGCTTTTTCGATGATGGGCGATACTTTGGAACCTGAAAACCTCCCTGTGGGGTACAATCCCATGTCAGGGACGAGAAAGCCGAAAAACGCTATTTTCTTCCCATCCACGGATCGGATCTCGTATTCAGGGAGTTTTTCTGTCGGGATGGACGAGGGGAGGTTCTTCAAAACCATGTTGCTGTTGACCCATTTGAAGCTACTTTGCTTGATGCGCTTCATCAGTTCTTTGTAAGGAATGTCGTTTTCGTGGTTACCGAAGCAAGTGTAGTCCAGCCCACACTTGCCCAGAACGTCCACCATCCCGAGACCGCTGTCTAGGCGGGACAGAACCGACGGGGCGACAAAATCCCCCGCCAGGACTTGAAAGGTTGAGCCTTCCTTCCTGCCCTCGCTTAGCTTCTTGACACCCGTGGCGTAGCTGGGCACATTGTCGAACATGTACACATCGTTCAACTGAAGAATACGCACCGTGGATGGCATCTTTGTGTTCCTTCCCTTTTATTTTCTTTTTTTTTTTTAAAACCACTTGAAAGAATTCAACAATAAAAAAAGAAGAAGAAACGGCGGAAGTCAAAAAAAAGGGAAGGGACACATGAAGGATGGGGGTGGGATGCGACTTAATTGGAAGAACATCTTCATTTTTTTTTTGTTTTTTTAAAAAGGAGAAGAGCGGGTTAAAAATAGGGGGGGGGGGGGGGGAGCAAGTTTTTTAAAGAAAAAAAGGCCCGCGGAGGAAGAAGAATGTAGAGAGCAGTTACACTTCCCCCCCCCCCCCCCCCCACCCTCATGACGGTCGTGCAGCGGCACGAGAGGTGTGGTTATGGGTGCTCCTAAAGAAAAAAAAAGAGGGGGGGAAAATCACTATTGGAAACGAAGCGGTTAGCAACGGCTCACCGCGGTGCGCCTAACTTTATGAAGCCGTCGGAGATGAAGCAGTTTACCGGTCTTCCTTCAGAGGCGAGTCCTTGCCGTCAAAAAGAACTTCAGGGCCCTTCCCCGAGGCCGTTCTGACACCTTTAAACAAGCTGTGTTAGTCGGGGGAGAGCGATCAATAAAGTATAGGGGAAAAATGAAAACACCACTATTTTCACTATTCGCTTTTTTTTTTTTTTTTTTTTTTTTTTTTTGCTGGCAGCACCCCAGGCTTACTTAGGCCTTATATTACAAAAAAAAGAAAAAAAAAATGTCTAAGTGGGGAGGGGGAGGGGAATAAGATTCTTCCCCCCCCCCCCCCCCCCCTCTCCTCTCCTTCTTCCTCATATTCTACATGTTCCAAGCAACAACAACAAAAAAAAGAGAAGAAGAAAAAAAAGGTCAGGTGAACGCTTTGTTTCTTCGAAAAAAAAGATGTGTAGCCTCCTTGAACGCACCTAACCTTTCCCCCCCTTTTTTTTTTCTAAACTGCATGGAGCATCTTAGTGATATATCTAACCAGTATTATTTTTCCTCTTTCTTAATTTTTTCTTCCTTTCTTTTTCTGTTAAATCTAAACAACTCAGGGGGTTCTTCCCCCCCTCTCCTTCTCTCAATGCCAATACCTCTTCCTGGAAAAATTACATAACTATGAAAAATAAAAGCTGCCCCCCCCTTTTCCCAAATGCTGAATCATGAGAAGATATGAAAATGGCAAACCCTGAAAGAAGGAACAATGTTTCGTTTTTTTTTCCCCCTTTTTTTTGAGTTGGGGGAGAGAGAGGGGAGAAGCCAAAACAAAAAAGTAACAATTGTCTTTCTTTTTTTTTTTTTGAAAGAAAGGAGGAACCAGTTTTCTCTCAGTCATTTTTTTTTCTCTTTTTCCTCTCCCTAGCCCCTAAAGGACCAAGCGTTTTTGTCCCAATTTCAATTTTTTTTTTTTTTTTTTTTTTTTGACAACTGGGATTGAAAAATTTTGGCACACATTTACGCTTCCCTGTATCTTCAAGGTTGCATGCCCCCTTTTATAAAAATTAACGAAGTAAAAAACTGGGGGTTACCGTAAATACGGGCCTCGGTCCTTTAGGAGATTAGAAAAAAAAAAGAAGAAAGAAACAAACAAAAAAAAAAGTTACTCTTAATTCTTTTTTTTATAGTTCTTAACTTATTCACGCTATGTTTTCACCGGTCTCGTATTCCCCCTCCCCTCCTTTTTATAATTATTAACCCAACTGGTAGCAACTGCGGAGGGGAGGGGAAAGAGAATGGGGTGGGTTAAATTTACTTTTTTTTTCACTCTTTTTTATTATTATTCGAACTCTAGTTTTTTTTTTTTTTTTTTTTTTTTTTTTTTTTTATAGGGAAAAAAAAAATGGGAAAGGGAGGGAAGGGAAAAAAAAAGGGAATGTGAACAAAAAAAAAATCTATAAAAAAGAAAAAAAAAACCACCAACTCACCAGGCCGACCTTCTCCCACCTGGTAGGTGTAAATCAGTGTAACCGGCACTGAGGGGATCCTTGATCGCCATCCGTATTTTCCCTTTTGAAATGAGGAGGACCCCGGCACCGTTCTGATGCCCGCCGTAGTCGGAGGATGAGAAGATAGTGATCACGCGGCCGTTGTCGCTGAGCCGCAAACCGTTAGACTTTTCCTGGTGTGCCCTGATAATATAATCGAAGTTGTGGTTGTACAAAAAGGTGTCTACGGCCCGCTTCCCAAAAGTTTTGATCCCTGGACCCCTGGGGTTCGCACCAAACCCATGTTCATTAAGTGTCATTCCAGGCTCTGCAGGGTCCGACCATAACAGATCGGACACAAACTGTCTATAATCTCGTGTTTCCACCTCTGGGTTCCCGCTTTGAACCTCTTCAAACCGTGGGAAATTGGATTTTTCAAGAATGTCGAGTCTGGTGTCCGGACCACCATAGTACTGGGGGATTCCACCGTGCGAGCAGAAAATTCTGTCGTCGATAACAGCCGACAAGCTAAGGTATCTGAACAAAGCGTTCACGTTTGTCCAGACCTGCGTGCCCATGTCCTCTCCGAATAGCATGAGGCACTGGTGCCTGAAGGAGACTGTTCCGTAGGTCGCGACGTCGCCGTTCACCTCCGGGGACTCGTGGTTTCCCCTCATCAGGAAGATTTTATTCGGCGACAGCAACTTGTACGCAAGCAGGAACACTATACACTCCATAGAACATGTTCCACGGTCCACATAGTCTCCAAGGAATAAGAGGTCCGCTGCAGTGTAGCTCAGCTCCCCAAACGAGATGATATTCTTCATGAAACAGTACAGGTCTGAGAAGTTTCCGTGGATGTCACCGAAGACGTACAACGGCGACGACAGTCTTTGCAACAACGGTTCCTTCTCCAAAACAGGCCGGACCGCCCTGCAAAGCTGTAGAATCGCGGTTCCAAGCTCTCTCGGACGGTGGTACACAAATTCCTTCCCACCATCGACCGCCGCTTCCATAATCATGTGGAGGACCGTTGTCGCCTCGCGAGGGCGTGCTGTTTCGTCTAACGGCTCCGCTGCCTCCAGATCTCTTATTCTCATGATTGTCGATTCTGTCCCTAAAATGTCTTGTTCCGCACCGGCATCAGCGGTTGCGAAGGGATCGAATCCACCACCTGAGCCCATTGGAGTGTCAGGTTCGACGGTTGTTGCTCTTGTTACTACGTCGGACATTGTGCACATTCCCTTGGTGTCGCCTCTTTCGTCAAGGAGAAGGACTTGCGGGGAAACAAGACAAGCTTTGGGAGGCGGAAGCGAACTGACGCTGTACCCCGTTGTCTGTTTCTGCCCGGCAAAGTTCGTCTTTGGCTGCGACCTTGATCGCGAACGGTGCCCGTGAGGAGTCGTCACATCGTTCTTGTTCAAAGACATCCCAGGAACGCCTTGAGGGTGTTGTAAGTGTACATTGGGTGGTGTACCCGGTACGGGAACAGATGCCATGGAGGTGGCTTTGGATGAGGGTGTGTTCGGGGCTTTCCGATCCCATCTGGTGTCTTGCGGTTGTGGTTGTTGTTGCTGCTGAAGCGGTTGTGGTTGTTGTTGTGGAACCGGGCGTTTTTCCTTCTTTCGAGGGGTGGCGTCCGGCATGTTCTTCAGCTCTGCTTCGATAGACCTCAGCCTGCTTTCCGTGTGGAACACGTCTGTTACTAATGTCGCCATTTGTGTTTGGTCCAGCCCGTCTTGCCAGCCTTTCACCTCGTCTGGTGTGAAAACCGAATTGGAGACGCAATCGATCCCCGTTGTGTCCCCCCTGTGGTTCAACCCTTTCCCCAAGTCAATGAAAATCCTCCACTCGTCCGTCACCCCTCGGATTCTTCCTACTTTGTAGTGTGCCTTCCCGTTAGCCGCGTCTTCCAACCTGAACCTTATGTAGAACCCGACTACTACGCCTGCGAATCTCCCTTCTAGCTTCTGATGCCAGTCTAATAGTTTATCTCTCCCAACCCAGACAGCGTGAATGTTCGGGAAGCTCCCCCTGGGTACCCCCTGCGGTGCTGACACGATGGGTGCAGGCCTTTCGACTGCCGTTTCGCCCGTGCCCTGTGTTTTTTTTTTTTTGTTTTGTTGTTGTTTTTGTTAATACCTTGTTTACATAATAGAAAACTCCCGGGCGTGTTGTGCTCTGCCTGACCACCCAGCCCTCGGGGGGGCGGGGGTCGAATCTCCTGCACGCCTCAGTATCGTTGAGGCCTACAGCTGCCATACCTCCCCACACTCCCCCTGCTGTGTAGAAGTATAATTGGTTTTTTTTTTTTTTTTTATAGAGACCGCGACTCCTCTCACGGGGGTCGAGGGTTGGTTAAAGTGAAAAATGTCGGACGGACAAATGCCCGGAAAACGGACCTCGTGTACTTTGGAGGCATTATTTCATTTTCCCCCAACTGGGACAAGCTTTGCCACAGGAGAGGCTATACCAGCCGCAGGCCCACCACCGGGAACCAAGGGGACAAAGTAGAGCAAGGACCTTCGCCATGGAAGTCAGGGCACTGATTGACGAACACCGAATAAAGCCTAAGCTTATTTGCAACATGGACCAAACGTCCCTGCAGCTCCTCCAACAAAGACCCCCCCAGAGAGGGTGCTCTTTTTTTTCCATGATGTTTTTTGCTTATCCGATTATAGGCAGATTGTGGGACGATGTTTTTTTTTTTTTTTTTTTTTTTCGGGCAATGACTCATTATGACTTCGGTCTATGAAAGTTCTTTTAAAAAAAAATGCAAACACGTTTTTTTTTTTTTTTTTAAAGCCATCAAGCCTTTTGGCAAAAAGTTAGAAAGAGGGGGGAGTTTTTTTTTCTTTCTTCTTTTTTTTTCTTTTCTAGAATCCTTCCTGTTCCAGCTCCCTCACCACGGCCTCAATGCACGCCGCACAGTTCTCCTCCTCGTACGGGGACGCGTCCGCGCGCTCTACCACCCCCTCGGCCAGCGCGAGGCAGTTCAACACCTCGCCCCTGCTGTAACATTCCCCGACGAGAAGCCGCGAGAAACAGTCTGCGAGCACAGGCATGGCGATCTGGTTGTGGTTAAAATGACATGTAGTGACCGACGCAACACGACCCTTGGCAACCTTGAAATCAAGGGTCAATGACCTTGTATGGCAGCGGTGGGTAAAGGTCGGTGTTCCTGCAACGACGAGAGATGTGAGCCGGTCCCTCTCTTCGCGTTCATCAGAGTCGAGAGATGTCACTGTTCTACGGGTCACATCGACCACCCCGTACTCCTCAAGGAGTTGATTTTCTATCGCTTCACGAATTCGAACAGGGTCGCCGCCTGTGTTCACGACAGGGGAACGGACTGACCCGACAGATTTGCATTGGATATGAGTAGAGTCGAATGGGTTGGGCCGTAAGGAGCCTTTTAGACTTGACAAATCGGTGCTGATCAGTAGCGTTCCGTGGTGGTAAGCACCTTTTGAAAGGATCCGGAAGGCGGACCCACATATTTTATTTTCGGAGATCCACAGATCGTGGCGGGGTCCTGGGGTCGTGCCTGGGACACCCGCTTTTTCGAGCGATTTTGACACCATTTCAATACTTCTTTTTGGGGAGTACATGGCTCTCGGAGTGATGACCGAAAAACACAAACACCCGGAATCGTGGTACACGGTGCCCCCGCCGCTGTTTCGTCTCACCAAGGTCGCCATTTTTTTTACTTTTTCCGGGTTGCACTCCAGAAACTGGTTTTGGTACCTCCCCAGTATCACTGATGGCTCGTTGTAATATGTGAAGAGCTGCACGGTGTCGTCGTTCAGAACAGGGGGTTTCTTCTTCTTGGCCTCGTAGAGTTGCAGCATTTTGTCTTCAACTGCCAGGTTTGAAAACGGGCACGTCAGCATGCTCCTCGCAATCACAGCTTTCATTTTCTTTTTTAAAATTTTCCCCCGCCCCTTTCCTTTGCGGAAGAAAATCGTTTGAGATACAAAAGAAAAAAAGAAAATAAGAAAAAAAGGGGAGGGGGGTGGTTGTGCGTTCATTTTTACTCAAAATGGTGTTAAGAAAACTGTTTTCTTTATTTACAAAAGAATGGGGGGGGGAAGGGGGTAGTAAGATGAAAAACATTTTTTTCAGGGTATTTATGAACACTTTTTTTTTTCCCTCTTAATCTTCGTCCTCGGCTTCCTTGGGCATTTCCAAGGCCTGTTCTTCGGGCAGTACATCAGGTAACTTTTTTTTTTTCCCATCCCCCCCCCAAAAAAAAACCATACCTCAGGTCTCGGCTCGGGCACAGGTGGAGGAGGAGTGGGGGGCCGCATTTTTTCGGAAGTTGCGGACGGGAGCGTCCCGGCCTCAACGGCTTTCTTGACAAGGTGACACGCACTGTATGAGCTTGTGACCGGTGTTTTTGAAGAGAAATCTTCCAGATCTCCAGCCGCGAACCGCCACAGCCCACCGTGAGGTGTCAGCCCGGCTAACCGATCGTTCAAAGTGGAAAAGAAATCAGGTGTGACCTCCTGCGTGAAGAAGAGGACCTCGAACGCGGAACAGAGCGAGTGCGGTTCTGCAAAACGGGTTTCACCCGAAGATATTTTCGACAGTTTGACGACATTGCCAGAGGTAACGTTGATCCCTATTGTGTTCAAGCTGTCTAGATAGTCACTGCGAAGCTCACCCCCAGCAGACATTGTCACATCGATCAGCACTGACGCATCTAAATCACCAGCAGACGGAACAGGCCGTTTCAGGAAAATCGCCACTTCTTCACCGTTACAACGCAGGACAGGTACCAAAACAGCGTTGTCCTCTGCAAACACAAAAGACGTCGGGGAAGGGTGGCGAACCTGGTTGTCCGTGAACGCGCTCACTTTCACCGTAACAGAACGGAGGATCTTCGTCCCGGGAACCCATTCAACAGAGCTCACCTTTAACGAGTTAACATGGTACCCACCCGGGATCGAACTCGGGGTTTCTATCTTTTTCACCCAATCTTCAAACGGTCTGAAATTCGCGACCCTGATCAGGGTCATCAGGGATATTTTCAAATCGGGGGTGGCGGACAGAGAGAGGTCCTTCCCTTGTACCGACAATGAAAACGAAGGGGAGGAATCCGTCGCACGCTTGATCTCAAAAGGCTGCCATTCACCGTTTGTGTAGATTCCGTCTTGGGTGAACGCACCTTCCTGCCCAAACCGGTGCAGGAAAACACCCTTGCCGACGGGTTTGAACTGGTCGAAGGCACCGTAGTAACGAACTCCTCCGGACAGCCTCCATTCTCCCGTGACGAAGTTATCGGTGTGAAACGCGCCTGAGAAGACGGACATGTCCGCTGCGACGGTGTACGTGCCTTGGCCGGAACGCTTCCCGGCAACCCAGTCTCCTGAGTAAGTGTCGCCTGTTGGGTAGGTGAAACGGCCTTTCCCGCATTTTTCGTCCATTTTCCATAAACCATAATATTTTCCCCCGTCGGGGTGGAGCATTCTCCCGGATGCGTGTCTGTGGTTGTCCATCCAGTTTCCAATGTAGATTTCACCGGAGGAGGCCCACCAGTAGCAGCCGATGCCCTGGCGTTTGTTGTCGGAGTACTGTCCTATGTAGCAGTCGCCGTTTGGGTACAGGGACTGTCCGAGGCCGGTTTTTGTGTTTGTGATGGCGTTTCGCTGGCCTTGGTAGATGCCTAGTTCGCCGATGGCGCGGATTTTGTAAGGGTTGGAACCTTCGTCGTCGGCGTACTCAGCGATGACTAGTTCGTGGATGGGTGGTGGTGTTTCCTTTTCTTCCTCCGGGTCTTCCGGTTCCCCGTTTTCTTCTAGGGCTTCGAGGCGTTCTTTTTCTTCTTGCTCGCGTTCTTTTCTCTTCTCCACGAATTTGTCGTAGACACCCAGTTCTTTGTCGTCGAAGACGAAGGCGGAGCGGGCGGCCTTCTTCACCAGCCATTCGACTAGAACGAATTTTTGTTGGAGCGTGGCCCACATGAGCAGGCTCTGGCCCGTTTCCGGGTTTGTTTTTTTCAGCTCTTCGAGGAGCTCCTCTTCCTCTTTCTCGTTCAGATACTTTACTATTTTTCCGATCTGCGGACCCGGACCCACAGCGCCGCCGTCTGTGCTCTCTGGGTCTGCAAATTTCCAAATTTCCGGGATCACAACCTGCTGTTCGTCGGCCTCAGCATCGACTTCTTCTTCTTGATCGCCCATTTTTCCCCCCTCTTTTTTTTTTTTTTTTTTCCTGTTCAAAAATTTAAGATTTTTTTTTCCTTTTAAAAATTGAAAAAAAGGGACTTTCCAAAAAAAAAAAAAAAAGAGGAGCCGTTCCCTCCCTCTTTTTCTCCTCCCTTCTTTGGAAGTGAAGGGGGGGGGGGGGGAGAAGAAGGAAAAAAGAGGAGGTTAAAAAAAAAAAAAAAAAAAACAACAACAAAAAAAAGTAAACAAAGGAAATCTGAATCTAGCCTTTCTTTTTCTTTCTTTTTTGCGCAACTTCCCGGTTTGAATGCCCGAGAAAAGGGGGGGGATCACTATGATGGGAGTGGAAAAAAAAATTGAAAAGAAAAGCTGCCTGGCTATTGACTGCCCGGAGAAAATGAGGGAATACAAAGAAAAAAGGAGGGAGAGGAAAGAAAAAGAGGAGAAAAGTAAAAGGTTGCCTTGCTTTTTTTTCCCTGCACCCCTCCGCCCCCCCGCTTCCACTTTTACCTTACTTATTCCTCCAACAAAAAAAAGGCTTGCGAAGATCTTGTTTTTTTTTTTTTTTCTATTTTCTTTTTTTTCCCCTTCCTCTCCCGTCCCTGGTGTTAAAGCCCAGCCTTTCTCAGCTTACGATATAAAAAAAAAAAAAAAAAAAAAAAAAAAAAAAGAAGAAGAGGAAAAAAAAAGGTACAAAAAAAAAAAAAAAAATGCATCTGTGTGCATACAGAGGAACGCAAGAAGAAAAAAAAAGGGGAGAACGACGGGGAAGAGCCCTTTCCTTCAAATGGTTCCACCTTTTTTTTTTTTATAAAGTGGGTGGCGAGAAAAAAAAAGAAAAAAAAAGAGAAAAAAAAAAATCCCATCCCCCTCAATTATATATCTTCACCTTCGGAGATCCACGCACTGATAAAAGGGAACAAAAAAAAAAGGGAGACACAAAAAGAAACTCGGTTTTTTTTTTTTTTTTTTTTTTTTTTTTTTCCTTTCTTTTTTTTTTTTCAAAAAGAAGAGTGGGGGTGGGGGGGAACAAAAAAAAAAAAAAAAAAAAAAAACACACAGATCAAAAAAAAAAAAAATTAATTCTTCGACAGTGTTATCATAGTGACCGCGGCACCAAGCACGCAGAATGCGCTGACAAGCTTGATAAGATTTGTCTTACCGGTTATCTCCTTGAACACCACAACACCCCAAATGGCTGAAACAAGCCCGGGTCCAGTAGTGACCAAGGGGAAGGACACCATCAACCCAAGATTTCCATTTGCGACGAACCAACAAATATCCGCCACCCCCCACATAAGCCCAGAGAGAAACGCCGGCAACAGCATCGCGTGGTAGCTAACTGTGTCCTTGTATTCGGGCTTAGCCATTTGAAATGCAGCATATAACATCATGTAGAACGTAGATGTGGCGTAGATACCGCAGAAATGGGAGAAAACGTAGTCTAGAGAGTTTCCTGAGTAAAGCGTGTTTCCTTTAAGAGTAAGTTCCCCAGCATGGTTTGCCATGTGCGTAGGGGGGTCGAAGTTTAATCCATATAAGATACCGCTTAGTACCGACATGGCTATTCCAACAGGCTTCCGCATTGGCCCGAGAGATTCTTCAAAAGAAGGAACGGTGGCGTCGCTGCGGGTTTCGTTGTCATTCACGAGAACATCGTTTTCTTCATCGTCGTCGGTGTCTTCTGAAGAGGATTTTTTTTTCTTGTCGAGAGACGGTTCGATTGAAGCAAATGCGAACACTGCGATCGACGCGATCACCACCCCTGCAACGTTCAAACCCGTGTTGTCCACCGTTTCCTTCACAACTCCAAACATTCCAAATTTCCCTGACGACCACCCTGTTAACATGTTACATGCTCCCCATATGCATAAACCTAATGACAATCCAATGCATTTAATAATAGTGACGGACATAATATTTCCCGTGCACCAGAGGAATCCCCCGAACATGGCGTAGGGGTGGAAGTCTGGGGAGCCTCGGAAAAGTTGGACCACCATGCCTGCTAGCATGATTGCGCTGCATACCACCCATTGGAAGAAAATTCCGTTTCCTGTTTTACAGGTTTTCACGGGGACGAAGTTGGAGCCGAAGAAGAGAACGGCGATCATGGCGCATATGTAGCCAAGTCCCGAGCTTTTCGTGCCGCTTCTTGCGCATCCTGCGAATATTACATCGGTGTCGCAGCCGTCATTGTCGCATAGGTGGTCGGTGCACTTGCCTGTGTAGCAGTCATCATCGATGTCGCAGGTTTCGTTGACCGCCAGGCCCCTCACGCAGTAGCCCTTCCAGTACCTCGAGCACTGCCTGTCGGAGCACTCCCTCGTTTGTTTTTCCGGGTCGTCCGTGAACGCCGGTTGCCCGCATTGTCTCGCGGTCGCCAGCTGGACCCCCACTATCATTATAATTAGCAAACGTTTCATTTTTTTTTTCCCCCTTTTTTTTGTAAATAAATAGAGAGGGAGTAGGAGGGAAGGGGGAGAATAGGAGAGATGGAAGCAAAAAGTTTTTTTTTTTTAAAAAAAGGGGTCCCTTTATATAATTGAACAGGGTGTTTCTTTTTTTCCCCTCTTTTTCTTTTTTTCTTTGTGTTGCTAAGTGAGAGGTGTGGAATGTGTGTGTTTTTACCTTTTCCCCCCTCTTTGTTCTTCTCTTTTTTTTTCCTCTTTTTCTAAAATGCGTTCGGGGTCACACAATGCACAGATTGGCAAAGTGTGACGCTTGAAAGAAAAAGAAAGAAGAAGAAAAGAAGAAAAAGATGTCTTTGAAGGGAACCTGCAGTATGTGACAGGATCGCCGAAAAAGAAAAATAGGGGGGAAAAAAAAACATACACAAGAAGAAACAAAAACAAGAGAAAAAAAAAAAGAAAAAAAAAAGAAAAAAAAAAGAAAAAAGAAAAAAAAAGTCAAATTGCGTATCAAAAGAATTGACCGCGAAGACGGAGGAAAAAAAAAAAAAAGAAAAAAAGAACAAGAACAAGAATAAGAACAAGCTGTATAAAGAAGCAGAAGAAGAAGCGGTGCCGCAAACACCAGCCACCAAGATTTCTAACAAGGAAGAAAAAAACCAATCATACATTTTTCAAAAAAAGCACAATAATAACACCCCTTTTTTTACCTAAAAGGAAGCCAGGTCCTGAAGCTCGGCCTCGCTCAGCACCCTACCATACATGGCTACACCACCCAGGACCATCGTGGTTCCACTGCCCAAGATGCGCCCAAAAGAGAAGGCAGCACCGGGCCCCATCCTGTGCACCACAACGTCACCCACACGAGCTCCGTCCCGTGTCAGTTCCAGCTCCAGGCGGTCGTCTTCCTCTACTACAAGCGATGGGTTCAGGCCTGTTGATCCAGCGTTGTTCGAAACATGGAAGGAGCCGCTGCCATGCGGGACCACGGCACCCTCCCGCTTGAAGGTGTACGCCACCATGTAGTTGCGGGAGGCGATGGCGTTCAAGCTGGGTGCCTTCACCCCGTAGGTGATGGTGCGTTCAGCGGCAGGGGCCTTCAGGTCCACACGCACGTAGTGCTCGTTCACCTGGTCTGCTGCAACGTTGTAGCCGTTGAACTTCACGATGAAGCGGAGGGGGTGGAACACCCCCCACGAGAACTCCTTCGGGTTCGTCACGGGGTTGAAGGCATCCTTGTAGACACGCTGTTCCACCCACTCCTCCCCATCGTTGTAAGATGTAGGGGTTGAAACACCGTCCTGTGAGCTCTGTGCCTGTGTCCCGTCGTGGGTCATAGCTAGAAGGTGCCATTCCCCTTCCGACAGGTGCGCCCCGTTCAAGGCCCGGATCCTCGCGTACTGGTCCCCGCCTGTCCCTGCCTGAGGGTAGCTCGCCGCGCCTGTCGCGCTGATGTGCCCAAACAGCCTGTCCCCGTAGCGTCCTGTCCGGAACAGGGAGTATTGTCTCTGCCCGCTGTATTTTTCCCACGTCCCCTCGTCCCAGATCCCTGCGATGTGGTGGTGGTTGCTGTTCACCCCGAGCCACACCCACGCCACCAGCGAGAACGGGTCCGCCCCGCTGATGTCCAACGGTGTCCTGTCAAAGCTGCTTCTTTCCACCGATGCGAACAGCGACGTTCCCTTCACGTTCAGTCCCTTCCCGTTGAACGGCCCGCCTGCCCTTGTTGCCGTCACGGGGTGCGATGAGGGCCATGTTGCCTCTGTGTAGCCGGGTGCACCGGGTTCGCTTCCCCCGTGCCCTCTGCGCAGCCATACGGGGTACAGGCCGTCTGGTCCCTCCGCACCCTGGTTGTCTACGTTTGACTGCGCCACGTAGTTACCCGTCTGGCCCTTTGTCTCGAAGTCCCAGAAGGCCACCAGGTGGGACTTCGCCAACACCTTCGCTGACATCGTGGTCGTTGTTGCTGTTGTCGGGGCAGGGGTGCGCGGGGGGGTCGGCACCTCCTCCCTCAATCCTCCACCACACACGCAGCACGCCTCGCCTGCAACGTGCTCGTTACGGTAGCGGGAGCCGTACCACTCGCAGCGCTTGCTCTCAGCACCGTACCAGGTACACCCCGTTCCGTACGGCTTGTCCACCCAGACGCTCCCACTGGAGAGCCGCAGGTCCGTGCACCTCGCCGGAGCCGTAGCCTCAGCAACGGCCTTCTTCCCTGCCAGTTCCAGGGTCAGCACTAGCGCCAGAAGCACCGTGGACTGCTGCATCCTTTGTTTTTTTGTTTTTTGCAATGTTGCTGGGAGGGTTTTTTTATTTTGTTTTTTTTTTATTTTTTTTTTTTGTTTTTTCTGGTAGAAAAAAGAAACACAACAAACTAAATAACAAACAAGCCAGACAGCAAAATAAAATAAAATGTACTTCTATCTAAATAAGGATTCTTCTGCAAGAAAAAGAGAAGACCTCCCCCCCTCCCATTTTCTCGTTCTTTTTACTTTTTATTTCACAACGGTGTGACGCGCCGCGGGGTCCCGCTGGCACCCACCGATGCCAAGGAAGTGTTTGTTTGCACCAGCCAATCAAGCCATTTTTTCCGTTCCTCAGGCTCCATTGAGAGCACCCATCGGTGTTTGGCAGTGGCGAGAAAGAGAAGGTCGGGCCTGTTGTAGCCGGCCCCGGCTTTCTCGAGTTCAAGCGCCACGATTTCGTCAGTGACGACGCCTTCAAGTGAGGCGAGGATGAGCACGTGCTGGTTATTCCGTGTGACCGCGGAGTAGATTCGGCGGACAACCGTGCCCTCCCCTGTGAGGGTTTGTACTTTGAGCTTGCAGATGGACCCTTCGGACAGTCCAGGGCCTTGTTGGTACACAGATGCAGGGGCAGTGTGTGGGTCCATGTAGTATGGGGACGGCATGAGTTGGGTTCCGAGGTCGCCGCCGATACCCAATGAGGCTTCCTTCATGAGATTGTTGCCCGCGCTTTTCTGGCTGTTGAACCGGTCCTCCAGCTCCCGTTTTCTGATGGTCAGCCCCTCCTTCGTCTCCTCCCTGTGGCGGACGACGTCGCGAAGCGTGTTCTTCATGTCGGAGATGTCCTGCCGTAAGTCAGATGTTTTGACGCCCGTCTTGCTGCAGTCGTGTTGCGATTTCCATGCCTCCATGGTCTCTAGCTGGCTGCGTACCCTATTCAGCTCTGCTAAGGTCGCGTTTAAGTCAGCGTGTAGAATTCTGTTTTGATCCCTCAACCGTGTGGCAGATTCAACATCTTGGTACGAATTTGAGGTTGCGGAGGGTGATCTGTCGGACTTTGATGGTGGGGACACAACGGATGCGTGTTGATGGTGATTGAAGGAAGGACGTGAGGAGAGTTGTTCTGTTAGTTGGATTACCTGCCGTTTGAGGTCTCTGTTAGCAGTTTCTGCTGTTTGAAGGCGTCTCCCTAATGACTCCACCATCGTTTGTTTTTCTTGAAGTAATTCGTTCATTTCGTTACCGAACCCGGCTTCCTCGACAGGTTGATGCCGTCTCCCCCTGTATGGGACGGATTTCCCTGCGAACGCGTTTGGTGATGGAACACCTTCCTGTTCCCCAACCACCCCGCCGATGCTCGGGGTTCGTTCCGTCCGCTGTTCATATCCGACATAGATGTAACAGTTCGGCCGCAGCCCGTTGAAAGCTGGAGGTTTGTCAGTCCGAAGAAGCTCCCCCTTCTGGTCCCGCGACAGCCCTTTGTACAACGTGTACTCAGGGGGAAGCCCTGCCCCAGTGTTCCCCGGTACGATTCCCAACAAAGTCAAAAGCTTACCGATTTGCTGAGCCGAACCAACTGGCTTATCATCGTCAAGGCGCCAGTTTAAACGTGCGTCCGGCTGAGCATTGGCAAGGGCTGCTCTGTCACCTGTTACTTTGACCAACATATTTTGCGTCAGTATTGGGGAGGAGGGGTGCCTGCGCACGTGGTTTTTTTTTTTTTTTTTTTTTTTTTTTAGGATAACAAATGTTAGGGGGGGAAAAAAAAGAAGGAAAGAACCACAAAAAAAATTAACGTAGAAAAAAAAGTAAAAAAAAACTTTCACCCCCCGCCCATCTCCTCCAGCTCCGCTTCCAACAGCATTTTGTTGTACACCAACCTCATCACCCGAATCTCGTCTGGGGCCATGTCCCTGGTGGTGTATTCTTCACTGTCCTGCCTGCCGAGCAGCTCCACCATCTCTCCGTATTTTCTTTCCCCGCATCCTATCTCTGCCAACTGTTCATTAGTGGTCTCCAAATACCCCAATAGAACAGCACGGTGCTCGGTTTGCTCTGTGAACGATCCTGCGGTAGGAGATGGAACCGGTGCTGTATCTTGCATAGCCCATTGAATGCAGGTTCCTGTGGACTCTTCTCGGCCCTCACTGGACTTGACCGACCACGTCACGGAAGGAGGTTGGGGTTGGGTTTGTGTTCGTGTTTTTTCTTCAGGCTGAACAACATCGGCTCGACAGGGTTCCCTGTCGTCATCTGACGAGAGAACAGAGTCGGGCAAGGATTCAACAAGATTGATGTCCTTTTCCCGGGCGATTTTCGATTTATAAGAGGTGCTGGGTAGAGGAACAGACGTCGACACCCGGGTTCGTACCACAGGACCTGGTCGAGGCGCGTTTTTCCGTAAACGTCGGTTTGGGACGGCAGATGGGTTGTTCGGGGTTGAAAGGCGAGCTGTTGAGTCAGTCAAAGGATGCGCTCGGATCTGCTTGCAAACATCGTCTTGATACGCGGTTTTCGATTTTTTAGGAGCGGGTGCTCCAACGCCATACTTCTTCAGAGCAACAGAAACGCATTCAATTGAAAGAAGTTGCGTCGCATCCGGACGACGAGTTTGGTTTTTCGTGAGGCATTTCGTGATGAGGTCAACAGCCTCGGAACCGTACTTGTCCTTGATCCCGGAAAGCCCGCTTACTCTCGCTTTTACAATTTGCAAGATGAGAGAAGCTTGGTTAGGAGCCTTGAACGGGAGGTTTGCGGTTGCCATTTGATACGAGATGACTCCTAATGCCCAGATGTCTGATTTTTCGTTGTAATCAACACCGTTGCACATTTCAGGAGAAAGGTAGTAAGGCGTCCCCACGATTGATTTTGCCATGGATGTGGAACTTGAAAGGATTCGAGCCAAGCCAAAATCGCCCAATTTCACACCAGTCCCGGTTTGGGTCAGAAAAATGTTCGCGGTTTTCAAGTCACGGTGGAGTATACCATGGGCGTGGACAGTTTCCAATCCGACTGCGATTTGTGTGAAGTAGCTCCAGAACAGGTGTTCGGGTAGACTGTTCGGGTTCAGCGAAGCCAGTTTCTGCTGCAGCGTGCCCCCTCTCGCGTGTTCCATCACCATGCACAGACACCCTTGGTCCACAAAGCTCTCAACGTATTCTACGATATACCTGCAGCCCTGCTCTCCTAGCTTCGCCAGCACCTTGACCTCGGTGAGGCAGCCTTCCCGGTCTCCATCGTCAAGCTCTGTGACGTCTATCACCTTCACCACGAGTCTCTTTGAAGAGTGTGGCTTCCCACAGGTGTATACTCGGCCAAAGGTACCCTGGCCTATTCTTTCATGAATAGTGTAAGGGCCCAGGGTTCGGGGTTGCATTTTTTTTTCCCCCACCCTGTTTCCCCCCCTGTTGGAATAATAATAATATGAAGGGAGAAAAAAAGAGAAAAAAAAAAACCATAAAATAACTCTGATCAAACACACTGTTTTTTTTCTTTTTTTTTTTTTGTTCCTCTCTCACCAACTCAAATGCGACTGCAATGCGGATAAACACATGATCAAAGCCTCCTCCGTCCGGATGGTTTTCGACCCTTGGTTCGGAAGCGCGTTCACCCATTTGTGAAACACGTCTTCAGGGGCATAACCACGCAGCGCCGGGTCGGTAGCAATGCACGCCTCGAGACCCTTGGGGCCTCCGAGGACAAGGAGCGGGCGGTAGTGTGTGGGGAGGGACGCGGAAAATGCAGGGTTGTGTATCGACTCCCCTCGCTCGGAGGTACCGATCACCAAATCGTACCGGTCCACACCAATGGCTTCCGAAAGAGATGCGGCAGTTCTGACCTCATACCCCCAATAAGTCCCATCTTTACTAGCTTCCTCTTTAGCAACAGGGGTACCTGTTGGCTTCTCCTTCCCGTATGCGTCGTCGTCCATCTTCACCGTGACCCTCATACCTACGGGGATTTCCATGGGAACGGTGACCTTTTCCCAGATTCCGCATTCTATTTCGCTTGACATTTGAGCTTCTTCATCGTCGTTAACCGAGACACCTTCTCTGTAAACAGTGCGATCGTCGGCTAGGGGGTGTGAAGAAAGCATTAATGGGGGTAAGGCACCGCTGTCTCTTGTGTCGAGGTGGAGCGGGAACAGCAGTTTTCTCAGGTATTGCGGGCATTCTGTCAGCATGAGGTTTCGGGACATGAAGGCTGTGGGGCCCTTGATCCCCTTGAACTCGCCGAATAGTTCGTCTGCTGCTGGTTCCCATCCGGCCTCCTCGTTGAAAACTACGATTTCTGAGATTCGGAAGACCGCGAGTGCCCTTGCGATTTGTCCCACCAGGTATGTTTTTAAGATGGATTTGTGCTGGGTCTCGAGGATCGAGGAGGGCATCGCGATCGCCAAGCCTTTTTTTTCGGTGTTGATCAAAACCGTGTTTTCGCGGACGGGTGGCATTGTTTGTTGATTTTGTTTTTGTTTTTTGTTTTTTGTTTTGTTCCCCTCTCCCCTCCCTCCTCCCGTTCACTTTTTTTTTGGGGGGGATTGATTTTCCAAAAAAGAGAGAAAAAAAAAAGAAGAAAAAAAAGGAGGAAGAAAAAAAAAAGAGAATACAGGCGTTGTGTTTTTTTGTGTTTTTTTTTCCTTCTTTTTCTAAAAAGAAAAAGAAAAGTTTTTTAACCATCTACCAACGGACCATTTTTGCCCACCAGGGGGTAAATTTTCAAAACTTCAAAAAAAGCTATTCCAGCGCAACGCCGGGGCTATATGCCCCCGGAAATGCCTCCAGATGTCCCAATTCTAGAGAGAGGGTGCCCACAGCAGGGTTCACCCCCACAACATTGTCAAAAATATCGTTCCTGAAGTGCCCGAGAGGGGATACAAAAAACAAGTCAAAAAAAATCGACTGTAAAATTCTATAAAAAGCTATTTAAGGCCTTCTTGACGCGGTTCGTATGTACCCCAGGGCTGGGGGACTTCTTTTTTGACCCCGGGAGGGGTTTCTGGGGGGTATCCCCGGCAAGGTGGTAGTCTTTGAAGCACGGAGTCACGCAAAGTTGTACCAAGCAGGCTGAACACTGAAATAGGGGTCTTTTCGACTTGCAATGCCTGCACCGCACGTTGCACTACTTTTTCGGGGAAATGGTCCCAGAAGGTACTGTCACGGCGCATTGGGGTCTCAGAGCACTCGTTCTGTGTTTCGGGGCATGGTATTGGGGCAGCCTGCTCTGTAGTTGATTTTATCTGTTGTTTAGACTGCCTCCTTAGTAGCCCTTCGATGACTGCCTCTTTGAAAGGCCTGAATCCACTGTCGTTCGTACTCAGGGCGTTGGGGGGCAAGGCTTCTTTCCAAACAAGCCAAGCATTCGCCAGAGATTTACCTAACAAGTACAAAAATACTTTTAGGGGCCACTTTTAAGTCATAAGGGAGCGTTTATGGCGTTTTGTCACAGCATCACCCAGCGTCGGTTCCGCCCATTGCGGTGTTGTAAATATGCACTTGGTGGGGGGCGGGATGTCCTTTCCGGCTTTCATTCTCTTTTGGCGGACACGTCAAATTCGACTTCACCGGAACATCCAACGTCGATAGAAAGCACGCTGGCATGATGTCATGCCACGTTGTGGTGCAAAGGATGCTCGCGTGCTGGTGGAACTGGGTGTCCCCACGGGATGCGCGTCCTTGGCATGCGGCCTCGCTTCTTTGGGGCATCCATGATCTCCGGGAGGCCTTTGCGATAAGTAGAAGTCAGCACGCTTGTTTGTTTCGCTGTGGAAACACAGATTTCCCAGAATAGTCAAAAAGCGGTCTCTTGACATGACGGTGGCGTACCCAGGGGTGTAGTTGAGAGACGTGGAGCCAGTGTGCCAGTAATCAGAATAATCTGCCTTGATATCCAAGTCCATCGACAAAAGGACACCTAGGAAGGTACGCAGAGAAGCAGCATCGAGATCCAGGGAAACACCTTTTTTAGCCGCATTTGCCACATTGTTCGAAGTTATGACCCGAATAACGTTTGGGACGAGCATTTGGAGAATATATGGTATGGCGTTGAGCCTTTGATGTCAAAACAGGGTCCACAAGGATTCAGATCTTCACGAAACCGGATGCCTTCCAACTGCTCCGGCTTTGCCGTCCAATCACCCTGCTGTGACTCGGAATCGGTCGAATTCGTATCAGAATCACTGTTTGTATCAAAATTGCATAATAGGGATGAGCCATCGTGCTGCCATCACTCATAACGTCTTCTTCCGGCCCTCTTTCCGGGCGCCTTTTTTTGAAGTGATTTTTAAGGGTAAATTTGGGCTGGCGTTTTTTTTCATTTTTTCATTTTCTTGTTAAGTTAGGGCAGCATTTAGTTTATTTTTTTCATATTTTCCGCGCAGGACCCCGCCGGCAAGAAAGGGCCGGGCCGTATTGCATTGAAAGCCCTTTGCGTAAAAGATTTTTTTTCAAATCGTCTATATATAGACGCTCGTTGATAGATGGTTAATTTTTATTTTATTTGTCGAGACTGAAAACTAGAGTTTGATGGCGGGCGTTTTGTTATGAGTATTTCTTTTTTTTTTTTTTTTGAAAAAATAATTCTTTATGACTATATGTCTTTGTTGTTCACACGAGCAAAAAAGGTTTTAAAAGAGCTGCGAAGGTTTTTTTTGCTCGGCACAAGTTGCATATGGTTATAAAATCATTTTTTGAAAGACAAAAAAAAAAAAAAAAAAAAAAAAAAAAATACCGCTCGTGAAAAAAAATGAAGCTTCCGGCAAACAAAAAAACTAGTTTTCTTTTTTCCCTCTCCCCATAAAATTTAAAAAGTCCTTACACCTTGGGGAACAAAAAAAAAATGTAAGGGGAAAAACAAAACAAAATCCCCTCCCCCCCCCAAAAAAAACAAAATAGTTATCACGGAACAGGCTGTGCAAGGAACCAATCATTTATCTGTACAAAAAAAAAAATTCCCCCACTCTTTCCCAGAACCCAAAACACACACACCTTCTTCAGGGTAACAGCACCGAAGTCTTCCAGCACCACGTGTGCGCCATGCTTCTCGAGCTCTTCCCTGTTGTTTTCTCTTGCGAGACCAATCACAAGACGGAACTGAACGTGTGGGGAATATTAAAAAAAGAAAAAAGAAAATAAAAAAAAAGAGGGAAAAAAAATCCATACATTTCCGTGTCGCCCGGCTGCTACGCCACTCACCGCATCTTCGATCACAATTGCCTCGGAGGGAGACACTCCAAGCTCGGTACAAGCAGTGACGAAAATGTCACCCGCTGGTTTCCCTTTGAGGCCTCGCTCCGCAGACACCACTCCGTCTATCCGCGACTCAATGAGGTGGGTGAGCCCGGCTTTTTCCAAAACAGAAAGCGCGTTTTTGCTGGAAGAAGCGAGACCCAATCGAATACCCAGGCTTCTACACGTCTGCATGATACGCACTGAAGAGGGGTACACCTCTACACCCTCGGTTTCCAAGACAGATAAGAAAAAATCGTTTTTCCGGTTTCCGAGGGAGCAGCATGTGATGTTTTCTTGGTTTGGTTTGTCGCTTGGGTCGCCGCGGTCGATGTCGATACCTCTGCTGGACAGAAATGTCTCAACGCCTTCGTACCTCGGGCGGCCGTCCACATGGTCTAGGTAGTCCTTGGTTGTGAACTCTTTGAACCCTTCGCCGTCCCTGTCCTTCAGGTATGCGTCGAACATGGCCTTCCACGCCCTGGAGTGGACGCTGGCTGTTTTCGTGATGCAGCCGTCCAAGTCGAAGATGACGGCTTTGAAGCTTAGCTCCTCTCGCAGCCTGTCGCCCAACCAATCCCTCCAAAAGTTTTTCAGATCCTCCGGCTTCGCATCCACCGCAGCGTGCAACATCTCATCCACCAGGTTGTGCACACGGTGCGTCTCAAAATACTCATTCGCTTGGTTTTCCATTTTTTTTTTTTTTTTTCGTGCTGTCAAAAAAAGATGTCAAATCAGGAAGGGGGTTAAAAAAAAAAAAGATGCGATTTTTTTTAAAGGGGTGGGGGGGGAGGAATATCTAATCCTCGCCACTGTCGTCGTTGGCCGTGTCGGCAGGTGTGTCTTGGACCCACTGTCCAGCAGTGTCTTGCATGGCTTCCCTGTGCCGGATTGTGAAGAGGCCTGGTGTCTTGATGGCGGACATTGTTGGTGATCTCTGTTTTTTAACAGGTATCCGATGGTGTCGGAGGGTCTGTAGTGTTTCGTTGTCCACTCCTTTGAGGAGGATCGCAAGCTCGCTCTTGTGCAGCGAGCTCCACACCCGCTCCTTGAGCGCCTTCATTGTCTGGCGCACGGTCATCAACGGGGGCTGGTTCTCGATCACAATAGCGTACTCTTGAGCGTGTTCGAGAGGAGAGGTCCGCACGATATTCAAGTCCTGAAGAGGTCCCAACGAAGGGCACCCTGGGGGAAGGTCGAATAGGTATGTGACACCACCCTTCTCATTCAGCATTCGGCTGTAGGCTGTGTACTCGATG
Source organism: Diplonema japonicum (assembly GCA_964019335.1). Classification (NCBI taxonomy): domain Eukaryota; phylum Euglenozoa; class Diplonemea; order Diplonemida; family Diplonemidae; genus Diplonema; species Diplonema japonicum. Next base: position 671,400 of record OZ025661.1, on the reverse strand, counting down.
TCGTGGATGGACGCCTTGATCGCTTCGGACTGCGCGGAGAAAATCTCGTGGACTTTTCGTTTCTCGGCGGACAAGGCTTCGATCAGCATGACCTTCTCTTCTTCTTCTGTTAGAGGGGTGTCGGCGTGCGACCCGCTGCGAACGGCAACCGCTGGACGGCGTTCTTTTGTGTCGAATGTTGAAGCTTGCTCTGCTTGAAGCGTTTGCAGCACAAGCGAGGGGCGGTCCTTTTCCGTAAAATTTGTGTCGTACGCATTCTTCTGGTTGATGTACACCGCAGAGGCGCCTCTTTTTCTGCGGTATTTTACAGCAGGTTTGGGGTAGACCACGCTGTTGGCAGACCCGGCTCGAGATGGTTGAAACGAACTGGATTCTCGTTCGGATTCGCTAGACGGCGGCGGAGTTGCAACGGGGCTCGACCCGCTTCCCTTGCTGTCGCTGTCGTTGTTGTTGTTGTTAGTGTCTACGTTCGTAATGTCGAAGAAGACCTCAAGCGTGTCCAAGTTAGAAGCTCCTGACGACCTTCTTGTTGACACTCGCTTCCGTTGTTTTGAAAGATATTTTTCGAGGTCCACGTTTTGAACCGTCGGGGGTGACCAGAACGACGGCCAACACCCGTGATCTTTTTCCTGGCACGACGCCCTCGGGGCTTTGATGCCCGTGATCGTGAACGGGTTGAACCTTGCCCGTGTTCCCCCGGATCCGATCCTGGTTCTTCTCAACGCTGTTTCGACTTTTTTCTTACGAACGTCGATGAAGGTGTTTTGAAGCGGGGTCAGCCCCATGTGACGTTGTGCGTCAGGATCACCCGGAACGAATTTGGAAACACAGCTTATTTTCACCTGGTTGGGGATCAAACACAGTTTGGTGACATGCAGCAGCCACAACTTTGAATGGGTGTCGAGCTTGAAGACCGCCTCGAAGTCGATTACCCGTCGTTTCTCTGTGGCTTCAACACCAGCTATAAGAGATGTCACCGTTGACGTGATCAGTGAAGAGAGCAAAGAGGAGGACAACACCGGTGTGGTAGAATCCGCTGAGGAGGTGTCTGCACGGGTTTGTATGTTCTTTGACAGATCTGAAACCGCGAGGGTGTTACGGCTGCGTGCGATGAGGATTTTATCCTGCGCCCAGGTGACGGTGATTGTTTCGTTCCGCCCGTTCAAAGGTTGGATGAACTTTGACAGCAAACAGCTGTCCGGTAAGTTCATCAAGAAAGTACGCAAGCCAGCAGGGTCCAGGTACACAACAGATATTTCGTCGGTTTTCACGTCCCGTCTAACTACTTGCGCGGCGATTTGTCCCTCCTTGGTGCCTCTTATCAGAGATTCTGTTATGGCGGCTGTTTCGCACCCTTTGCTTTTGACGGACTGAAGGATGTCGCCGCTAACGGTGAGGAGTTCTTCTTCGCTTTCTGTGTCTCTTCGTTTTCCTTTTTCCAGCCAGTACCACCCTCGTGGAAAGTGGTGTTCGTAAACCACCGTCTCGGGGAACACGATGGGCAGAGCGCTCCGCCGGGCCAACTTCTCGTAATATGGAAACATTCCAAGAAGCGGATCCGTTCCTATTGTCGACTGGTCTCTGTGTCGCTTGAGATGCCCACGTCGCCATGTTTCCTTCAGAAGATCCACCTTGTCAATGGTCATTTTGTTGTGTAATATACTGACAAGGGGGTGGGGAGGAGGAAATGGGTTTTGAAAATAAACAAAAAAAAAAAATTTTTTTTTGATTTTTTTAACTTTAGAATTTTGGCATTTCCATGGGGTCGCACGGCAATGGTTCTTCTTCAAAGTAGCCGTGTTGGAACGCGTCTGTAGCATTTATCCTTTTTTCCGGGTTTACAGCAAGCAGTTTTCCAAGCAGGTCCAGGCCCAACGGGGTTAACATGGTGAATTTTTCCCCGAGTTTTGATTTGTTCGCGGTGGGCGGTTGGTAGTTGTCGGTGTTTAGGTTGAACCGGTCCGCGCCCTGCCGCGTAACGAACGGATCCTCGCCCCCCAGAAGCGTTTTGAGATCCGGGTATTGCTGCGGGGTTGGCGTTCCCAACAACGAGAATATCTGGTTCAACACATTCACCTCGAAGTTCGCCTTCGACGTCGGTTCGAACAACGGTTTACACGTTAAAATCTCCGCAAATGCACATCCAACCCCCCAAATATCAACCGCTTCAGTATAGTACTTAGCACCAAGTAGACCTTCAGGGGGTCTGAATCCTAGTGTTAAAACAAACTGTAACGGGGTATAAGTTCTCAGAGGGTCCCCTCCAAGCCGGGCCATCCCGAAGTCGCAAAGCTTCAAGACACCATTACTGCCGTACAACATATTGTTTGTTTTGAGATCGCGGTGTAAAATCCACAGATCGTGGAGGTGTCCCACTGCAGAGAGAAGCTGTTTGACAAGACATTTCACCTGTGGGATGCTGAATGAGTATCCCTTCCCGTTATGAGATTTCGGTGTGATGAGCTTTCTAACATCATGTTCGACATATTCCATTACAAGGTAAATGTCGCTGGAGGTTGCTCCGAAAACTGTTTCGTGGACTTTTATAATGTTCGCGTGGTTGATGGACTGTAAGGTGGTGATCTCCCGCAGGCCCGAGATGTGCATGCCCTCGGAGGAACGACCTTGTCCGTCGCCGAATTTTATCTGTTTCAACGCAACTACACGTCCTGTTGCGGTGTGTCTCGCTTTGGAGACTACGCCGTACCCCCCCTCGCTGATTTTTCTGTCGCGTTTGTATGCTGATAGGGATCCGCATTTCAGTGTTGTGAAGGCGTTTTTTTTTGGGTCTTGTTGTTGTTGTTGTTGTTGTTGTTCCTGTGCGGTCTCGTTAACTGTCAAAGTAGGCACAGGGCTCACGGAGGCCCTGTCGTCATCTGTGAGGGGTGGTGCCGGTGTCACGCTGTTCTCAGGTTCTTCGCTGTCACTGTCGCTTTCGCTGCTGCTCATTATCCATGAAGGTTGCGGTTGTTGTGGCTGTTGTTGTGGCTGTTGGTATCGGTGTTGTTCCGTTTTTTGCTTCTTCGCATTCGAGGGGACGGGGCAGGCTTCTTCGCTGCTTTCGTCCAGGTAGCTTGCTCGTGTCATTTTTTTTTCTTTTTTTTTTTTTTTGCCACCTCGGGGGTAGATAGAAGTAATTTTTTTTTTTTTATGTCGCTGAAAACGTGAACAATGAAACAGAAGCTAAGGGGGAAAAAAACATGGGGGGTTTTTTTTTTCTCTGTGTTTTGGTGTTTTTTTTTTTTTTTTTTTTTTTTTTTTTTTTTTTTTTTACAGGAAGTAGGCAGTCCCCCCCCCAAAAAAAAAGAAAAAGGGAAGAAAGAAATGAGAACGATGCAAGGGGGAGAAAAAATATTTCGTTGTGACTATATGTTTTTTTGTTGTTTGCACGAGCAAAAAAAAAAAAAAAAAAAAAAAAAAAAAGAAAGAAAAAAAAAGGGTTTTTTAAAAAAAGCTGCGAATGTTTTTTTTTTTTTTTTTTTTGCTCGGCACAAGTTTTGCATATAGTTATAAAAATCATTTTTTTTTTTTCGAAAGATAAATGAAGAGAGAGAGAGAGGGAGAGATGGTGGGAAAAAAAAAGAAAAAAAAGGGGGGGGTGGTAAGAGGGTTCCTCTCCCACGTTGCTCCACCGCCCCCCTTTTTTTTTCCCTTTTTTTTTTCCCTTCTTCTTTTCTTCTTTGAAGTCTCGACAATAGTCAGAGAAAGAGAGGGCGGAGGGGGTGGGTAAGTAGAGTAGAAGATATTTATTTTATTTTTTTCTTCTTCTTTTTTTCTTCTTTTTTTTTTTCTCCCTGTACTATTTCTTTCAAATATCCCTCGGATCGAAAAAATTATCGGGTTGAAACCTGGGCGCGACAGATCCATCCCGCATCTTGGCGTGGAACTGCGTCCGGTAAGCACCCCGCGAGAAACTAACCCTCACAGGGTCGTCTCGGTCTAGGTTGCAAATCAACACGGCAAACCCTTGTTGCTTGGCGAAGGCCTTCGCATGGTCTAGAACATGCTTGAGAAGAATGTGGCCATTGGGACCCGAGCACACCGGCGCGAAGCATCTGCATCGTATCTGCTGTTTTGGAGCACACAAGACAGGGTCCAAGGAGTGCTTTAAAAACGCACCGACAAGAACCACGGCAAGAAACACAACACACAACACCCCGTTCAGTAAAGAGAACTCTTCATAGGCCGTGCTTCCGAAGCAAATCGACAGCCAAAGACCCAAGATAAACGTACTGTACTGAAACACCCTCGACCCGATCACCCACGAGGGTAACACCACTCTGTACAGCAAAACCCCGGTCAACGCGGAACCGTTCCAAAGCGACACAGACGCGAAGCTGTCTGTACTTTCGTCGCGTGCAACAAGGGTTTTGTAGTAAAAAGGCGAGTTAAAAAGCCCCTCAAATCCAGTAAACATATCTCTAGATTCAAAGTACGGTGTGAGAATGTCCACCGCATCACGGCCTTTGTAAGTCTCTACCTCGCCCTTTGCATTCTGCGCTGAAAAAACGAGAAGTGAATTGCTGGGTTCCCTCAAAGAAACAACGGAATACCCAAGCTTTGCATAAAGAGACAGCGCGCTTGTGTTGTTGCTGTTCACTGTTAGGTAGATCATGGTGGCGCCTTGGTCGAAGGCCCATTGTTCGGCTTTGTTTGATAGGGTCTCGCCGAGGCCTTTTCGTTGTGCTTTTTCGTGGACGCGGAGGTCGAAGAGGTAGCCTACTGTTGCAGGTTTTCCGTAGAGGGTGACGTTTTTCAGTCCAAGGCACACGGCCGCAACAACCTCTCCTTCCTCGTTGTCCACCACGAAGATTGCGTGGTTGTCGTACTGGTTGACCTTCGTTGCGTAGCGGTCGTTGATGACCAGTTGTGCCTTGAATAAAAGTTTCTGCAGGTACCCCGCTTTCATCTGTGCGTGAGCCTCCAACCTCTTGCAGGCCTCGTCGTCCTTCTCAGGGTCGAACTCTCGTACTATGAAACCATTCTCGAGGGCTTTGCACGGCATTTTTTTTTTTTTTTTTTTTTTTTTTTTTTTTTTTTGCTCTCTTCCTTTCTTTTTTTTTTTTTTTTACAAAAAAAAAAAAAAAAAAAAAAAAAAATGCAGTCAAAGGCGTTCTGAGGTTTAAAAAAAAAAAAAAAAAAAAAGAGCGACTTGCCTCTTGTCCAAGAAGCGGCAATAGATACGAAAAAGAGGTGGGAACGCTTTTTGCAGTTACTACAGAGTTAAAACCCACCCGCAAGAAGCGTGCTCCTACCAGTGACATGTTCATCACGTATGTTTGATCACTTGACACAGTGAGCAGTGAGCATCCCCTTTTTTACTCGAGCGAAAAAAATAAGAAAAGAGAAAAAAAAAGAGAGACATTTAAGGGTTGTGGCAGGACGCCTGACAAAACCCCCCCCCCCCCCCCCCGACAAGTTTTTTTTTATACCATATCCCCACCCGATAAGAAATATAACAACAATGTACAACAGAAAAAAAAAGGGGGGTGAAAAAACAAGATGGGGGGGAGAGGGGATAACAAAAAAAAGTTGAAAATCTAGGTTCTTTTCAATAAATATGGTGCACACGAGAAGGTGTCCCCCCAAGAGGTGTGGGGTAATGCCCACGGCCTTCGTCCGGATGGTGGTGGTGGTGGTGGTGGTGACTGGATGGCGGAAGCGAAACGGATGTGCTTGAGACGACCCATGACCCTCTCTCGTAGGCCTGCCATTGGGAAATGAGGTGAGGGGGTGTGTTTTTGTGCGGCTTGACAGATTCAATGAGCCCCACATCCCTATCAGGTCCGCGCTCCGCTGCTGTCAGCATCCAATACCCAGACCGTGTGGAGTACAGCCTACATGTCTTGTTGGCCCACATGGGTGAATTATTGAAGAGCTCAGGAAGTAAAGTGTACTCGCCCTCAATTGAATGTTTTTCACTAGATGTGACAATTAGGACAGGTGCTGTAGGGTTCGAACCCGAACCGGCTCCTTCTTCTTCTTCGTAAGAGTGGTACCCCACCTGTGGGGGTGGTGGGGAAGAGGGTCTTACAGGGCTTCTTTGCGAATGCTGCAGCTCGAATCTTTTCCTCAGGTCTCTTATGGGTGAGATTCTCTCGTCCTCCACGCCTTGAGCCTGCGCCGCGTCCAGTCTCCGCAGCTCCTCGTCGCAAGCTGCCATCACTTCCCTCAACACCATTCTTGTTCCCACAGTACCGCTGCCATGCGTCTGTTCCACCACTTTCCGCAGGAGGCTTCCTATTTCGGTATCGGTTTCCATTTTTTCACCCCCTTTTCCCTTTCCCCCCCCCCCCCCCGTGGAAAAAAGCAAAAAAATACGAATAAAAAAAGTACCATAAAAAATGAGGGGGGACCAAAAAAAATTTTGTCATCCTTTCCTGCTGCTTTTTTTCTTTGCAGCAGTTGTTCCTCGTTTCCCGGCCGTTGGTAGGCCTGCAGATTTTTTCACGCCCGTTTTCGACGCGTGTTTCAGAGGCTGTTTGGTTCGCGGTGTGGAAACCCCTGCGGCCTTCAACTGTTCCTGGGTCTCTTTCGCCAGGGAGATCGCCTCCGCGATCGCCGACCGCTTCCTGTTCTGCGCCTCCCTGTGCATCATAGCAACGGAATGCGAGAAGAGCTCGTAGATAGTCTCTCGATGTTCGCCCTCGAGCCCGGCGATGAGCTCACCATCATCGAAAGCTTCTGTTGACAGGCTCAGACAGTTTTTCTCAGATTGCTCCGACATCACCTTCAAGGTCCATCTGACCACAGAGAATGAAACTGGGTGGTTATATGTAACCTCTTTCCACTGAACCTCCTCTTCTGTCTCAACCTGAAACCGGGAATCTACTTCGGCACAGTTAGTCAACCATTGCATGCGATTCACAAGCTTCAATAAACTGCTTCCTGCTTCGGAAAGAAGCATGGCGTGGGCGATAGATTCTTGTCTGACATTCCTAGCTCTGCTGGATGCTTCTTCTATAGCGTTCATCGCGAATTTCAAACTGTTCAGATAGACAGTTTTGAACCCTTCGACACCTTTTGTAAAATCAGATTCGATGGTGTGTCTCGCATTGTGTTCCACCTGTGTTATCGAGGAGAGGCGTAGATTGGTCAGGCTGGTGAGAAATTCGATTTGTATTTCTTCTCGTGAGCAATTCGCCTCCTTGTTGAGGAGGATGTACGGATCGTCCTCAAAGCTGTGGAGGTTGCGTGCTTCGAGAATTTCTTGCCGAAGCTCCATCTCGTCCGAGAGGAAGAACCCGCGTACTGTCGATTCTTCCCAGACGGCCTCGCGAACGGTCTCCCAGCGTAGCTGTTCAGCACGATGCTCGTCTTCTCGTTTCGCTTCCTTCTCTCTTTCTGCTTCCATTAAAAGCTGCCAGGAGCGTTTTCGCGAGAGTTCCTGTGCGAGGCTAACGATCTCCTGAGGGTCGCTTTGCTCGATTTTGAGCATCCGGACGAGTTCCTCGGTTGCTACGGCTTCCCTGTCACGCTCCTCCTCCCTAACAACATCTTCGATACTCTTGAAGAATAAGTTACGCGGACTATCAAACTCAACCAACGGTGTGTCCTCCGGTGTTGCTGCAGCTGCAATCGGGTACGGCGGCGATGTCAACACCGCTGTTCTAACCCTTTCGTGCCGGGTCTCCCGTTGCAACCGTCGCGCCTTGGAACGCTCCTCTCTCTCCCGTGTCTTCGCCTCGTAGAAACTGTCTCTTTCCGTCCAGGAAACCCCGGATTTCGGGGATTTTTTCATAGGGGTAGACAGCGTTCTAAGCGGGAGGAGGGAAATGGGGGAAGGGACGGTTGAGGAAGATGCGGACGATGGGGTGTTGCTGGCGATATTGGTGTTGATAGGTCTTATGGTGGCGGCACCAGTGGCGTCATCGACGAGGACTGCACCAGGCGTCTCGATGGAGATTGCTTTGAGTCTCTGCACGGCCCGCTCGTAGCGCCCTGCTGCGTGTAGTGCGGCCTTATGCCGTTTGGGGTGTGCTTGTTGTTGTTGTTGATGTGTTGCTACCTCTGTCACCGCACCCGGTGTGTCCAGCATGGCCTGTTTCAAGTCTTCCAACGCTTGCTCGTACCTATCCCCGCCTGTCCTGAACCTGTTCCTGCCCCCCGCCGCGGCCACGACGTGCCTCCCGCATTTTTGCTTGCTCAGCAGTTCCTTGACAAGCGTTTGGTGCGCTGAACGGGCCTCTTCCAGGCTTTCTTGCATTTGTTTTTTTTTTTTTTTTTTTTTTTTTTTTTTTTTTTTTTTTTGGTGCGTGTGTGGTCCTATTTTTTTTTTTTTTTGTTTTGTTTTGTTTGTGAAGTAGAAAAAAATTGGATGAGTGGGGAAGAATAGGGAAAAAAGAGAGAGAGAGAAAAAAAAAAAGGAAAAAAAAGAAGAAGAAGGGTGTTGCGTGTTGTTGTTGTTGTGGACAAAAAAGGGAAAAAAAAAGAGAGAGATGTCCCTTCTTATTTCCTCTTCTTCTTTCTTCCTTTTTTTTTGGCATTACAGAACATAAAAAATTCCCGCCATAATTTAAAAAAAAGAGGGAGGCAGGGGGGGGGGGGGGGGGGGGGGGGACAAAGGAAACATGGCTTGAAGCCCGAATTTCCTTGCTTCCCCCCCCCCCCTTTTTTTCTTTTTCTTTTTTCTTTACTCTGTTTTTTGGTGCTTGCTCAAAGCAGCGCAGCAAGTGTTATAAGGCTCCACCATGAGGTAGAGGGGCAGGAAGATCCATAAGAAATTAACCAGGAAACCGAACCAGAAGTACACGATGTGGTGGAGGGTGAACTCAAAGTTGAAGTCGGTCACGATGTTCGGAAAGCCTTCAAGGAACTCGGGGGTGATGAAAGCAATTGTACCAACGATATGGCACGTAGAAGTGATAAGCTCCAAGGGGGCAGCGGAAGGCAATCCACGGCGGATCGCGTTGTACGTAAGCAGGCACAGAGGTGCCCATATGAAGATTTCCAGCATCCCCACTACAACAGGCACTGTAACTTCACCATTTCCAAACCTCTTATCAAGAATCGCGTACTGCTTGGCGAATATGGGGAGCTGGCCGAATGCCCCTACCAGCCCATCCATCATGCCGTGGATCACACCAGCGTTCCACAGGTACCACCTAGCACGAGCTCTTTTATCATCTACCTTGACCCCTTGACCCCTGGTAACCAGTGCCGCCAACATGATCACCAGAAGCGGGCAGAAGAACGCCGGGTCGGAAAGAAATGCCACCCTGTCAGCGTCGGTTGTTTCCGGCTCCTTGTACATTGGTATCAGGATGCAGAAGAAACAGAAGATGGCGGTGGGATCCAGCACGGATTGCATCATTTTTTTTTTTTTTTTTTTTTTTTTTCCTTTCTTTTTTTCTTTTTTTTTTTCCCCTTCTGTATGACACTTAACACCAAATTGCAAAAGAAAATATTAAAAAAAGAAAATATGTAATTCGTTATGACGTTGGTTCGTGAACGGATATGGTTATAAAATCATTTTTTTTTTCTTCTTTTGTAATCCCATTCACTCTCTCTTAACAGTTGCACGGTGCTCCAACCCCTTACAGCACAGGACGAACGCGTCCTTCATGTACAGAAGAGGCACCACGATCCAAAGCACGTTCAGCCCGAACCCGAACCAAAAGTAAGTAATGTGGTGCATCGTGAACTCGAGATTGGGGTCCGTCACTATGTTTGGGAAGCCTTCGAGCACCTCAGGCAGCACGAAGGCGATGGTCCCGACAAGGTGCAGCGCCGAGGTAAGAAGCTGCACTGCAGGGGACCACGTCAACCCGCGTCGCATGCTGTAATACGACAGAAGACATAGAGGAGCCCAAATGGACATTTCGAGCAAAGCAATTACCACTGGTACTGAGTAGGAACCGCTGGTGGCCACGCTGGCATAACGAGGGTCCACTGCCAGGTACTGTTTAAGGAGGAGTGGGACCTGGCCCAACCCCCCCACGCACCCGTCCATCAAAAAGTGGATCACGAACCCGTTCCACAGGTACCACCTGGCCTTGCGTCTGTCCTTTGCGCTGAGCTCCACGCATCCTTGCCACCTCACAAACAATGAAAACAGCACCATGCTCAAGAACGTTCCCACGACCAAGGGATCGGTCGCGAAGGAAAGCCTCTCCTCGTAAGTAGTGTCTGGTTCCTTAACCGCTGGTATCACCACGCACATGAGGCACAGAATCGCCGTTGGATCGAGTACACCTCCGAACATTTTTTTTCCCCCCCTTCCTGTCAATTTTTTTTTTTTGAAAAGAGAAAAAAAGAAAAAAAAAAAATTGGTGTAAATGTTTACAAATCCCGCACCCGTCTCAACAGGTAATATCTGCGTTGGGGTGAGTGCTGCTGAGCCCGCTTTTCAGGCTTGGAGATGGGTCTGAATGCATCCAGAGTTTTGGAAGGGTCATCAGGTGGCCTCCATAGGTGATTGGCGGCGGTGACATGAATGAGGCGTCACACGCTCTACCACAGTCCGGCAGGGCAATGCCGGATACTGTTTTGTTTGTATTGTACACCCCTTCTCTCTCCCACCCTAGCAAGAAAGTCACATACATGAGCCTGACCCATGGCCTACTACTCTTTTCCCAGTGCCGCTGTGCACGGTGTACCCCATAGGTGTTTTCTAGTGTGTGTGTGTTTTTTTTTTTTTTTTTTTTTTTTCCCTCCCTCCCCACTTTTTTGGTGGGGAAACATCGCCACCCCCACAGGAGAGAGAGAAAAAAATAAATAAAAAAAATTAAAACGGGGAAGATGGGGGGGCGCGGGGATAAAATAGAGAGGAAATAAAAAAAATAAAAAAAACGGGAAAAAAAAAAAAAAACGATGGCGGGGGAAGAGGGGGGAAGGGGGGAGGGGAAAAAAAGAAGAAAATACTTTGTTTTCTTCTTTTTCCACACACTTTTTTTTTTAAACCCCTTCTCACCCTTAGGAACCCAAAAGGAAATATAAGATAATAAGGTAGCTTTGGATCCTGGAAGGGGGGAGGGGTATGTTTTCCTTCTAAAAATCTAATTTTTTTTTCTCACTTGCGGAGAGCCAGCTCAGAAGTGAGTTTCTTCTGCGACTCGATCTCAGCTCTGAGGGATTCGATGGTCATGTAGAGCATATTCTTCTCGGTGGTGAAGGATGCCTCCTTCGCGGTGGCCTCTGCGAACTTCTTGGTGTACTGGAGCTCCTTCAGCTGAAGCTCTGTCTTCACCTTGTCGGAGACGTCGGCTTCGAACTTGCGCTTCTTGGTCTCACGGGTGTCGGCGTCCTCCCTCACCTGGAGGGCCTGGAGCTCCTTGTACTCCTCGAGGTCGATGGACTCCTTGTTTTGCTTCCTGAGGATCTCCTGGATCGTCATCAGCTCGTGCTCCTCCATCTTCCTGTCGAAGGCGTCCATCCTTGCGTGCTTCTCCCTCTCGGCATTCTCCACCTCGTCCTTGATGCGGTCAGGCTTCTCCTCCAGATCCTTCAGCACCGCCACCGCAGAGATGAAGTCATCGATTTTCTTCGAGATGTCAGACACCACCTCCACAACCTCAGCATTCGCCGCGTCAGATGACCTCTTGAGAGACATTTTTTTTTTTTTTTTTTTTTTTTTTTTTTTTTTTTTTGTGTGTGTGCGTGCTCTTGTTTTGATATTTTTTTCTTTTAACCCGTAACACTCCAAGGCGCAAATATTTGTCGTTTTGAAAAATCGTTTTTTCCTCTAAGTACTTTTTCGTCCCCACGACCCATGGACTCACCATCCGTCCCAACTTCCGTGACTACTGGAAAACCGATCCTGACTCCATTATGCATACTCAGGGGTTTGCGCGCGTCATGTCCGGAAACCAGTTTGAGCTGTTCTTTGGAAACATATATCTGTGCAAGGACCCATCCCGGGACCCTGATCGAGATGAGATCAGCCCGGCATGACAAACTCTACAAGGCCCGCTGGAAGCTGTGATGCAACGTTGGGGAAAGGCCTCCCGGACTATCAAGGAACGGGGGCAGGTGATGAAAAGGGAGAGTTCTGTGTGTTCCATTGAAACAGGCCCAGCATGCACTTTTTTTTGTGGCTGCCTCCTGAGCACACTCCTGCCTCCTGAGCACACTCCCTTTCAAGCCAAAGATGACCGCCACTTGTCAAAGATGGGTCGGCAAGGCAAAGAAAAAGTCCAGGGTCGCCTTTCCCATCCAAAAGTCGTTCAAACCTTATGGGGGGGTGTAGATGGGAACGACGCTGCCACCCAACGCAACACAAGGTAGTCCAAAGCCGCCGGTGGCAGATGAAACTATTAAGGTTCCTGCTTGATAAAAGCCTCTTCAACTGCTGGGTACTTGCGAAGAGCGTCAATTCCTCCATCAAGTTCAATGAACTGGAAGAATGCATCGCACGGCCTCTGTAAATGCATGGCCAAAGAACCTGCACCATCGAGACCACAAGACTCGAAGGATGTAAGGTTTGACCGCATCAAAGAGCATTTTCTTGCGAAAATTAGCATAATAGGTGCGTAGTCCATCATTGCATGGGTCTTAAAAGGTCCTCTGGCTAATGTTCCACCTGTGACAAGTGCCTCTATTCCACACCTTGCTTTCGGCTTTACCACCTGAACGAAGACATCACCGAGGATGATCTTCAGGAGCCCGAAACACCGACAAGTACCAGAATCTCACTGATAGACCCCCGGACCCCCTCCACAGAGAGGTGTGAAACGCAAGCTAAATCTGGGCTAGAATAGTGTTACAAGGGGTTTTTACTGCATTTTATTATTATTTATTTTGCACTTTTTTCTACTCCTCTTCCCCCCCTTACCAAAAAGGGTGTTGGTCAAAAATCATAAGTTCAAAAGCCAGTTCAGGGGAACCCTGATACCTGAATGTCTCCACAGGTCATTTCTCCATAAAAAGAACGCTTTGTATGGTTAAATGCTGCCATTTTTTTGAATTTTTTGGAATCGCCTCAAAATGGGCTTTTCGGTTTTTTACCTGTGGGATTAGTGGTTAAAAAAAAAAAAAAAAAAAAAAAAAAAAAAAAAAGAAGGGAAGACCCGAAAGTCCCCAAAATCTGAGACCACGAGGTGGTGAGCAAGGAATAAAAACCCTGAACATGACAGAACTCAAAGGCGACAGGCCGCCAAGCAAGGGTTGTGGACCGGTGTTCTCCTTCCCAAGCCCTTTGCAACAACTATAAAAAATGCAAGGAAAAAAAAGGGGGTAAGGGAGAAAGAAAAAAAAAGGGAGAAAAGAAAGAAAACGTTAACTTCCGAGGAGAAGAAGAAAAAGAAGGGAGAGAAGAATGAGAAAAAGAAGAAGAAGAAGAAGAAGAAGAAAAAGAAAGAGAGAAAGAACGCCCCCCCCCTTTTTTTTCTCTTCTTCCCCTCCAAAAAACCTCCCCTTTCTTTTTCCAACCATTTAACTTCAAATAAAGAAGAAAAAAATACCAAAAAAAATAAAAAAGAGGAAAAAAAAATAATAAAACCATTCTGTTTAAAAAAAAAAACCCCCCCTCCTTCCCCACCAACAATAAAACGGAACTTTTTAAATAAGAAAAAAAAAGGGGTGGGAATAAAAAAAAATCTTTTGAAAAAAAAAAAGAAAGGAACCAAAAGGAAATAAGATAAAAAATAAGAGCCCTTTTGTTACGGTTCCTTTTTTTTTTTTTTCCCCTCTAAATCTAAAAAGAAAAGAAAAAAAATTTTTTTTCTCACTTGCGGAGAGCCAGCTCAGAAGTGAGTTTCTTCTGCGACTCGATCTCAGCTCTGAGGGATTCGATGGTCATGTAGAGCATATTCTTCTCGGTGGTGAAGGATGCCTCCTTCGCGGTGGCCTCTGCGAACTTCTTGGTGTACTGGAGCTCCTTCAGCTGAAGCTCTGTCTTCACCTTGTCGGAGACGTCGGCTTCGAACTTGCGCTTCTTGGTCTCACGGGTGTCGGCGTCCTCCCTCACCTGGAGGGCCTGGAGCTCCTTGTACTCCTCGAGGTCGATGGACTCCTTGTTTTGCTTCCTGAGGATCTCCTGGATCGTCATCAGCTCGTGCTCCTCCATCTTCCTGTCGAAGGCGTCCATCCTTGCGTGCTTCTCCCTCTCGGCATTCTCCACCTCGTCCTTGATGCGGTCAGGCTTCTCCTCCAGATCCTTCAGCACCGCCACCGCAGAGATGAAGTCATCGATTTTCTTCGAGATGTCAGACACCACCTCCACAACCTCAGCATTCGCCGCGTCAGATGACCTCTTGAGAGACATTTTTTTTTTTTTGTTATCTTTTTTGGTTTTTTGTTTTTTTTTTGGGGGAGTAAGAAAAAAAAGGGGGGTAAAAAAAAATGGGTGGGAGGGGGAAAATATCTTTTTTTGGGGGGGGATAAAAAAAAAGAACAGAGAGAGAGAAAGAAGTTTTGAAAAGAAAAGGGAAGAAAAAAAAAACGTTGGGTCGTAAAGAAAAAAAAGAGAGAAATGGGGGGGTGCAGAGGAGAAAAAAAAAAGCAAAAAAAAAAAAGAGAAAACAAAAAAATGTTAACCTGTTATCCTTTTTTTTCTTCTTCTTTTGACCTCTGGGGACACTCTAGGATAAAAAAAAAAAAAGAAGACCCTCTAAAAAAGAAACGAAAAAAATGTTGTTTTACTCTTTTTTTCAAAAAAAAAAAAAGAGGGGGGGAAAAAATGGTGGGTGCCAGAAAAAAAAGAAATCAAATATTAGGATAAAAAACTTTTTCTTTTTTTTTTCTGGCTTTTTTTTTTTTTTTTGCAGTCTGTGTTGAAGGGGGGGAGAAGAAAAAAAATGTTTTGAATGAAAAAAAAAAAGTCTAAATTTTTTCACATTTTTTTTTCTCTTACCGCCCTTCTTTTTTTTTCCCTTCCCCTCTTTTTTTTTTTTTTTTTTTTTTTTTCCAGCTAGTCACATTCTAGGCCTTCGTGATTTGCTGAATTGGGGGAGGCTGTGCCGCTGCCTTGGCGATGTCCCCGGTCAGCTTCTTCTGCGATTCAATCTCGAGACGAAGAGCCTCGATGGTCTCTGTAAGGGTTTTCCTTTCAGCTTGGAAGGCAACCTCCTTCGCCTGTGTCTCAGCAAATTTTTCGGCAAACTGCAGCTCATTGAAACGAACTTGGGCGTTGACCTTCTCAGCAACCTCCGTGGCCAGCTTTTGCTTCTTTTTGGCATTCTCCTCTTCAGTGCTCCTCTCAAGCTTCCTTAGCTCCTTGATCTCAAAAGCATCCACAGGTACTTTGTTGTATTTCAAAAGTGCGGCAGAAATCGCCTTCAGTTCATGGCTAGCGATGTCCTTCTCAACCTGGCCCACTCTGTCCCCCTTGTCCTTCTCCGCAATCTGGATCTGTTCCGATATCCTGTCCACCTTCTCCCTCAAGCCCTGCACCGAGTCAAGCCCTGTCTTCCCAGCAGGAATCTTGCTGTCGATCTCTTCAGTGGTGGCGTGGAGGTCACGCATAAGAGGCTCTCCCTTGCGACGGGCAGGCATTTTTATTTTTTTTGGGGGGAGGTTGTGTGTGTTTTCCTTTTTTTTTTTTTGTGTTGAAACCCCCCAGCCAGGGGAAAAAAAAAAAAAAAAAAAAAAAGAAAGAAAGCGGGGATTGCCCCACCATAACCCAGTGTTCCCCGAGGAGCCCCCTCCCCCGCACCTTCCAAAACTTGGAGGACAGCAGGGATATTCCACCCCCTCAAGTCTGTAAGCAGAGTTTTAAACTCACTCCATGGTAACTCAGAACCCCCCCCAATTTTAATAAAACCCAACGGTGGCCTATAATTATATTACATCAAACCACGTATTTTTTAGCTTGAACAAGGGTGCCCCCCCCCCCCCCTTTTTTTTTAGAGGTGATAATTAAAAATGGCAAAAAAAAAAGATAATTCTTTTTAATTGGGGGGGGCGAGAGGGGGGTGACAAAGAAAAAAAAAATCCCCAAAAAAACCCCCCCATTTGATCCACTGTTTTTTTCTGAATAAAAAAAAATCTTTTTTTACACCTTCCTTACCATCCCCATCCACAGCAAGACAGACAGGGCAGCAAGGTCTAACTTGTCAATCTTCCCGTTTTCGTTGAATTTCAGGATATTCATCGAGGGGCCTTCTTGCGATACCTTCCTCAAGACCGTGCAGGTGGCGGGGGCATGGATGGTAATTTTCGCAAGCGCGTCACCATCTTCAGTAGTAGTGAGCAGCGCAGTGTACTTTACCATAGGGGTAGAAGGGACAGGAGTACCAGGACGGTCAAGGTCAGACGATTCCGGATCGCTCGAGTCGCTGGAATGGTCTTCTGAACGATTTTCCGCAGAAAGCGCGGTTCGTTTCGCGGTCTTAGAGAAAGCAACCAGCGTCTTCGGGGTCTGCCAGGCACTACACTGTGAAATGGACACCAACACACCTAAAGGGTTCTTCACAACAGAAATCGATCCCACGTCCCCGGACAATTCTTGTAAAGGTGGGTCGAACGAAAACCCACCGGAGGACACCGACCCAGCTTCTGAAATCACAACTGATTTCAACAAACTTTTTTCTCTTTTAATACAGTCTGTCGGGTGGACCCTGCACCGTGGGAGGATGTCCTGCGGGACCAGCGATTTCAGTTCCTCGACGAAAAGTTCCAGTTTCGGTTGGAGCTCCGACAGTACACCCTCGTAGCCCCCGGACCCTTTCGATGAATACCTCTGCAGCAACAAAGGATGTTTTCTCGTCAAGTGCCCTGCCGCGTCTAAGAGAATCTCCCCCCATGTTTTGTGCATATATGAGAGGTTGACACTAATCGAATCTTCATCAGTGGAAACTTCGTGCCATATCCCAGCAGGGTGGTACATAATGTCCCCTGCTGACAGGGTGACGCACTCGTAATCGGATTCTTGGGGGGAAGAAATCGGGGTGAATTCGGGGTTTTGAAGTTTTGCGAGAACCGTCTGATTTCCCAAAAGAGCCGAGTCCGGGCTTTCAAAATGCAAAGCGCAAGCTCGGTACGGGTGCGCAACACCGGATTTCTTCAACTTCCATGTTTTCTTCCCCTTCAATTGGATTGTTATGTTTTCCATAAAGTCGAAATGCCAGGATGTGGTGTGGCCTTTGTGGGAGACGAAGGTTTCGACTTCAGCTCGGAGGTCGCCATCGTGGTGGAATGCAGCATGGCCCATGCCTAGGCCTTCACCGATTAATGCAAGAAAGCTTGATTCGAATTCTTCCGGAGCTCGGAAGTAGAGTGATGCTCCGCATTGGTAGCACTCTTTTGCAGTTTCTTCAGATGTTTTGAATGAGGTGTTTTCGCCGGAGGTCTTTGTCATCCAAACGTTGATCTGCTCGGAGGGGGTTCGGTGGAGCAGGGAGTCGACATCGAGGTTGTCGAAGAACCGTTCTTTTATGAACTGGATCCGTTCCTCCCCGCCGCCCACGACCGCCAATGCCTTCGCCCCGTTCCAGTATTTTTCCTTGAAATCCTTAACACTCAGCGGGTACAGAATGCTCTCCAAGGTATTTCTCATGATCCTTTTATTCACCTCCCCGACCGGACCATCGTTGTTGTTCGTGTGGAACTGAATAACGTCGCATGCGGCGGAGACCCTTGTTGCTGGTGGTGGTTGTGCGGGGACCGGTGTGCCCGAGTCGCTTCGCGGACGCTTCTTAACGATTCTTTTAGATGGCATGGGGGGGTTTTTTTTTTTGTGTTTTGGTTTTTATTTCTCTTTTTTTTTTTTTTCTTCTGGTTGTTAGAAACAGGCGGGGAGAATCAATAAAAAAAAAAGGAGACTCTAAAACAAAAAAAAATTATCTAGGCTCGCTACTTCTTGACCGACTCGTTGAACGCGACAATCTTTGAAACACATCTTGTCTGGGGTGCACTTGCACAGGCGGACGGACGGATCTGGTTTTTTTTTTTTTTTTTTTTTTTTTTTTTTTTTGAAAAAATACCTCTGCACCGAAGAGGAACGCAGGCTGCTCAGCGTGGCTTGCTCTGTGAAGTACTGTTTGTTCGCTCGAGTATCTGCGTCCTGATACAGCATGTCAAAGATGTTCCCCCCCTCCTCGCCCAGCGGCATCGTGGTCCGCCTCGCAGACGGAACGTGCGGCTTCCCCGTGAACTCCATGAACTCCGCTTCCTCTGTAGGGAGGAATGGGGACTTCCTCTTGGAGGACGCTGACCTGGGCAGCTTGTGGAGAGGTACCTTGTGCTTAATAGAGCGTGCTTTTTCTGTGATGAGCGGGGTGTGTGCAGGGAGGCTTGTCTCCGACTTTTCAAGTGCCCTCCAACGAGCATTCACCGCCTCCTCTTCTGCCACAAACTCTTGCGTTTCCATCCTCTTCAGATTTTCGGAGTGTTTTTCGTCTTTCCTTCTTATGCTGGACATGCCCACGTTGTACAGCCTGTTACCTGGGTTTTTAATTTTTTGCCGCGCGGGTTGGGGTTGTGGAGGAGGAGGAGGAGGAGGAGGAGGTGGTGGGGGAGGTGCGGGTGCCGGTGTTTCGTGGACTAACCTCGCCTGCTGCCGACCTATGTAGTCTGCCAGAATACTCACCACATGCACCCCCAAGCCTTCCCTTGCAACAAACTCTTCAGCAGTTTCTCTGGCCGACCTCCCTTTCTCGATCACTACAGTGGAGCTGCGCCCTCCCAGCTCTATTTCTAAATGAATCCGTGTGCTCATTTTTTTTTTTTTTTTTTTTTTTTTTTTTTTAGAGAGGCATTGAAAAATTCCACCCTTTTCCCTCCCTTCTTTTTTTTTCCCCAAGAGGCGCCAAAGAAAGGTGGAGAGAAAAAAAAAAGAAAAAAAAAATATTAAAAACAGAAGAAAGAGGGAGGGAGGAAGGAAGGAGCTTGACGAGCAAAGAATTCGCTCTCTTCTTTTTTTTTTTTTTTCGCATTTTTTTCCCCCTGCCTTTTTTTTGTTGTTGAGGCATTCTAGAGGTATATCGGAAACGGGGAGGGGGGGACCACCCTCCCCCGTTTTTTTTTTTTTTCTCTCTCATTTTTCTTTAGAAGTTTAGTGGAAGCACTGACTTTTTAAGGAAAAGGAAGAAGAATAATAAAAAAGTAAATAAGAAGAATAAAAAAAATAAAAAGTTTAAAAGAAAGAAAGAAAAATCTCAAGAGTAACAAAAAATCTGAGTTAAGACGTAATAGAAAAAAAGGAAGAAGAAAGAACGAGGGTGAAAAAACCAAAAAGGAAAAAAAACCACATTTATTGCCATCCGAGCCAGGTAGAGAAAAAGAGCAGTAGATCTTCTTCCTTTTTCTCCCTCGACTTTCGACCCCGGAGAGGGCAAAAGGGAGGCGGGGAAAAAAAAAGAAAGAAAAAAAAGCAACAGGCCAGTTTGTCACTTGAACAACACGCCTTTCAGCTTTAAAAAATAAAAATTATAAAATAAAAAGTAGAGAGGGAACTGTAGTTTTCTTTTTTTTTCCGTTTTCCCCCCTCCTTTATTTATTCATCTCCTTACGTCAGCATATTCAGGAACGAGATTTCCCTCCCTTTTTCTTTCTTTCTTTCTTTCTTGAAACAAAAAATTTTTTTTTCTTTCCCCCAACAACAACAAAGAAAAAAAATAATAAGAAAACCAGACAGAAACAGCTTTCTTCTTCCTTACTTTTTTTTTTTAGTTGTCAGGGGAAAAAAAAAAAAAAAAATAAGAAAGGGAAAAAAAAAAAAAAAAAATAGAGAGGAATCGAATATAAAAAGTTTTTTTTTTTTCTTCTTAGAACATGAAGACCTCTTTGTGGAAATCGAAGTTGCGGGAGAAGGCTGCGTTTTCCACATCATCGACAAGCGCGGCAGGTCCGCAGGCAAACACAGCAGTCTTCATCCCAACACATTCCGCGAGGAGTTTTTCCCAGTCGGGTCGGCCAGCCTTAACAGGAAGCTCGTACACAGGGTCTTCCCCGTCATCAGACTGCTGCACTTCAAGGTACTGCTTCGTCGTCTGTTTTTCAGTGTTGTGAAGTTCCCATTGGATTCTTGCACCAGTGCTCTTTGTCGAGGACGCTTTGTGCAGACCAGCAAGTTCTTTTGCGAATGGTGCGAACCCTTCGTCACCCCTGCCTGACCAAGCCATCATAACCACACACCTGTCCTCTCCTTCCTGAACGGGTTCTGTTGCTCTGCATCCCTCATGTAAAGCATGGTCAACAAGAGCAAGTGCAGGGGTGATACCCACCCCTCCAGTGCATAGTACAATGCGGTCGTACCCGCCTGTCAGGAAGGGAAGGGAGGGCGATCCGAAGGGTCCTTGGATCTGAACCCCCCAGTTCGGGTTTGCGTTCGTTACAAGATGAGAGAAGCTTGAGAGGTTACAGCTTGTTTTTTGCTGGCTCATATCCTTCACGAAGAGCGAGAACTCAGCGCTGCCGTCTTTCTTGAAACACCTGCTCGCGATGGAGAAAGGATGCCATTGGTTCGCACAGGCAGCTCCTTGCAAACCGGTTCCTTCGAACGACAGCTTCACCAGCACGTACTGCAGCGGCTCGAACGTGAAGTTCTTCTTCGAAATGGTGAGCTTCGTCACCCCCGGTCGGGTGTCCACCGCAACCAAACGCGTCGCAGAGCAGAACGCAGTAGCATGGCGACCAAACACGTCAACAAGGTATAAGAAGAGCGGGATCACCATGAAGATCATGAGCGACGGGTAGTGCACCCATGCGAGGGGGAACACCACCGCGTACAAGCTGTGGGTCACCGTGAACACGTACCAGTGGTTTCTCCTCACCCAGCGCAAAGAGGTTACCGCCATCAATGTCATCGCGATCCAAGAGATAAGCCCTGCAAGGGGAGGTCCGTGCGGCCAGCCAATCTCCCATGCCACCAGACGCTCTGCTGCAAGGCGTGCTGCTCTGGTGTGTCCTGCCCCGTTCACGTACACCCCGTTTCCTCGGTATTCGCCTAGAAGCCAGTAACGGTAGTGTGCTACCCACATCCCGAACCCGTGTGCGGCCGTCAGGAGCCAGATCCAGCCTCCGATTTTCCTGTGGAAGACGAGGGCGCGTTCAAACGGGATTCCAAACACCCACAGGAGCAGGCTGTTCCTCGACACGGGGAACAGTTGCACGCACAGCAGCCCCACCACCACGGCCCCGATCCCTCTTGGTACGTCACCGACAGTGTTGTTGATCTCCGAATGGTTCCACACGTAGACGAAGCACAGCAGGCACCACCCGATCAGCCACAATGACATGATAACCTCCCCCCATCGCAGGCGTAGAGGGATCGGCGAGATCGAGTCCAGTTCTTCCAACGGGCTTCCGGGGGCGAAGGGTTTCACTGGGGACTTTTGCACTTTCTTCTTTAGGAGGAACCCCATCGCCATTAGGAAGAATAGGAGGCCCATCCAGGCTGCGATGAGCCCTGCGATGGTCTCTCCCTTCGACCCCCTCCACTCGAAGTACAGGTGGCCCCCGCGTTGCCTTCTGTTGCCCTTCTCGAACTTCGCCCACACGAAGTACGGGAAGTTTGTGCGCTTGCAGTTCTTCTGGCCGAGGCAACCCATACCGTCGATGAAGCCTCTGGTCCAACCCCTGTCGAGACCGCCACCGCCGCCGCCGTCACCACCAGTTGCTCCGTCACCTCCAGTTGCTCCGTCGCCACCAGTTACCGCGCCGTCACCACCTGCAGCCGTACCGTCGCCGCCAGTTGCTGTACCGTCACCGCCAGTTGTTGTGCCGTCACCGCCAGCAGTTGCACCGTCGCCGCCAGCACCGTCAGCCTGCAGAACCGAAGCATCACGGGCGTTTGTGGCTGTCGTCTCCGTCACTGCAGCCTCGTCTACCACCGTGTACGAAGGGGCCAACACAGCCCCTGCCGCAGGGAACCCGTTCGCAAACGCATCACCAAGGGGGTCCGTCCCAGCAGGTGCCGAGTAGGAAGAGCTGTCGTACTGCAGCACGAACTCCACGTAAACGGACCCAGGGGTGAGACCTGACCGCGTCGTCGTCACGGCACCAGGCTCCACAGACCTCCCCAGCCTCCGCAACACCTGCGCCCTGTTCTCGCACGCGGTCCTCGGAACTGCCCCGCTCGCGTCCACAGTGCACAGCTTGTTCACGAAGATGGTGTAAACGGGCACGTTGTTGTTGTTACTCGTTGCAGCACCGCCGCTGGTCGCACCGTCGCCACCAGTCGTGGTTCCATCCCCACCGGCTGCACCGTCCCCAGCGGCGGCTCCGTCCCCGCCGGTTGCACCGTCGCCAGTGGCCGCCCCGTCTCCGCCTGTCGTGGCCCCGTTCCCAGCAGTGGCCCCGTCGCCATAGTTCGAGACACGCGCACCTCTTCTGCTTGCGTCACCCGTGGTTCCGTCCCCAGCAGCTGCGTCACCGTTCCCATCACCACCAGCTGCATCACCAGTTGTATCACCAGCTGCCCCGTCGCCACCGTTGCCTGCTGAGGTCGCAGGCCTCGCTGCCGTCGTTGTCGGTGCTGTGAGGTTGTTATGCAGGCCGAGGTTTACGAAGGTGGCGTTCGCAGTGTTCCAGAAACCATCATAGACAGAGGCCAGGATCGTGTTGTTCGCAAGGAGGGCCGCGAGGTCCCCGCCCACCGTTACCCCGATTGCGGTCGTGTGCACCGCCGCTGCCGCCTGCACCAAGGACAGACTCCCGGGAACGACGGAAAGGCTACCGAGGGGTGCCGTTTCGTCGAAGTTCGCCATCACAGCCGCCACAGCCGCCTGCACGCTTGCAGGGGTGACCCCTGTCACAGTGATCTGCATGTGGGCCCTCCCTGCACCTTGCTGCAGAACCACTCCCGTGCGAAGGTTTGAACTGGAGGGAGGGACGAGCTTCGTGGAGAGGGCGTTCCCCCTCGTGCAGGTCGTCGCGTTGTACACCCCGTCCGCTCGCCATGCGCAGACGCTGCTGATGCTCGTTTGCAGGCCTGTGAACGTTCCTGTCGACGTAGGTGAAGCAGCTGCTGTTCCATCGCCACCGTCGCCGCCAGTCGCATCACCGTCCCCACCTGCGGCAGTGTCACCGCCATCAGCTGTCGTTGTCCCGTCTCCAGCGGTGGTGCCGTCCCCAGCGGTGTTTCCGTCGCCGTAGTTCAAGGCACGTGCCTCCCTGCTGCTCGAGTCGCCTGTTGCCGCCCCGTCCCCGCCTGTGGTGCCATCCCCTCCGGTAGTCGTTCCGTCGCCAGTGGCACCGCCATCGCCACCATCGGCAGTGGCACCGCCATCGCCACCATCAGCAGCAGTGGAGCCACCGGTGTTGCCTGTTGGGGGAGCGACCGCCGTGCTGCCTGTGATCTGCGTCACCCTAGCAAGGAACTCGCTGGTTACGTTGCGTACAAGCGCGTCGTCAGCCCAGAAGGCCTCGTAGGCCCCGGGGAGGTTCACGTCAACAGAGACAACGGACTGGGGGGCGACAGAGGCGGGGACGGCAGTCACACGAGGGGCACCGTTGTCGGAGAACCCGTACCCAGCGAAGGTCTCGTCCGGTCGCACAGCCGCCACAGCAACAATGGCAGCCTGGTACGCAGCGTTCGCGTTCGAGCCCCTGAAGAAGACTTCGATGTAGGTCTCCCCCCCAGCAACCAGCACCTTGCCCTGCCGTTTGCTTCCATCTCCAGTTGCTGCACCGTCACCGCCAGCAGCACCGTCACCGCCAGTAGCACCATCACCAGCAGCACCACTATCACCAGCAGCGTCACCGTTCCCGTCCCCAGCAACCACGCTGTTGCTGATCTGAGCACGGGTCGAGCAGACCCCCCAGCTTCCCCACACAGCGGACGTCACGTTGCAGACCCTGTTCACGGTCACAGCGACCCCTCCAGAGGAAGAGGTGGAGGTGGTCGTGGTTGTTCCGTCCCCTGCAGTGTCACCTGTGGAGTCCCCTGTGGCATCGCCTGTGGTGTCACCACCGCCACCGTCCCCGCCGGCTGTTCCATCACCGCCGTAGCCCTCCAGAAGGTGGGCCGTTCTCCTCGTCCCCCCGATGGCTACACCGAACCTCTGCTCCACGGCTTCCATAACCTCTTGCATCTTGGTGCGGTTCTCAGCAAGAGTGCCGTACGGCCCAGCAAGCACCATGCCCACTGTCGCTGTTGAGGTGGTCGAGGAGGATGAGCCCGACGCTCCCAGGTCAGATCGCTCTACGCGTGTAATCCCTGAGATGAAGAACCCCACCCATACCCCGAGGAGGATCAGGGCCGGTATCAGTTTTAGTGCTCCCATCGTTCTTGTGGGAAAGGCTTTTTTTTCTTCTTCTTCTTTTTTTTTTTCTGCCTTTTTTTTTTGTGTTATGAAACCTATTGATGTGGTTGGTGAAATGTAGTTGAATCTGCAGGGGGGGGGGGGGGGGGGGAAGGAGAAAGAAAGGATTTCTAAAAAAAGAGAGAAAAAAAAGGGAATTATGGTGCGGGAGACTTGCTAGCAACGACTCACATCCAAAAAAAAAAGAAAAAATTAAAAGAGAGAGAGAACATAGAAAGGGACGGGGGGGGAGAAGGAAGGAGATCAAAGACATACTACGAAAATAAAGGTACGTGTGTGGAAGAAAAAAGTAAAAGAGGGGGAGGGAGGGGGAAGGAATCTAGCCCAAGAAAAAAAAGGGGGGGGGGGAAAGGGATGGTTTTTTTATTTTATTTTTCCCCCCTTTTTCCGTCCCCTACCCGCCATCCCCCCTTTTCCTCGCTTTTTTTTTTTTTTCCCGGACTCTCTTTAAAAAAATAAATATTTTTTCCCCACCCAGTTTCTTCTCGTCTGTTTCATTGGGATAACAATAGAGAAAAGAAAAAGGGGAAGGGGGGAAAAAGAAAAAAAAAAAAAACACTGTAAAAAAAAAAAAAAAAAAAAAAAAAAAAAAAAAAAAAAAAAAAAAAAAAACCACATCACTTATTGGCAGACTTTGCAATATCACTGGACAACTTCTTCTGAGAGGAGATCTCGGCCCGCAGAGAGGAAATGGTCTCGAGGAGGGTTCGCTTCTCATTGAGGAAGGCTTGTTCCCTGGCGGTGTACTCAGAAAATTTTTGCTGGAACTCGATTTCCTTGAATCGTGACTCTTGGGCAACTTTTTCGTTGACCTCCTGGTCTAGTTTCTGGCGCTTCTGGTTCTTCTCCATCTCATTCTGACGCTCCGCCTGCCTCAGTTGCGCGAGCTCCATCATATCCTTGGGCATTTTATTTTGCTTCAAAAGCGCCTTAGTTATGACCTCCAGTTCATGATTTGCGATTTCTTTTTCGATTTTCCCCATGTGGTCTTGCTTCTCTTTTTCTGCAGCGTAGATTTTGTCGCTCAGCTCGTCCATTCTTTCCTTCATGCCGGGTAGCAGGCTGACAGCTTTCTCAAATGCCTCCTCCTTCTTCTTTATACCCGCTGTCGTCCTCTTCAGCACCCTGAACTGTGGCCCCGTCGGCATTTGGAAAGGAACGTCAGACCCCTGAGTCTGCACCACCGGTGGGGGGATCCCCTGCCCAGGCTGGATCACAGAGGCGGCCGGGGTGAGCGGCTGAGATGGCTGCGCCGACATTTTTTTTTTTTTAAAAAGTGTGTGTTTGCCTCCTTTTTGTCCCTGAGAGAATACCGGGGTTCATTTTTATATAAAAAAAAAAGAGAAACATATATTTAAAAAAAAAAAAAATACAATGGGGGGGAAGAAGAGACTTTAGGGAAGTGGACGGGGGGGGAGGATCAGAAAAAAAAGGGGGAAAGATTCAACAAAAAAACAAAATTTCTTTTATTCATTTTTTTTTTTTTTTAGGGCTCGAAACAAAGGAGTCAGCGGGGTAGGGAAGGGGTGGTTCCACCGGTTCTGTGGAGACCCCGACCACCCGCTGCTTCACAAACTCGGTCCAAGGTGCGACGGATACAGACGGGACAGCAAGAACACGGGGCGTGGTAGGCGAACCAATGTATAAAAGCGACCACCCTGGCGGGCTGGAAGCACCGCAAAACTGCGAGTCAGGGTCGGAGAAGAGAGAGAAATACGCAACGGTAGCAAGAGGTAGCGTCTCAGTGACAGTGTCACCGGCGTAGGCGACGATGTGGGATGAGGTGATCTGAAGCCTTCTAGAGGAGTAGCGGTAGTTACCAGGCGTGCCCCGCCGGGCAAAACACGCAAAACCCTCTGGAGGACTGGGCTCTAGTTCTACCATATGCATTGCCTCCACCACCACCGCATCCTGCCCCACAACCTCGTCACCATCCTCACAAATTTCCTTCAAATATTCTTGCTGCTGCCGGATAACATGCGCGTAGGCGTGAAGCTTCCCCCCACCTGTTGTCCCGTTCCAATCGTCTGAATCAGCAGACCGCACAGAAATTTCCATCCCGTGGAAAACCTCTAATTTGCTCTCTGAGATGGACTCTCCTTGAAAAGTTATCATTTGGTTTTCACTGGCGCCTGTTTTTTCTCTAATGAGCAGTGTGTTAGCCTCCAAGGTACTGTGCGGGAGGACCATTTGAACCGTCTGACCGTTTTGGCTGACCGAGACCGTCGTGCCGGTGAGAGTGTTGAGCTCGTTAAGAAGAGCTTCTAGTTCAGTCCTGTCTGGCAGGACTCCGGTAGAGCAATTGTACGCAACTCTGAATTGAACCGGGGTCTTTTCGCTCCATGTTTCGAAGTCTTCTTTTTCTATGTTTGGTTTTCCCGGTATCACGAGTGATGTTATAATGTCTGCCCCGATCATGGCCGGGAACCGAATAGAGGTCAACGCGGATTGAAATTGAGCAAGGGTCATGGTTTTACAAGCGGTGCGTGACCGCAGGCTCTCGTATAGATCCCATGCTTTTTCCTGCCGGGTGATGTGGAGCTGCAGGGTGTCGAGGTCCAAGGCCGATCCTTTTTGCGCGTCCACAGCCCGTTTTAACGCCCGGACCCGCTGTTCCCCTAACCATGTCGCGCCCTGCAGCAACTCATCTTTAGAAACTTTTTCTGCCTTGTCCCTGCTCCCCCTCACCGCCTCTATGTAGTGATACAGCGATGCGGCTTGTGAAACGCTTGTCATGGATTTTTTTTTTTTCTTTTTTCTTATTTTACCATGATCCAAGATGTGTGTGTTTTTTTTTTTTTTTTTTTTTTTTTTTCTTCCTCGCGGGAGGGAATGCGGAGGGGAGGGGGGCAGGCTGTTGTCGTGTGTGTGTGCATTGTATTGGAACAAAAACGATTTAAAAAAAATTAATAATAATAATGAAAGAGATAAAAGGCTCATGCAAGTGCCATACTGCGCCGAGGTAAGGGAAGAAACGGGGAAGGATCCATTTTTTTTTTCTTTTAACCAGCATTCACCACTTTGTTGTATAGTCTAGCAGCAAATAGGTTATTGGGCGGGTCTTATAGGAAAGTCAACCGGGCCTCATTTCGCAGTGTTCCTTTTTTTTAATTTTTTTTTTTTTTTGTTTCACTCTCGAGGAGAAATCGAGACACATAAATGTGAATCAAACCTCATGCACAGTGCGCACATGGTTCCTCCTACTTTAAAGGTCTTAAAGGTCAAGTTTCATCGGTACGCATAATGTGACAGTTAATGTAAACGCTCAAGGGGCAGGAAATAAAGAAAGGGGCCGGAAAGAGAGAGGAAAAAAAAAGAAAAGAAAACCGGTGGGTTTTTTTTTTTTTTTTCCCACCGACAGGATCACCTTCTTCCCGGCTGCCTCCACTTCGCCACGAGGGTCGCGAGGATGTCGCACTTCTTTCCAGGAGCGTACGAGTAAGTAACCGCCTGTCAGGAGCACAACAGCCCCCTACGCCAGAAGCGTACTCAAGTTTCTCATTTGTAGGTAGCACGGAAGTGGGTTTGCGTTCTTTTTTTTTTTTTTTTTTTTCCACGTGTGTATTAGAAACCTGTGTGTTTATTTTTTGTCATTCAACGAAATCGAGGAGAAAATAAAACATTCCCATGGTTTCTTCTTATACTGTAAAAAGGAAAAAAAAAAAAAAAAAAAAGAGCGGGGGAAATAAAAAGAAAGAAAAAATATAGAACGAGAAAAAAAAATACTAAGACACGTCTTTACAAGGATGGACAAGAAAGAGCAAAAAAAAAAAAAAAAAAAAAAAAAGAAAGAAAAAAAAAAGAGGACAATGGGAAAGAGGTGAAGTTGTTTGTTTTGATTATTTTTACTTTTCCTTATTCTTCAGGGGGGGACAAGTTCCTTGTTTTTTTTTTCTTGGTTTTTTTTTTTCTTCTTTTTTTTTTTTCCCCGCTTCATAATAAAAAGAAGGGGAGAGGGAAAAAAAAAAAGAAATTTTTCAAAGTTTTTTTTTCCTTACTCACGAAGCGGCTATTGCTCGCATCTCGGCCTCGGCCGATTGAGATTTCTTCCCAGCAATCAGAAACATCCGTGCCTGGAGGTTGTTCAACAGCCCGCTGAACGTGCTCTCCTTGATGTAAATTGTCATCAGATCTTGCATGGAGTACAAATCAGGCTCCGACGCCAGATACTCATATTGATCACCGACCAGCGCTCCTTGGTCAATCGACCGCAAAACCTTGAGGCACCTATGCAAGGCTTGCCGGTGTTGGCTGCATTCTCTGAGGGACGGAATCTTCACATAGAGGTTCGGGTTCACATCTTGTATGTGAAGGTTAGGTTCGTTTCGCAGAGCAGACAGATACCCGAAGGCCGCCACGGACACTTTGTACGGCTTGAAATCCCATCTTTGAACTATCTTGGCCGGCAGGATGTGCTCCTTGTTGGTGTGACATTTCTTACAGTATAATTTCCCACTGTAACGGCAGCGCCGTGGCTTTTTGAATACGTTGCTCAACCGAAACTCTTTGTCACAACCAGCACAACGATGGCCTTGAATCGCCAGTTGGCCTTCTCTCTCAATTTCAACATACTCCGAAGTTAGTAAGCCTAAAGAGACTTGGTTTTGCTTACTAGATGGGTTCCCAGCGTTTGTGTCTTGTGGTTGTAAAGAATCGACCATGCAGGATCGAACCGAAGAGTCGCTCGATCCTTCCCACGAGTCGGATCGTTCCCGTGCTGGGTTTTCTGTTGTGTCTTTTTCGCCGACTGAGTTGACGATGCAGGAGATTTTTCGAATGGTGTCCTTTGTGACACCGGTGGAGGTTTTGTACCGGTCGACTTTGTTTTGTAGAAGTGTTAGGATGGTGTGGACTTCCTTGACTTTTGTTCGGTCGACGTTTGCGGTCCATCGGCAGTGTTCTGCTTTGCAAGCGTATTCTTCTTCTTTCGAGGCGAGGAGTGCTTCATGCGACTCGAGATCTCGCAGCTTCTCGTCGACGGTTTTCTCCCGCTCGGAGAGTTTTTTGTACTCGTCCACGTCTGCCAATTTGCTCCCAGGTGTTTCATCACACTGAACGGCAACGGACTTCGTCCCTTCGTGATGCGTCTGCTCGTTGTTGTTGTTGTTGTTGTTGTTGTTGGCTGCCTTCCTCTTGACTGTTTTCTTCTTCACGACTACAACGGACTTCTTAACCGTCTTCATGGTCGGTGAAGACGCGCTGCTGAAGCTCGCGTTGCTTGTTCCGAACCCTGCTTCGCTGAAACTATCGTTGTTGTTCGGACTCGAACCGAGCACCACTGGAACAATGCACCGGCTGACCAACGTGCCTAATCGGACTTTGAAGAGAGGGATCCCAGCGGCTTGATCAATAGATATCTTGAAATCCGACAGTCGGTGGATGGTGTTTAAAAATTGCATTTTCCCGTGGGTCGGGTAGACTACGCTGGACGGTTGGTAGTAGGCCATCAAGATGTCGTTCTGGGAAAAGGCTTCGCAGAGGGTCCTGTGGAAAACCATTGGTACGTTGACCATGGCGATGAGCCATGCTAGGTGTACGTTTGTCTTGGCTTTTGTTTTTCGCGCGTCTCGTGCTTCGGAAAACCCTTGTGGGAGCTCGTTGATGACTTGGTCCATGCAGTCCCACCAGGTGCTCCCCTCATATAACCCGCTTTTCATGCACTCCTCTAGGGCCTGCAACAGGTACGGGGCAAGCCTTTCGGACGATGTGACCGAGCGTGCTGTGACCTTGCCGTACCCGGTTTCAAACAGCTCGTCGACAACGAGGTCCAGCTGTTCCAGGCACTCTTTTGGGTTCGACATTCCCCCCCCCCCCTTTTTTTTCTTCTCTCGGGTTTTCTTTTGTCCTCCCCCTCCCCTCCCCCTTCTGGATTATGTGGTTTTTTTTGTTGCAAAATTTAAGAAAAAAAAAAAAAAAAAAGGGCTTTGTTAATTAACGCAAAAAAGAAAAACTTTTTAAAATAAGAGGAAACAAAAATAACGAAAGGCGATACAGCATCATCTTCTGTATATGAGAGTTTCTTTCTTTTTTTTTTCCATTCTTTTCTTTTTAAAGTTTACAGTGAAAAAAGAAAGAAGAGGGGAGGGAATAGAAAAAAAAACTAGACTAGGAGAGTTGAAATGTGTAAGTAGACAAAAAAGAAAAAAAGAAAAAAAAAAGGAGAATGATATTAAGCAATGCCATACTAAAGAAATATATAATAATAATAATAAAGAGGATGCACTCTCCTGTGTGTTTTCCTCTTCTTTAAAAAAAAAAGATAAGTTGTTAGGAAGAAAAAAAAAAGAATTAGGATGAAAGGGGAGACTTTTTCTTTTGCACAATAATGGCACAAGAGGCATAAAGATTTATAGTTGGAAGGAAAAAAAAAGGGGGGAGAAATTTTTTTTCTACAAAGTGATAGAGGCGGAAAAGACGCCATAAGTCCCATTTGTAAACTGCGCAAAAAAGCACATTTTCGCAGAGGCCCTAATCGTATTCAAAGGCACAGACAAGGACCCCCCTGAAGCTTGCGGTGCTGCTAGTAGGGTCGCACCCCCGATGCCTTGCGACTTCACCAGTACGGTTTGTATCGAGACCTTTTTGACTTTGGGGCCTTGAAGCAGAACAAGATACAGCCCACTGCTACGGGTGGAGTCTGTTGAATCGCCAGCATCGCCATAGAACGACACGAAGTTGTTGCTGCAGGAGGGGTTGAACGGGAAGTCCTCAAAAGGGTCGCCCGAGGGAGAGCGTTGATTCGTGTCCGCCAGCCTCACGGTTTTCCCTGCTTCAACATAGTGCACGTAAACGCCTTTCCCGCCTTTTGTACCGATCCCAACAAACGCCACATAAAGCCCTCCTCTAGAACTCGAACCCGTGCAGACATCGCTGAACCCCCAGAACTTATTGTTCAGATGAGGACTCGAAGGCACCGGTGACACATGGTCTTCAAGGAGAAGCCGGAGGCCAATCTCCGCAGTCCAGATAAAAACCCCGGCGTGGACATTGATGTACTCCCCGTTAACATCCGTGTGGTGGGAGGCAAAGAAGGCTGTCACCAAAGGTGGAGACGACGATGCTGATCTTACTACCTCTGGGGTTCCGAAAAAGTTCAAGAAGGCGGAAGCGTTACGGGAAAACGGTGTGTTTTTGCAAGAGGCAAGCGGGTTGTACGAATTACTGATGGAGCCGCGCGAAGCGAGGAAGATACCCGCTTGGTACCCTTGGTTCTCAGACACGCCATTGAAAACTACATGCTGACCCCAATCGATCGCCGACACAAAGTTGCTGAACGGCGAGCTTTGGTTCGTCGCGATGGGTGTCACCACGCCTTGAGGGTTTCTGCAGTAGATACCGGTTTGATCGGTCGATGTGTCTGCGATGAAACATTCCCCACTCCCGGATTCAAGTAGCAGGTTGTCAACTTCTATCTCTCCTATCATCATCCCTGTCTCTGCCACCACCTGTAAACTTGCGTACTTGGCATCTGGAGCGGTTTGTTTCATCACCATCTGCTGCATTCCCCTGTCACCGTACGCCACTTGGAAATAGCAGTCTTTCTCACCCGATACTCGAGGGAACGTCAGCTGCACCAGTCTGCCCCCTCCTCCCGGAGCTTCGTCCGTGTCGTCCGCAATTCTGCTTATATTCACCGAGAGGCCTAGCACCGTTGCTGTGATTACCGCAAGCATTTTTGTTCTTCCCTCCCCAGATTTTGTATCGGACACCTAATAGATTTCAATGTTGTGTTTTTTTGACCACCCATCGACAATTAAATATGACAGTGTTTAAGTCGCCCACTGCGGGCAAGGAAAAGAAAAATTGGCAAGCAGAAAACGAGGGCGAAGATAGAAAGGGAAAGTGAGGACAATCGACTCTCAGCAGGAGATGATCTCCGACCTGCGGTCGACACCTAACGCGCAAGCGGCTGGCGACGGTTGTGCGTTCTCGGCACCGGGAGCGGCATCGGCTGCCGGGAGAGGGAGAGGGAAGGCACTACGACCAGGACAACACGCTAGGAAAACGGCCACCGTGATGCAAAAGTCCGCAGACCTTTGTAATCAGACCTTCGGACTCCTGGTTGCCCACCACGTAATTTGATTTTCGATGTATATATCACCAACCGAAATGTTTAAGACGCCACAGGCACGTGTCGTCTAGTGGTTAGGACGCTCGCCCCACACGCGAGAGATCGTCGGTTCAATCCCGACCATGTGTACTTTTTATAATCGGCCTATCAAAGAAAACTCCATCTTGTCAAAAAATAGCAGAGGAAAAAAACTAGCAGAGGTAGGTTTCGATCCTACGACCTGTGGGTTATGGGCCCACCGCGCTGACCACTGCGCCACTCTGCTCACGCCACTTACTTTTTTTTTTCGAAATACCAATGCAGGGCCGCCATGGAGAGCAACACCTGAGAAAAGGGAAAAAAAAGGTGAAGGGAAACTATGGGGAAATAGGGAGGGCAATGGACCAGGCTTCTGCAAGCAGGAGGAGCCCTGGTCCCCCACCAACCCGTGCTCTGCTTTGGGACAGCCGAAGAGGGCTGAATTACATTATTCCCTCAGTCAAGTGAGAGAAAAACGGGGGCCTACCTTCCAGCTGGATGTCCTTCTTTGGCTGGAACCTCCGGCGGAAAGCCCCCCAGGGAGGTATTGTATTGCTCCTATTGAGCGAATCATTGGTGAGTGTGAAAATAAAATAAAAGGGGAAATGGGAAACAGTGAGAGGAAGGTGAAGGAAGGGAAAGGAAGGGAAAGGAAAGTGGAAAACACAACATTTCACTTTACACACACGCGGGCGATCCCTTAGCGCAGCACGGGGGCCGCGGGACCGGCGTCAAGA
Source organism: Diplonema japonicum (assembly GCA_964019335.1). Taxonomy (NCBI): domain Eukaryota; phylum Euglenozoa; class Diplonemea; order Diplonemida; family Diplonemidae; genus Diplonema; species Diplonema japonicum. Next base: position 638,431 of record OZ025661.1, on the reverse strand, counting down.
GAGACCGGAGGAGGGGGCGGCACGTTTGAAGGTGCAGTGACGTCTGTAGACGCCAGGGATGATGGCGAGGTGAACAGTCCGGAGCGTGACCAGGCGAGCAGGCCAGACTCAACAATGAGGTCGTAGATCTGGGTCACGCGTCTCGACAGGGAGAACGCTAGGGAGGGAGTACCAGCAGGAGTGTCGATCGCCCCCCTCCCGATCACAGGGCACCCACCGACAACATGCTCCCTGGACATCGGTGCTGCGTGGCAGGCTGGGCACCGGAGCACACCCTTGTGCTTCCTGTTCGGGCCAGCAGTCTGCAGGAAGCCGAAGAAGAGAGCCGAGTGACCAATCCGCAGCCGCGAGATGACCGTTTCAGCTTGTCTGGGGAAGCCAAGGGGGAAGTGCGCGGACCGAAGCTCGGTCGCCACCGCGTAGTTGTGGGCGAGGGATGTTATGAGCTCCGCGGACCTCCGCACCACCCACCGTCGCACCAGGGCCCTCACTGATCGGTAGTCAAGGGAGGGCCTGTCCTGCTTCCGCTTCGTTCCCTCCCCGGCCAGAGCGTCAGCCTTCTCGTTCCCGTCCACCCCACAGTGGGAGGGCACAAACTGGAGGACCACCGGTGTCCCCTGCGTGCGCGCCGCGGACACCAGCCGGCTCCACGTCTGGTGGTCGAGCTTCTCCCTCTGTCGCGTTGGGCCAGCTCGCAGCTGCTCGACGAGGGAGAGGGAGTCGGTGCAGATCGACAGCGGGGACTTCGCCAGCGAAGGGTGTGTTTTTCGGAGGGTAGCCACCATATCCAGCGCCGTTTTCACAGCCATGCCCTCTGCCCGAAAAGATGAACAGAAGTCGTTGACGCCATGGCACACAGACACAGGGGTCAGGGGGGGAGGCAGCTGCAGATAAACCCCAGAGCCACCTTTCGCCTTCTGTCCGACCTGTACAACCGAGCCATCCGTGTAGGCATGGATGCCCGGGGGGAGAGCCGCAAGAGCAGCCTCGGCCGCCTTCCGCCTGTCCGCGTCTGGCGACGATCGCGTGACCCCGCCGGGGAGGTCAGCCCTGAAGTCGGCCATGCCTGTCTGCCACGGGGCCGCCAGGGGCGTAGCCGACAGGTACTCGAAGTGCACCTTTGGTTCCAACCCGCATCGACGCAGTGCTTGGTAGCCAGAGCGCAGCCACCCACACCCCAGCCTGTTCGCCTGCTTCAGCTTGACCGTCTCCCTGTGAACCGGGGAAGACTGCCAGCAGAAGGCCTTCGCCGTCATCGTCGCCGCAGCACCCTCCGCCATTCTTTCGAGGGGAAGCAGTCCTGCCTCAGCTAGGAGCTTGTACCGCCACTTACCAGCCCCCAAAAATAAATAGTTTGTCATTGTCTCTTAACAACCCCCAAAATAAAATTAGTTTGTCATCCTTTTTTAAATGGGACAACATAATAAGACAATGTAAGCAACACCAAAAGAAGTGCTCTTGTTGTTGGCAGTGGCAGGGTATGCCATGTCTATGTGCAACCAGTCACCCTTGAACTCCTCACCGAACTCTCTTTACGCCACCAGGTGCCCAAAATAAATATCTCGTGGATTAACACCCAGCGCAATTTCGGCAGCGAGAAGAGACGATAAACACAATACAACTGGAAAAATAAGAGCGGCGGGGTGCTAAAGGAAAGGGAAGAAGAGAATGGTCTAAAAAGGGGGGTGGTGATGGGATGTTTTTATACGGGGGCAAGGGGAAAGATAATACTCAATTTTTTGTTTATAAATCTAAAGAGGTCTCTAGCACAAAACAGTTCTAAAAAAAAAAAAAAAATTACATGACAGCGGCAAGTTCTGAAGCAAGATCGCTTGGCGTGCCTCTCTTGGAAATATAAAAGTCTAGAAGACGAACCTTCGCAGGGGGCAGCCGCTTGCACAGCGCAAGAGCAAGGGGTTTGCAAGTCAGGTAAATATCGACAAGACACCAGGTGGCTGCCTTGCGAAGATCAGTGGACTCGGCTTGGATCGTGGTGAAGATAAGAGGTTCAAGGGTCTGATAACACTCCTGAGAAACGTCTGGGCTTGCATTGGGGAGGGTTTTGGGTAGCATGGCCACAAGGATGATCTGGGTGACCCTGTCGGAAACCTTCCCGAAGAACCTCAGAAGCTCTACAAGAACAGCATCAGCAGGGAGCTTCACAACAGAATAAAGAGCCTCTCTGGCTCTACTTGACACCTCGCTCTGCTGGTCGTCGACCGCATCAAACAGGCCCTTCAGAACGTCTCCCAGTACCCTCGTTGTTTCAAAGGGCATGTTTTCAACAACCATCTGCACCACTGTCACTGCCAGGCTCCGTGTCACGTAGTCGGAGTCTTTTAATGTTGCGAGAACGGGTTTCATGAACTCACCGTAATGCGCCTTCCATTGCCCTTGTCTGGATTTGAACTGAAGGAGTTGTCTTAAGGCCCTCTGTTTGATATCACTGCTGTCGCCTTGTCCCCACATTCTCAACCCGTCTTCCGTTTGGGTGTTGGGAGGTTCCTTGTGTTCCGACAAAGTTCGTCGGGGTGGGTTTTGAACCTGAACGGATGGCGGTGTTGCAGGTGTTGACACAAGCGAAACATCCATTGCGCCAGCCATTGGGTCTTTGTATGCCGCTTGGATGTGGGGTGTTGCTGAGTTCCTCGACTGGGAGTGGAGCTGCATAACCTCTCTCAGGTTCGGTATCGCCTTGCCAACATAGGTAAGGAGGTCTTTCTTCTGCTGCATTTGAAGCCCCACCGCTTCGTTGACAAAGGTCGTTGGCTGCGTCTTCGACATGGTGTGCAGGCACGATATCGCCATCTTCTCAATTTCCTTCGCATCACCTTCCGCAGGCAGCGTCAAGACCCTCTTTTTTTTTGTTTTTTTTTTTTTTTTTTTTTTTTTTTTGTTTGTTTGGAAGTTTCATATACCAGGAGCTTCATGATGCCCTGCTTGGTGTTCTTCCCGTTCGAGAGGTAGTCCTCGCAGAATTTCAAGATGTACAGAAAGCACTCGAGACACGACACGCGAACCTTCGCAGAGTTGTAGTCCAGCACCTTAAGCAGCGCTTGGTACATGGTGCCCACCGTGTTGGCGGCCATGATGCTGTCGATCACAGTCCGTGCCTTTTTTTTTTTTTTTAAATTTTTTTTTCTCCCCACTCAAACCTTGTCCTTCACAATGCTCTTCTTGTCCGACATGCAACCGAAGACAGCGACGAGGATCTTTTCAATACTGGGGAGCACCTCCTTGGGGTGCGCTTCTACAACTTTTTGCATGCTGTGAGATTTTTTTTTTTTTTTTCTCCGGTTTTTTCGCTTCGGACCCGTTAAGTGACTCGGCCTTTATTGTGGTTTCCCCCAGGGGCCCCCAGGGAAAAATCAAAAAAAAATGTCCAAAGGTTCACTGATTTTTTTTTTTTTTCCCGGAAGATCCATATGTCGCACATTGGGCCCCGGACGCAAATAAATCCGGAAATTTTGTTAGCCCATCATTTTGCGATTTCTGCCGTGACACTTAACGGATCCGAAGGCGTAATCCTCCAACCCATACCACGAAAGGATCTCGAGCCCCACCTTGAAGTGCGCATCGTTGTGCAGCTTCAGCGTGCAGTGTTCCAGAACACGCGCTGCCGCGCACTGTGCCTCGGGCGCGGCTGTCATCGAGGCGATCTTCCCATAACAGTCGGCTCGCGTCTCCCAGTCGTGGTGGTTTGTCCCAAGAAGCAAGTCATCCAACGTAAGAGGACGCTGCGGGGAGGGCGATGGTAACGTGTTGACATGTGAAAGTGCCTGTTGTTCCTCCTGCCGGATGTGAGGCGGTGTGGGTGCTGTGGTGGACATTCTCGGCTTCTTCGACATGGTGGGCGTGCCCTGGTTGACAGCGCGCGAGTCACTGAGAGCGTTCCCACGGCTCGGTTTTGCAGCGGACGCGCTTCTGCTCCTGCTTCTCACTACACCTCTTGAAGGGGTCGTGCTTCTCGTCCGGACGGTTTTTACAGTAGATGAACTTGCTTCGGCTTGAAGCTGTTGTTTTGTCTCCACCACTCCAACCCCGTCCCATTCCCTTGCGTACATGTTCTGTTTCGGCTGCAACACGGAACGGTCCAGGGTCATGAAAGTTTTTTTTTCATCAGAGACTTGTTTTCTCTTCTGGTCGCCTAGGCGGGCCCAGACCTCCGTTGCCTTTGCGGTAGTTTTTTCCAAAGCCCAGTAAAGAAGGCGAGAGAACTGTCGGACCGTCGGATCGGTGTCGGAGAGCCCTGTGATGACACAATGACACAACATGTCAAGTTCCGTGTGATGCATGTGTGTGAGCGGCATGGAATGGACTAGGAAGAATAGGTTCTCAAAGGATCGAACCCGCGTCTTGACGTTTTTAAATTTTGTCCCTTCAATGATGTGTCTTACCGCCGGCATTGACATTCTGTTGTTTTCGATCAGAAACCTTGTCACCTCGTTGGCAATGAGGGAGATGGCAAGAACTGTCACAGGGAGTTGTTTTATAAGCGCAGGGACAAACCAGGCCACCATGTCTTCCCACACTGCAGGGGGGGTGAGCTTGCACATTGCCATGATGCATAGACAGGCTTCTTTGACAACTTGGGAGCGGAGATCGCCTACTTGTATTGTCAGGCCGTATCTGATTTTGTCGTTGATCACTTCTTTGAAGTTTCTGAGGGAACCTGCGCCGCCGACAAGTATGCTTTGGAGTTCCCTGAGGGCGTCCACCCTCTCCGTCCAGTTCTTCTTCACGTCGTCAATTTTCGCAGAGATCTTCTCTGCGTCTTGGGCGAACTCGTGCTCGCTCCTTTGCTTTGGTGCTGCTGTAAGCGTTGACTTATGCTCTTGCATGATTAAGGCGACGGCATCTTGCTTTCGGTGATGCATTTTCTTTTCTTTTTTCTTTCTTCTGATGATTTTCTGTGGTTTTTTTTTTTTTTTTTTCTTTTTTTTCTTTTTTTTTTTTCCTTTTGGAACAGGGGGGAGAAGGATAGTTATGAAAAAAAAGACACTTTTTTTTTGTGGACGGAAAAAAAAAGGGGGGACCCAGGAATAAAAGTGATAAAAAAAAAAAAAAAAACCCTGAAAAAAAAAAAATTGGCTGGGGGAATAAAAGAAGAAAAAAAAAAAGAAAAAAAAAAGAAAAAAAAAAAGATACAAAATGAACACAACACACTCACATGCCACGCACTTTTTTTTTCTTTTAGGAGAAAAAAAAATATGAAATCCAGGTTTTCTAGTGTCCAGGGTTGGTGAGGGGGTACCTGGGTTCGCCGGTCTGAAGCTCCAGGTTGCTGTGGGGTTTTTCTTTTTTTTTCCCCCCTTCTTTGCATACTCTCCGTTGGGCGAAGGAACGCTGGTGTGGATGCTCAGGTTCCAAGTGCTCTTCTCACCCTCAGCAGTCCTGGCGTCAGTCACACTCCTCCTCAGCTGCCATTGGCTCTTCTGCAAATAAAATTTTTTATTTAATTCTGAGCAGCTCTCTCAAAGAATTTAGGCCGGAAGATATAAATCAGGTTTCACTTTATTTCACGCCCAGACCTGGGCGTGAAATAAAGTATCTGATTTTTCCTCATGTTTTTAAGCCAAACGTTGCTGATTTTGCTGGGCGTGAAAATCAGGTACTTTATTTCACGCCCACAGTCATTTCTAGCAAAATGGGAAGAGAGCCAAGGGCATCAGCCTCGAGAAAGAGGCCAAAGCTGTGATGGAAGACATACTTCCAACGGCAGGCAAAATAGCCTACAAGAAGGAGTGGGAGAGGTTTTGCACCTACCACTCGATCAAACCCACGCCCTTCAGCCCTACCCCCTTCGACACAGCCCACTTCTTCAGCAGTGCACAGAATCACGTTTGACATAAACGTCAACATCAATTCGCCGAATTGATCATACCAAACCCAGTACCGTGTTCAGTAAAGACTCGCGCATTGCGCCGCTACAAGCAGGCAGCAGCGAAGCCACACTCAGCACCTAAATTCTTTTCGAGAGCAGCTCATCATTAAATAAAATGCAGTATTGAATAAAATCAGAGCATGATTTCACTTGGGGTCCCCTTTTTGACTCGTTTTTTTAAAATCACTCGTCAAAAAGGGCACGCGTGAAATCAGGCTATCTGATTTTCATTTAATAAATAGCTATATATTTCACCCTCCCTATTTTTTTTTTTTTTCTTTTATCCCCATCACACACCCCCTCGTTAGTGTATGTCCAGAACTTGAAGGCAAGGTTCCTGTTCACCTCCTCGTACGCCGCAGCAAGGGCCACCACAGAGATCAGGTAGGTGGAGTTCCGGTAGAAGAAGGTGTTGTAGATGAAGCGGTATGCCATTTTTTTTTTTTTTTGTCCCTCTCTTTTTCCTGTAACTTTTTGTTGAATAATAATAATAATTAAAAACTGGGCGACAGCGGTAGTGGGTGCAGTTGAGCAGGTACGCCGAACGAGGCGAACCAAACGACTTTCATGTCTACTTCCCCTCGACCACTCCGGGCTCGGAATTATGGCAGTTAAGACACAACAGTTCCAAAGAAAAAAGAAGAAAAAAAAATACGTTCTTTCCCTCTCCCAAAAAAAAAAAAAAAAAAAAGCCCCAACCCCCCCTCTTTAAAGCTTGCTGAACCCCATATCAACCCCCGACTGAACCAGCAAAGTGTGAGCCTCTTTGTACAAATTAGTTTTGATGGCCCCCATTGTTTGCCTCAATGCCGGGTAAGGCTCCCTTGAAGACATCCTGACAGCAACGTCTCTGGACAAGGAGGGCAAGCTTGACGGTGCTACCGCGTGAGAAACAACCCCGTGAACTAGAAGTTGATCCGCGGTGTACCGAGAGGCTTGGACGATCATAGAATTGTGCATGGGCTGAGGTGTCTTGGCCTTCATGAGGGCTGTCATGCCAGGGGTGTAGACAAGGCCGATGTTGACTGCAGGGACAAAGAAGAAACCTCTCTCCTTGTTCATGACCCTGGTGTCGAAGGTCAGGGCAAGCATTGCTCCAGCAGCTGCTGTGTGGCCGTTTAATTCGGCCACAGTGGGCACAGGCAGAGTTAGAATCCTTGCTAAAAGTGCCTCAGTTCGCTTCTGCAGGGTTTCCCTTTCTTTGATGGGCTTGCCCTTCATCCACCCGAGATCCACGCCATTGCTCCAAAATTTTCCAGCCCCGCGGAGGATGACCGCTTTGACACTGTCGTCTCTTTCTATTTCATCGATTGCGGCAGATAAATCGGAGACCATCCCGGGGCTGAGCCTGTGCTCTTCACGGGGGGTACCCCACGGTTCCCTTCCTTCGGCATTCATCGTCAATGTCACGATACCCTCATTCACGGTTTTCGTTAAATATTTCATTTTCTAAAAAAAAACAGTATTGTGTGTGTTTTTCTTTTTCTTTTTCTTTTTCCGAAAAAAAAATTATAATAAAAAGTGAGAAGAAAAAAAAAAAAAAAAAAAAAAAAAAAAAAAAGAGGGCGGAAAAGGTTGTTAAAAAAAAAGAAGAGAGTAAGGAAGGTTAAAAAGAAAAAAAAAAGAAAAAAAAGAAAAGTATAAAAAAGGGGATCCCTTTTTTTTTTTTTTTTTTTACCGAGTGAAAGGATAAAAAGGTAGGGGGGGGTATGATATAAGGGGGGAAGGGTATGGAAAGAAAAAAAAAAACCGCTTTGCCAGGCCTGCCCAACGAATAGTTGTAAGAAGAAAAAAAAAAAAACCTGAACAAAATCAAAAAAAAAAAAAAAAAAAAAAAAAATACCATTTCTGACACTTCTTCACTGTTTCTTTTATTTTTTTTTTCTTCCTTTATTTTTTTTTCTCTCTTTTCCCTCGTGCGAGTTTTTTTTTTCTTTCTCCCCACAGTTGAAGCTCAGCTACTGTCGTGTGTAAAAACAAAACAAAAAAAAAGACATTTAAGGGTACCTGCGGTATGTGGCAGGACGCCTGAAGAGTCTCAATCTATCTCTTGATCGAACCTTTCTGCAGTGGTGTGGCCTTCGGCCCCTCGCCCACCCTCCTCGGTACCTTAGGTATAAAGCCCTCAACCGAGTTGGTAAGGACACAATAGTTGTACAGTTCTCTCGATCTAGAAGAGTAGCCAGTGGACAGAACTTACTGACGCAGCTGGTCACAGGCGAGGGTCCCTCCGTGACAATGAAGTCTATGGCCAGCTCAAGCCTGGAGGAAAAAAAAAAAAAAAAAAAAAAAAAAAAAAAGAGACATTTAAGGGTACCTGCAGTATGTGGCAGGACACCCGGGGAAAAAAAAAAAAAAATCAACTTCAGAGTTAAGGAAATGGTATGGGGGCAAATTTAAAAAAGGGGGAAAGAAGGGGAGAGGGGGGCAGGAAACGAGAAGCAAGCAGTTTCTTTTGTTAAAGGAGCGGGAAAAAAAATTTTTTTTTTTTTTTTGCTTATAATATATTTTCCATTCATTCTTCTTTTTTTTTATAAGATTCAGCGTCCGCTCAGGGGGGAGGGAGGGGAAGTACAGCCAACGGACTACGGTAAGTTGTGTAAAAAAAAAAAAAAAAAAAGAAGAAAAAAAAAATACGGGCGCAAACATAAATTTTTACCTTTTGGGCCAACCTGAATTTCATTTTTTCCACCAAATTGTTCAATTTTTTTTTTCCCCTAATTAAAAATTCAATATGCAAAACAAACAAGTTACCGGTAAGAAAGGTTCGAAAAAAAGAAGAAAACAATTGGGAACAGAGTTTGGTGGAAAAATCCAAGAATCCTAATTCGTAGATTTTTTTCCCCCCGTACCGAACAGCTCTAATCCATATTCCCCCCCCCCCCCCCCCCCCTTTCCATGTGAGGTGCACAAACGGAAGTTGTTTCTAAAAAATTCAAAAAAAAAAAGAAAAAAAAACACACACAATTTAAAAAACCTTACAAAAGAAAATTAGGAAAAAAAAAAAAAAAAAAAAAAAAAAGTCCACCCCCTCCCAGCGTATCAGGGGAGTTTTTTTTAAAAAAATAGATTTTTCTTTTTTTCTTTTTTTTTTTTTTTCTTTTTTTTTCGATCGTAGAAACTTACAGCGGCGAGCGAGCGATTTTTTAGTTCTTTTTCCTTTTCTTTTGTTTTTCTTTTTTTTTTTTTTTTTTAAAGAACGGGAAAAAAAAAACAAGAAAAAAAAAAACAAGAAAATAAACTTTTTTTTTTTTTTGCCCTTTTGCTCTGCACGCTTTTGCGAACGTTATTTAGCTTACAGGGGAGAAGCGGGGGAGAAAAAAAAAGAAAAAAAAACCGTTAGGATGGAAGAAGAAAAGAAACAAAAAAGAAAAAAAAGAACTAGCAGACAAGAAGGGGGGGGGGGGGGGGGGGAATTACCCTCTATGTTACCTCCTTTCATTTTCTTCTTTCTTTCTTGCTGAGGGTGAACACAAAAAAAAAAAATAAAGAAAAAAAAATAAACTCTCCTTTTTTTTTTTTTTTTTTTTTTTTATCTGATAGTTCAGAAATTTCTTCACTCCTAACCGTGGCAGGACTTAGGTGTTTATGGCCCGTGGCTGCCAAATTATAGGGGGGAAAGTGACATTATTGAGAGTGAAATTCTTTTTAACACATTTGAGCTCAAGATCATCAAAAAAAAAAAAAAAAAAAAAAAAAAAAAAAAAAAAAACATCAAATGCCGAAAACGAAGAAGGAAGAGAGTCTTCTACCCGAAATAAGCAAAGCACAGTACCTGAAAACATGGGCTGACTCTCATGGGATAAAGACGCAGAACTGACTGAAGTCGCTCATCTTAGGAAGCTGAAGAAAAACGGCGCTGCCCCCTACTTCTCTTTGAACCAAGTACTACCCAGATAAGGGCAGTTTTTAAGGAAAAGTGCAACCAGAAGGTTGGGGAATGGGACCGTGTCAAACGAACGGGAGGATCTCGAGGAGCTCATGTCTATGGAGTGCCCTGGGTCTAAGCCGCTGAACCGCTTCTTACTGTACCGTGCTTCGTTTGTGCGGTGAACTATAACCTGGAAAGGTGCAATATCGCAGGTCAACAGGGGACTAAAAATGTGTAGGGTCACCGCACTTCCGCCTGAATCAGCTAAAAATAGGCCGCTTTTCATAATTTGATAGCTATTATTGACAGTTGATAGCCCATAATTTGGTTTTGGGTTTTTGGCCCACTTTCTCGGTCACTCGGAGTGACTCAATTTCTGAACTATCAGATAAAATTACTTACTTTGCGCCAAAATATGGCCATCCCATTTACTCTCGAACCGTTTTTTTTTTGACCTCGGGCCCTGTGGGCCCTCGGCCAAAAAACCCACGATTCTCGAGTAAATTATGGCCATAATTTGTTGCAAATAAATAGCTATTATTTCACTCTTCGTCATTTTCTTCACTTACTAGGGGCCTCATAATTTAACGCGAAATCGCCATAGGCATCAACAAAAAAAATCCTATACAGGTTGTGGGAGGGCTTTTCTTGTTTTTTTTTTCTTTCCCCCCCTTTTTTTTTCCACCTGAGATGGGTCCGTGTCCCCCCCCCAAAAAAAAGGAAAAAAATAGTGTTCTTTTTCTTTTTTTTCTTTTTTCTTGCCCTAACGGAAAAAAAAAAAGAAAAAGAAATATATTGTATGGAAAAAATAGATAAAGAGTCCCTTTTTTTTTTGGCTGGAACGAGTAGAGTGCCGGGAGCGGGCGACTGGGAAAGAAAAATAGAAAAAAGAAAAAGAAAAAAAAAAGTGATGGTGAGTCTTCTTTCTGACCTCGGGGAAAAAAAAAAAGTTTTTTGTTCTTTTTTTTTTTCCTTTTTCCCCTGGTCATTTTGTTAGATAAAAAAATCTCGTTTCCTTGTTTTCTTTTATTATTGTGTTTTTTTTTTTTTTTTTTTTTTTTTTTCCTTTTCAAATTTCTTGAAGTGGGGGCAAAGCCCGAAAAGGAACCCCGAAAATCAGAAGTGCGGTGCAAGCGATGAAGGGGCGTACGATTTTTTTTTTTTTTTTTTTTTTGTCCTTTGACACCACTTCAAAAAAATGTATGTAGGAGGGAAGGGGGAGGGGGGGATAATAGTTATAGTAAAAAAAAAAAGAAATCTGAACAAAGGTGGGAGTAGACCTACCACCTCCCCCTCCCTTCGTCTTTCTTCGAGCATCCCCCTCTGCGAGATCACATGCCCTGCCGTTGTTAATGTGAATTTATCAGGGCTCTCTAGAAGAAAGAACGGAGGGTTTTTTTTTTTTTTTTTTTTTTTTAAAAACACCGTTTCTTAGCTCAGATTTCACTCGTAGAAATGAGGAGGGGGGGGGGATTTTTTTTTAAAAGAAATAGATTTGAAAAAAAGCTTTAAAAAAGTAATTGATTTTTTTTTTTCCCCTTATTCCTTCCGCAAGAGTTCTTTTTTTTTTCTTCTTTTTTTTTTCTTTGGATTTCGCAGTCAAGAAGATGTATTTTGCGTTGGGTGGCAATGAAGGGTTTTTTTTTTTTTTTTTCTTTTTTCTTTTTTTTTTGTTTCGTTTTTTGTTTTTCCTTCTCCCCTCCCATCATGGACCCTGAAGCTTTTCCAAAGAAGAAGAAAATAAAAAGAAGGTACGGAAGTATAAGGGTTGAAGTGTTCTTTCTTGGAAAAAAAAAAAGAAAAAAAAAGAGAGGGGAAAGATATACGAGCGATTAGCTTAAACCCGTGTATGTTTGGGGAATGAGAAAAAAAAAGAAAAGAAAAAAAAGGAGTTTTTTTTTTTCCTTATTCCCCAAACATACACGGGCCCCCTTTAAAAAAAAAAACCACTAAAATAAAAGGCTGTTTGAAGAAAGAAAAGAAATCAGAAGAGAAAATAAAAATATTCTGCATTTCCTCTCCCTCCCCCTTCCTGCCCAAAACCGAAATGTGTAAAAGTACTCTCTCTCTCTCTCTCCCCCCCCCCCCCATTTTCTTTGTTTTATAATAAATAATTCAAAGAAGAAAATAATAATAATAATAATAATAAAAAAATACCTACTTCCATTTTTATTTGGATTTTTTTTCCCTCCTCCCCTTTTTGTTTGATTTAAAGTCCTCAGGAAAAAAAGCAAGGACTGCACACAAAAGGGGAGGGGAGAGAAGGAGGGGGGTGATAATAACCATAAAAAAAAAGTTCATAAAAATTAATATAAAAAAAAAAAAAATACCGAAACAAAGCTCTCGCAGGTTGTAGCATTTCTTCTTTACTCTTTCTTAACCCTTTAGAAAACTGCTGTTAGGGCCGTGCTTTTCCTTTTTTTTCTTTTTTTCCTTTTAAAAGAATCTACCGTATTTTTTTAACTATGCATGCTCGTTTCTAGAGGGTTAAGAAAAAAAAAAGAGAAAACACTCAAAAAAAAAAAAAAAAAAAAAAGAGGGGGTTGTTAAAAAAAAAGTTTTGATTAACCCAAAGACCACTCTGCTCTCGCATATCAATTTTTTTTTCTTCTTCTTTTTCTTCTTCTTTTTGTTGACTGAGTGCGTCAGTCTGATCATTATGGGTTAACAGGGAAAATCGAGGGGGGATAAGAGTTAAGAATCACAAGGGCGGCATTCGGATTACATGATGTTTTTTTTTTGTTCGTTCCCCCCACAGGGGGGGGGGGGGGGGGGGTGAAAGGGAAAAAAGAAGTAAAAAAAAAAAAGAGGAAGGGGAAGTGGACTTTATTTTGTCCCTCCCTTTTTTTTTTTTAAAAAAAATATCCATCCTTAAAAGACACCCACACTGGAAAAAAAAAAAAAAAAAATGGGGCTTTGATTGCAACACTAGGTGGCGTTAAGCGTGCAATGAAGCACGAACTACCTACTTGATTGCAGGGGGCGCTCCCCGGCCGAGTTGTAGCTTCTTTTGCGTTCCGCGTCGTGTCCTTAATGCGTGCGGTGTGCTCAACCCTAGCCGGGGCGTCCCGGGTAACCAAGATTCTGCGCTCGTGCAGTTTGCTGCCTGTTCGTCACCCTGAGCATCTGCGTTACGTTCTTCCACTCGGGCGCTACCGGTGATGACCGACGAGGAGGTCAACAGCGAACAACACATCTGATGTACTTCTTATATTTCCATGTTATCCCCACCACCTTCCAACCAAAAAAGGAAAAAAAAATACAGGAAGGGAAAAAAAAGATCCGGGCTTTTTCGGTGATTGTTCTTTTTTTTTCCTTTTTTTTTTTCCTTCCTGGCATTTTCTTTTTCTTGATATTTCTGTTTGTAAAGCCCAACAACAACAACAAAAAAAAAAAAAAAAAAAAGAGAAAAAGAAAAAAAAAAGTTAAGAAAATTAAAGAGAAAAACTGGCCAGTTGTTGCAAGACAAGATGGCAATTTTTTTTTAGCCTTTTTTTCTTTTCTTTTTTTTTTTCTCTCAGTCGTTCTCGTTGGGCTACAGTTTCAAAAAAAAAAAAAAAAAAAAAAAAAAAAAAAAAAAAAGCTAGTTCAGCGCTTCATTTGTTTGTGCGCACGAGCGAAATTTTACCTAATAAAATAGCTCATTTACAACTAGTTTTTAGTCTCGACAACAATATTGTTTAAAAAAAAAAAGAAGGAAAAAAAAAAAAAGAGACTAGTTCGGGCTTGTTCAGTTGTTGAGCTCACGAACAGTATTCTACCTAATAAAATAATTCATCTTGCTGCCATCGAACTAGTTTTTCAGTCTCGGCAGTAATAAAAAACAAAAATAAAAAAATGGGGGGGGGAAAGGGCGGAATCGCTTGCGTGTAGAAGAGAAAAAAAAAAGAGAAAAAAAAAGGAAAAAAAAGGGAAAAAAAAAAAAGGCTTCGGAGAAAAAAAGAGAGAGAAAAAAGAAAGTGAAAAAAAGAGTTGAAGAAAGAAAGAAAGAAAAAAAAACAAGTACTCTAGCTTTTCTTTTTTTTTGCTTGCCCCCCCCATCATCGGACTAACATTGACATGCTGGGGGTTCTTATTATTTGTATACATTTTTTTTTTTTTTTTTTTTTGGAAAGGTAGCGACATAATTGTATGATTGTTCTTTTCTTTTTCTTTTTTTTTTAAACCTTTTTTTTTTGTTTATTTGACGTACTTGTCGCGCTTTTCCAAAAGTCTAGAGAGGTATGGTCCGAATTGGTTCTCGTGTTTTTTTTTTTTTTTTTTTTTTTCTTTTTTAGATATTTTGAAAAAAAAAAAAGAAGAAGAACTCCCTCCCCTCCCATTCCTTCCTTCATTTCAGCAAATAGACATTTTTTATTGGCCTCCCCGTGCAAATTTGAGAGTCGATCCAGAGCCCTTTTTTTAGGTGGTGCGACAGAAAAAAAATTGGGGTGGATGCCGCCCAGTTTGACGGGGGAACGAAAAACTGGTTTTTGGAAAAACGCAATCATTTGATTTTTTTTTCTTTTTTTTTTTTTTTTTTTCTTTTTTGCCATAAGCAGAAATGTAGGATTTTTGTTTCTATTCTTGTTTGTTTTCCCCAATTTTTTTTTTTTTTTTTTTTCCTTTCAATACTGAAGGAGCCATTTTTGTTAAAAAAAAGAAGAAAAAAAATTTTTTTTTAAATTTTACGATCGAGAAGAAGTAGTAGCGACGACCCATCGGGATTAGAGAAAAATGAAAAAAAAAGAAAATATGTATCTTATTCAACAACAAAAAAAAAAGGAAAAAAGCTTAAGAAGAGATTTAGTTCACTACTTGCATGACCTACATGCATTTTTTTTTTTTTTTTTTTTTTTTTTTTTTTTTTTTTTTTTTCCCCTTCCCTTTGATCTTTCAAAACAAGAAAGACGAGTCGACTTTTGAGACGTTTACCCCTGCTTATTTGGTGTGTCTCTTTAAGCGCAACTGGAAGAAAATAATTGCCCCCTCTCTTCTCCTTCTTCTTCTTCTTCTTTTTCTTTTTTTTTTTTCGCCAGTTTTTTATTTTCCTTCTTTTTTTTTTTCTTCTTTTTTTCTTTTCCCCTCTATTGGCAGTTTTTTATGTTGTGTTCTGTTCACAAAAAAAAACAACAAAAAAAAAAAATAGCAGGGGGAAAAAAAAAAAGAATGGGGGGGTGGTGGGGTGGGAGTGATAGAAATAATAATAAAAAAAAAGAGGGAAGGAGGAAAAAAAAAACCCCCCCTTCCCTCATATTATATAAGTGTTTCGACGAAGAAAAAAAAACTATTTCTCAGAACAGATTTTCTTTTTCAATTCTCTCTAAGCAGCTCCTGCACCAACATACTCTGCTGATGCCAAGTGCAAATCAAAAGCGCCACGAGCACTGCAACAGAAGTGGTAAACAACTGCACAGGCGACTGCACAAAAACTACCGTCACCACCGCAAGAAACACAAGCGCAGTGAGCGGCAACGCAGCCGCCTCAACTTCTTTATAACTGTACATAAAGTGTGCCTTCATGGGCCTCCTGGAGAGCGCCCCGCAGTACGAAGAAGCGAGCCACACCAACGAGGCAACGAGGACCGCCAGAGACACAACAAGAACCCCATTCAAAAATGCGAGCCATGGGATGTTTGCTGCAAACCCAACAGCACCCCAAAGCCCCATAATAGGAAGAACACAGTCGGAATCGGCCTGCAGAAGGCTGGCAACATTCTGTGCAACACGCACCGCGCTTGGGGGGAAAGTCATGACAGAAGCAGCGTAGGCCACCGTTAAAACAGCGCATGTTAGAAACAGAACCGCCGTTGACCCAACAAGAATATACTTCAAAGTCTGCATAACAGGGAGCTCAACCGAGCACGTGACAGCGGCGTAAAGAAGCACAATAGGGACCACACAATCAGGGTCCTTGCTGGAGTAGAACCTGGAGGTTTTTGCAGCGTAGCCCTCTTCCTTTTCTTCAACCGGAACGGTAATGCGTGTGGTGGTCTTAATTGTTGTCTCATCGTTGTAGTAAGCGTGGAACATCCACAACACGATGCCCGTGGTCACCACCAGCGCCGAGAAGAACAAGCCTTGCAATATGGTTATCCATGACACCTTCATGAATACCCCCACGGCCGCCCAAAGGGCCACGATGGGCACCACCCCGTCGGGATCGTTCCTAGTGTAGCTCTGCGCGGCTTCGGTCGCCCTCGAAACACATTTTTCAATCAGCGTGGTCATTGTATATAATTTCTTTTCTTTTTTTTTTTTTTTTTTCTTTTTAGATAAAGTGTGTGTGATGCCTGTGGATGTCATTTTCTTCTTTTTTTTTTTCTCGTAAAGAAGAAAAAAAAGAAGAAACAAAAAAAAAAAAAAAAAGAAAAAAACTCCCTTTACGCGTTAACCCGAACGTCCTGCGAGACCCTGACGCAACCCTCTCGCAGGTCTGTTGGAAGCCCATCGCCTTCTCTTCGCAGAACGTTTCCCTCAAGGCTCAGGTTGACAATGAAAAACTTCGAGTCGTGGGTCAGCGGGACCACCACGTGCCACTGGTACCTGTACAGGTAAGGGGCCATGGGGGAAACAGATATCAACTCAGACACCGCCTGCGGGTGGGTAGGGCACTGCGGGACTATGACCCTCGAGAGGCTTTCGTTGACAACGATCGCAGTGATTTCAAGCGTGGTGGAGGAAAAAGACGCGTGTTGCTGGCCTTGAACCACGTTGCAAGCTACATCGAGTGCTGCGATCTGTCTAACACACGCCGCGCGTGGTGTAGAGGGCTGGCTGGGCAGATCGGTGGTTTCCAAGAAACCTGAAGCTGAGACCTTGTCCTGCAAGGCACCCAGGGTCAGCACCCGATCGACGCATCCTTTAAGCCATTTCGCAGTCATTCTCGGCATGGGGAAGCAACAATTCGCCGTTTGCACAAGCTTGCCCACGATCTCCTTGAAGCCCGCCCCGTCTTTGATCACGAAGGACGAGTACTCTTGCAGCGACGAAACGGTCTCTGAGAAGAATGTGGGCCGTTCTTCGTTGGGAGCGTCGTCCTCCACCCCGAGGTATTTTTCTATCTCCCGTCGCTGCACGGTGAAATCGTATTGGTAGCAGACCCCTTCCTGGGTTGTTTTTTTCGAGTCCCACCCGTAGACTATCCCGCAGACTCCGTTGAAGATCAGCCTCAGGCTTTTTTGATGTGTTTTTTCGATTTTTTTGAGGTTCTTTGACAGGTTTCCGGATGCGATGACCAACAGGATCCCCTTCAGCTGAACGGGTTGCATTGACTGAAGGTCGCTGCAGGGAGGGAGAACATCGTCCAACACAGAATGGATCCAACAAGCGTGCCTCTTCGCGATTTTGAACAACGTGTCGTACATCAGCGTGACCCCGTCGAGAACGGCGTGGGAGAGAAGCGTCAAAACAACGTTGAGGCTCAGAGCAAGCGTTTCTTGAGACACAAGCTTGGCGTTGGATAGAACCCTTAGACCGGCTCTGGTCATCATGGGTGAGTCTGCCGTGATACAGTCCAAAACAACAGATAAATCCGCGTCTTGTAGAAACCCATCCCGCACCCATTCAGAGATCAACAACACGGCTGCCCGCCGGACATCTGCAGCCTCATCGTAACATCCGTCCACTATGAACGGGAACGCCAAGGATGAGGTGAACCTGTGTTGCTCCGTTTCGCTGAGCTGGTTCAATGCTCTCAACACCTTGCGTCGGACAGGGAGGGACTCGTCTTCCAAATACCTGCAAAGAACACCCACGATAGGGGTTTGATCCGGGGTGTTGGGGCCCCATTCTTCCCACCCGAAGCCTTCAACAATGATCTTCCTGGATGCGAACTTGCAGATCGGGAGCAAGTCAACCGCCATGCTTCGCACCCTCCACGAGGTGTCGAGAGAGAGGTACGACATCCTCTGCAGAACCTCGTTTGAAAGCAGTTCCGACTGTTGTTTCGGGAGTTTTGCATGGATTTTCGACATGGCGATCAGGGTGGCCTCCAGGGAACGGAGTTTTATAGACTCGTCGGTGTCGTGAACTCGCTTCAAGGCGGTTTGTAATACGAGTCGCAAGAGGGTTTGTGGTGTGTCGGGGTGGCGTGCTATCACCGCGATCAGTTCCATGCTCACCGCTCTTATCTTTTTCATGCGGTGCCCTGCGAACTCTGAAAACACGTCCAGCACCACCTCTACGCACCCCACACGACAGATGGTATCGTCCTCTGACAGTTTTATTATACGTAACGCCACAACCGACAACAGTTTGAGCACCCACATGAGTACCCCGATCTCGACGTCGCCTGCCGCGTACGTGCATAGATGGTGCACCAACCCGACCCACTCGTGAAGAGCCACATCCTTCATCCCCGTGATCTTAATCTCTCTAATGACATCGTTGACACTGGACGCACTCAGTTTTCTGGTAAAGGCAGCCGGCTCTGTAATCAACACATTTTTCATTTCCTGATTTTGTTTTGATTTTTTTTTTTTTTTTTTGAATTCCCTCTAAGGGAATTTTTGTTTGCAGGAAGGCCGACATGATAACGTAGTTCGATGCCCCGTACAAAGGACTGTTTGACTACAGGAAGTCGTTGCCGGGAGGCAAGACAAAGAGGAAGGCTATAGAGTTCCGTAGGAACTCAGGCAACGATGTCTGGTGGGAACTGTGGAGTGCAGCGGGTGTTAGGGACAGGGATATACATATGTCGTGATTCGTTTACAGCACCTTCAGCCGGGGAGCAAAAAGAAAAAAAAAAAAAAAAGACAACAAGAAAAAAAAATTCTAAGCTGAAGTACCAGGAAGATGCTGTTCGAAAGGGAGATTGAGCCCGTCGGCGCCTTCGACGAACTGTTTGGAGAGCGATGCTTGGACGCCTCTGTTGAGCCCCGTGGCAGGCGGTCGGTACAGGACCTCTGTTCGGATGATCTGCTTGCGGGTGTCGTTGGTCACTTCTTCACCGGTGTGCCTCATACAGTGCTCAAATACAAGCACTTTGCCTATTTTAGGTTTTGAGTCGCAGATGGGGATGTCGCCGTTGACGAATCGAGTGGAACCGCCTTCCATGCCTTCAGTCAGGTACACTTGAACGGTGATAAAACTTCTCCAGCCTTTACGCGAACCCTCGTTGATGCTGTACTCGCCGTCTGTGTGCGCAAGGAATCGGTCTCCCTTGTCATACTGGATAAACCTTGCTCTGTCATTCAAACCCCCGACTTTCCACCCGTTCCACTCATGTGGGCAGTGCTTCTGGATTCTGTTCCAGATCACATCGTGGATGTCTGAGCCCGATTTCAAAAGTCGGTAGTGGTCGGCGGTTCCTGTTTTCAACATCTGTTTGTACGGGAGCGTGCTGTCCCACGAACCGAAGGCCATTTCTGACATGGCTTCACACTCTTTTTTGGTGAAAACATCGTCAATCGTGAATGCGATCCTACCATTCCCACCTCTTCCGGGAAGGTCGATTGGGTTCAGTTTTGCCGCTGGTTCAAGTGGCAGTCCAAGGGGTTCCGCCTTACCTGTCTCGTTCAGATTAGATGGAGGTGAATATGTACAAGCGCACGACGGGTCCGAGTCGTGAGAAATCGCCTCGAATATGTCTTCGAAAAGCGTTTCGCTGTCGGGCAGCACCAGCCTCTCGCCTTTTTTAACAGCCGCTGTGGTTCTGTAACAAACAAACACGTTTTCAACATTCCCCGCTTCTCTGATGCACTCCGGTTCCGTGTTGTGTTGCCCTGGTTTTTTCGCTCTTTTAAGGATCGAACCCACCTCAAAAAGGGAAACTTCTGCTTTACACCCTGCTGTGTGTGGAAGACCGCCTCTAATAAGTATTAAAATCATGGAACTAAGGAGGTTGGGAGACAAGTGTGCATGCGATGGTGTGGGGAATATTTTTTTAAACGCCTGAGCCAGAACGAATGCAGGTAGAACCTCTTTTTTGTCCTGCGACATGGTCAGCTTTCGGAACAGGCTGGACAAGACTTCGAGCTCCTTTGGAGGGCATTTTGTTAGCTGCATTAGACATGCGGTGACGTGAGGGGGGAAGTTCAAATTCGGGAGCACGTTGTTTAACTTCACCATCTGCTGAGCAGCGGGAACTAGGTCTTCGCAACCCGTTTCGCTGATCAGAGCCTTGAAGCCCTTCATCCGTTTTTCCTCATACACAGCCTCTCCACATGCGATGTCCTCCAGCGCAATCCCTTGCTTGTTGATTTTACTTTTCCTGCTTTTTTCATCGAATCTGCTTATATACCACCCGATCGGCAGTGTCGGACCGATCACACCCATGGGTCAATTTTAAGTTTATGGGCAGCTGGAGAGGTGGTAAAAAAAAAAAAAAAAAAAGAAAAGAAAGCAATACCAACAACACCAACAAAAAAAAAAAAAAAAAAAAAAAAAAAAAGGAACGAGGAGAAATTTTTTTCATTTTTTTTTTTTTGATGTTTTTTTTTTGTGAAATAAAACGGCAGGGAAAGGGGGGGGGAGAGGGAAGCAAATTTTCTTTTTCTTTTTTTTTTAACGGGGTAAGGAGTTATTTTTGACACTTTTTTCCCCCCTATCTTGGGGGTCACACTCTCACTCTTAAGTTATAAAACTGCTTCCTCCCCCTCCTACCTTCGATTAATCAGTATTGAAAAAAAAAAACTATCTCCTCTTCACCCTCTCACCTGTCAAGCATCAACAGGTAGAAAAAGAAACAGGGTGTGATACTCTTTTATATAACTTTACCCCTTCCCCCTTCATGTTTTTTTTTTAAAAAACTTTTTACTCTGGTTTACTTACATTTTTTTTTCTTACATTCTGTACAGTGTGTGAAAAAGGTTTTTAAAAAAAAAAAATTACACATACTTCCTGTTGGGGTTCAGCCCAACACCCCTTCCACGGCCGCCCTCACCGATATTTTTGAACATGGGTGCATTTTGAAGCATGTCAGGAAGGATGAAAAACCGTATTTTGGACCCTCGGAGGAACACCTGTGTTTTTTTTTCCCCCACTTTTTTTTTTCTCCATCATATCCCACACCTGTTCCATTGTCACAGTTTGGCCATCCCTCTTTGTCATCGTAAGAGAGCTCAGTTTTATGTTCATGTTATCTTCAGCATCGGTAAGAAAGCCTCTGTACAGCTGTTTTTTTTTTTTTTTTTTTCTTCTTCCCTTGATCACACCTCACCCGTGAGCATCTCCACTGTCACTGTGTGTCCTTCCGCCTCATGAAGCAGTCTGATAGGTATACTGATACTCATTTTTTTTTTCTCACTTTTTTTTTTCCCTAGTTCAAATTCCAGACTTAAACCGACTCAACAAAAAAAAAAAGCAGGAATATGCTCAGGACCATGTTTCGAATCTGCGGACAAGTGCAGGACATCACACCTGGGGCGAAGGCCGAGAGATGGAAGAGATGAAGTTGGAGGAACTGAAGATCCTACAGCTATCTGAGTACAAGCAGACTGAAGAGGAAGCCCATCCTCTTCGAGGTTGGAAGATTAAAATGGAAATGGGAAAAAAAAAAAAGAAAAAAAAATCACGTGTACAACAAAATAAACTCACCACCTGACACTTTCTCCCTCCCCCACCCCGACTCCCTCAAAAGTACAACTTGCTAGCGTTCTCATAAATGGTTTTTGCAGCTTCGTCGCGTTCGTTTTCATCCTCGATTTCCTTGTACCCGCACACCACTTCGAATACTTGTGTCATGTGGCAAGGCTCCTGTCTGCTCTTCACGGTCATTCCAGGCGAGTATTTTTTCTCGGATTTCACAACAGGGAAGGTGGTCTTGACGAACCCGTGGCCTGGGTGCGTGGCACGAATGTCGCACCAAGGTGCATCGGTCTCAAGAAGCATTCTGGAGAACGGCAGGTTTTTGATGACTTCAGCGCTTTCTGAGGAGCGAAGCGAGCACCCGTTGATTCCTATGAACAAAACAGTGTCGATTGATAAAAGAGTGTGAAGCTCCGGAAGCGTTCCTGTGAAGGAGTGGGCACACGAACCCTTAGTTAGAAGGTCCTTGTGGGCCTCCAGAACGGTGGCAAAGTCGCCATCTGTGTTTCTGTTGTGGAGGAACAAAGGAAGGTTATACTTCTTAGCCAGTTCCAACTGTTTGGGGAACCATTTTTTCTGGGTCTCCTTGTCGCAAAACTCCAGTCTGTCGTAGTCGAGCCCGCACTCACCAACAGCTGCGACGAGGCCTTCCTTGAGGCCTTCTTGGATTATTTCCTCGAGGCCCTCCATGGTGGTTTCCCCTGTCTCAAACTCCCCACAGCGTGTCGGGTGGCACCCAACTGTGCACCGCATTTCAACGCCCTTCCCCTTCCATTCTTTGCAGATCGCCAGGGCTTCCTTGCTTTCCTGCAGGTTCCCTCCTGTTATCATCCACTTGTCGACACCCGTCTCTATTGACCGTTTGATGACCCACTCCCTGTCATCCGGGTGCACCTGCTTACCCCTGTACTCCCCTCGGAACATCCCATCAGTGAAGTTCACTGCAATGTCGAAAAATCTTCGTTTCGATGTTGGGGCGGTCATTTTTTTTTTTTTTTCCTTTTCTTTTTCTTCCTTTTCTTTGTGAAGATGGTTTTGCTGGTATCTGCGAAAAAAAAAAAAAAAAATAAAAATAAAAATAAATAAATAAAGAGAAAGGTACAAATTGAGATAAAATGAAAAAGCAAAAAAAAAAAAAAAAAAAAAAAAAAACAAAGAAGAACACTCTATTGAAAATTCTACCTCACCAAAGGCAGCGACCACTTACAAACCGCCCCGAGCAAGCTTCGAATCTCAATCACGTTCTCTGTCTTCAGCTCCGCTTTCCTCTCTCTCGCCTCCACCGCCGCTGTCTTCCCTTCGCACACGATCACGTTGAGCGCATCATCGGCAGGCTCTTCTAATATGACCGCCCCGAGGTAGGTGCAGAGGAGGGCGACATCGGGCTTAGGTATGATGTTGAAGCTTCCGAGGAGGGTGACGGAGGCACCGAGGAGGAGGGAGGAGGCGTAGTTGATGGAGTTGTGGGTGAAGGTTGGTTCGGAAACGGATCGGGAGGCCTTTGCCTTCCTGGAGAGAAGCGGGGCGAGGGTGAGCGCCGAGGCCTTGCCGGTGTCGCCTTTTACCTCAAAAGAGATTTCATCGGGCGGAAACGAACCGGAGTCTTGCAACCACTTCACGTCCACAATCCACAAGCCCAACGCCAAGGCAAGGCAGTATTTCAGCGTTCGGGGAGCGGGGTCGAATGTGACCAAATGTGTAACCGCTGCCTGTTCCAACTCGTTCGCCTCCGTGTATCCTATTCCTTTTTCCTCGCATATCTCTGAAACCTTCGCCCGTTCGACCACGGCAAGCCCGCTCGTTGCGACCACGATCGCGAGCGCTTTCTGAAGCTTTATTGGTTGTTGCCGTTGTGAACCTTGTTCTTCCTCTGTCACGCTTTCGCTGTCGCTGCCGGTCTCGTCCACGATCTCCGCGTGTTTTCTCTTCAAAATCGGTGTTTTTGTGGGCGAGAGGCAAATCCCGTGCTCGGAAAGTTGTTCCGCGTACCGTTTCAGCTTGTCGTCGATCTCCCGCACCTCCTGCAAGGACTCTTGCGAGTACACCTTCAACAACTCTCTGTAACTAACGTCCCAAGGCGACCCGAGGCCTGTCATGATGGAACTCCAGATGTGTGACGATGGGGATGGAACCGGTTTGAGCTCTGGCGAGACAGTGGAGAGCCGCCGTTTTGTCGGTGTTGCGGACCCCTTAGAAGGCGACAGGAACGGTTTCGGTGGGATAGCAAAACCTTCGTTGTCCCGGACGAGAACCTCGGGGGTCTTGGGGGGTGTGGGCGATGCGGCGGCAACCTTGGGCGTTCCAGGCGTCCCGCATCGCTTGTGCAGGCGTGTCAACGATGCGCAAAGGTCCTCCAACAACTGGCATTTTCTCAACTGTGGCGGGGCCAACGGGAGCGTGCACTCGGGGCACTTCCCCCCCTTCGCTGCATGCGCCACTGGGTGGATGCACTCCAAACAAAATACATGCCCGCAAGGCAGCGCCACAGGGTCGCTCAGCATGGTTTCGCATATTTCACACATCATCGCAGACATGAGCTGGTCTATTTGAGCCCCCGTGACTGCATGCCGTGACATCCTTCCCCTCCCTCCTTGTAGAGTTAAAGTTAGAAGAAAACAAAAAGAGAGGTAATAAAAAAAATTAAAACGTGGCCCAATCGTCATCACCTGTGTCCTGGCCTTTAATAATGTCTAGGAGGGATTTTGAAGGGTAGGTATCGTCGGTGAGTCTCTCTGTGCTGCACAGGGTCTTGCACAGGGTGTTTGAGAGTTTGTTGAAAAGAGAAGGCGGGGGTTTGACAGCGAGGAAGGGTTCCAGACTGTCCTCTTCTTCGTCGAGAATGCCTTGAAGGAGGAGCATTCTCTTTGTGTCTTTTCTCCTTGCGCCCGCGGTCGATTTCTCCTCCAGCATTCTTTTCGCGTCCGGTACGTCTCTGTACTGCTCCATCAGCTCCTTGAAGCTCTTGTACCTCCCCACTTCCTTTCCCTTACCTTGGCTCCATGTCCAACCTGTTACGGCTTGCTCTATTGCTCTTTCCTTTATGTCTTCTATCCACACCTCTGTGTACACCCCTTCTGGTTTTCCCTTCTTCACTAAAATTTCCAGCTCTCTGCACAGAACCAGACAGGCATCGCACTTGTGCCCTTTGATGTCAACCCCCAACCCGACTAGGGTTGCTGCTACAAATGCAACTGCGAACATGTTGTTTATTTTAGTGTAAATTCTCTTCTTTTTTTTTTGAACAACGGGTGTGTGAGAGGGGGGGGGTGGAAGAAAACCTTAAAAAAAAAACCAAGAAGACACCTTATAGTAAAAGGGGTGTGCAACAGAAAGAAAAAAAAAGAAAAAGGAAAAAGAAAAAAAAAAAAAACAGTAATGGGAAAGAGGAGGAAAAAAAGAGAGAAAAAAAAAAAAGAAAACCACTATTTTTTTTTTTATTAGTTCTCAATGAGAAGTTTAATCTCAACATCGTCGTGTGCGCCCTGGGGTTTTTTTTTTTTCTTCTCTTTTCCTACGTACCTTTAACAGCATCTGTCCTTCGAAAGTCAAGATGCCCTTCTTCTTGGCCGCCTTGAGAGTACCCACAATGGCCTCATAGTACTGCTGGCCTGCTTCGTCATCAAAGAGTGGCCCGAACTTCACCATAAACTTCCCATCAGCACCCTTGGTGCCCAGTCTCATAATGTCCTTTTTCATCTGCTCGCACTCCTTGTCAACAGTCGCTTGGTGGTCAGCCATTTCTTGTTCTTATCCCCCTCTTCGAAGGTGCTATAGTTATTACATATAAACAAATAAGAACAAAAGAAAGAATAAGAAACATAAGTGGGGCGAGGAGGAGGGGGGGGATTGTAAACGTAATGCAAATAAGAAGAAGAAAAAATGGATGGGAAAGAATAAGGGTACAGTGGAGGGGGGGGGGGGCGGGGGGAAGGTGTCTTTGAAGGGAAACCTGCAATGTGCGACAGGAGATCCAAAAAAAAGGGGGGGGGGAACTCGATAAAATTTCAGTGTGCATGAGGGTGCAATGTGTACCGAAGAATGGGATACAAGAAAAAAAAAGAGGGGGGGGGGAAAGACCTCTTTTTGTTTCCAGTTGAGTACCCCTTTTTTTTGTGAAAGGTAGATAAGAGTTGTGATGGGGAGTGCCCACCAGCGACATGAACAAAAAAATAAAAATAAAAAAGGGGAAGAAAGTCTTTATAGTGACACGGATATTGTTTTTTTTTTCCCCCTCCTCCTCTACCCTCCTTCTTTTGATTTTACACATGACCAAAAAAAAAAAAAAAAAAAAATCAATAAGTTTCTCTAACCACAAAGACTCCCCTCCTCAAAGAGAGCAAGGAAAGAAAAAGAAAAGAGAAAAAAAAAACTAACAAGAAATGGAAAAAAAACAAAGAAAAGTGAAAATAGGTAAAGAAAGGCTGACTGAAATAAAATAGAAAACCCGCCCCCATGGGTGAAAGAAAGAAGGAAAGAGGTATTGGAAGAAAGGGGGGAAGGTGTTTTAAGGGGAAGATTGCTAGGAAGAACGGTTACTCCCTTTTCCCTTTTTTCTTCCTTTTTTTTTTCATTTTCCTTGCAGGCGCCTTCTCTGTAAAGGGGAACAAATTGAAGTAAAAAAGAAAAGGGGGGAAAGAATAATAGTACAAGAATTTGCTGTTTTTAGGAAGCAGCCCAGGGTGTCACTTTTTTTTTTTCCCCGCTTCTTTCTTGGAAGAAAAAGTGTAAATAGCCGGTTTGAAAAAAAAAAAAAAAATCTGCACTTGAATCTGTGCATTCTTTATTTTTCACCTCCTTTTCTTCTTCTTCCTTTCTTTTTCTTTAGCACAGACCCTTTTTAATGAAGCTCATAAAACAGTACATAAGCCGACTTCGCAGCTTGCGAACACGGGGCCTCCTAGTTATTTCTCTCCCATTTCTCATTGACATACCTTCATCTCAGAGACGTAAGAATCGTCAAATGCCTTCCACCGGTTGTTTACTTGTGCGTAAGCAGTGTAATGTCCCCCTCCACTGGAGCCATAGTGGTTTGTAATGGCATACAGGTGGTACATTCCCTCTGGGTGGAAAAAATGTGATGTTTAAAAAATGACAAGAGTGGGGTTTGAACCCACGCCCCCGAAGAGACTACGACCTGAACGTAGCGCCTTAGACCGCTCGGCCATCTTGCCAATGAGGGTCAGCGAGCCTCATAATTTACGAATATCGTACATCCATCAATTAAGCAATTTGATTTTCAAAGTTTTATGTCACGGGCCAAAAAACCCAGTGTGCGTTCCCTATCAGAAGCGGCTTAATGTCTACTTCTCTTCGTCGCGTGTCCCGCTTTGCCCGGGGGCCTTCCAGGACCCTGTCCTTAATCTTGGGGTTGGGGCCTGTGGGACCTTGTCTGGCGTCCGTGAGCTGTCTGGCTTTCGGGTCGTGGAGGCGGGTGGCAAACGGTCCTTCGACATTCCCGCCGCCATCCGGAGGTCCGACATTGGTTACATGGCGGCTCGCCCCTTGCCTCTATGTGGGTCGGCGAAGTATCTTGGGGTCACTGTAGACTCTGGGCTCACGTTTGACGAGCATGCGGGGGATGTCCTGAGGCGCGCTGACAAGAGGCTGAGGGTACTAAGGCTCCTGTCGGGCACGACCTGGGGGTGCAAGAAGGCCACGCTCCGATCTCTGTACCTCACGTACGTTCTCCCGCTACTCCGGTACTGCATGGGTGTTTACTTTGCCAGGCTCAGGGACAGCAGGGTGGAGGAGCTTGTTGGGCTCCACCAGAGAGCGGCGGTGCTGATCTCGGGTTGTTGGCACGGCTCGGGCACGGCGAAGGTTGTTGCTGAGGCAGGTCTGCTACCCCTCCGACAGATGGCTGATGGAGCTGCGGCGGTGTTGACGGCGAAGTCGTTCTGCTGGAGGACCTCCCCGGTTCACCGCGAGGTCCTTGAGCAGAAGCGGATGACCGGTATGGGCAATGGGTGGCTGCGTGCGGGTATCCTTGCGCTACGACGCTGCGGACTGCAGGGGTGGACGACGCAGGAAGGCTTCAGGAAGTACGACACCTTCGAGCTACTGACTGCCTCGCCCAAAGTAGCACCGTGGCACGCGTTCCTGGTGGAGTTCAGAACTGCCCTTCCCGGCAGGGTCACGCGTTCGTCGCCGGACGTGGATAAGCGGAAGGCGGCCGTGGAGGCTCTGGCTGCCCTTCCACCGGGTATCCATGCCTATACGGATGGTTCTGTCGTACGGGACCGCCAGAGGTGGAGGGGCGGTGCCGGGGTCTTCTTGCAGCTCCCCCGCCCCCACGAACCCGTGTCCGAGAGCTTCGGCGTCAGCAATTTCTGCTCTTCCTTTCGGGCGGAGGGTCTGGCTGTCAAGGTGGCTCTGGACATGGTGGCCGCGCTCCGGAGCGAGCACCCCACGTTGGCAGACAGCCGGCTGTCGATCTGTACCGACTCGCTCTCTCTCCTTGATCAGCTGAGGGCAGGTCCTTCGCGGCAGAGGGAGAGGCTCGACCACGAGACCTGGGAACTGCTGGTGGCCGCGGCACGTGCACAAGGTGCACCAGTCATTCTCCAGTTTGTGCCGTCCCACTGCGGGGTTCCTGGCAACGAGGCGGCAGACAGGCTGGCCGGGGAGGGCACGAAGCGCGAGCTGACTCGCCCCTCTCTCGACTACAGGTCGGTCAGGGCCCTGGTCCGTCGCCAGATTCAGCAGAGGTCTGCGGTCATTGTCGGGGAGGTGGCCCCGAGGTACGCGAGGGCCACGGGGCTCCGAGCGGCGTGCTTCCCCCAGTCCCTCCCCAGGCTAGCGGAGACGGTCATCTCGCGGCTGAGGGTAGGGCACTCCGCTCTCTTCTTTGGTACCGCTGCCCCTTCGCTCATCCCGCCGGCTGTCTCCCTTGACGCCGGCCCTGCGGCCCCCGTGTTGCGCTGAAGTGAGTAGGGTGAGATCAACATTTCAATTCTTTTAGTGCTTACGTTCCCTTCCCCTCTCTTCCACTCCCTCTCATCCTTTTCTTTATCATCATCCGGCGTCTGGCCTTTCTCTTACCAGTATGCCCGTCCCCCTTTAAACTTTTAAATTTTTAAAATTAACATCCTCTTGTTATCGTGTGCCCTGACATTGTAGTCAAAAACGGATGGCCCGGCCTACTCTGAAGTTGCCCAGATGAGTCCTCTCATCTTCGCACGAACGAGTGTGGTACGGCCATCCCCTCCCCCCGCCAGCCGGAGTGCAGCGGGGAGAGCAAATGCTTCCCCTATCATCCCCATGCGCACACGCACACTCGCTTCCCCTTTTGATTTTGAGAGATTTTACTCTCACCCTTTCATGTTTCGCTCAATGGAGCAAATCCCTCTCGAGGGGGCGACCGGGGCCAGTTCCGGTCACCAGAGGTCCCAGTTGAGAAAAACGACGAACTGGGGTCAAGGTCCCCGTCCGAGCCACGTAGGTCTACGCGGCTTGGAATTAAAGTAATTCAGCCCTCTTCGGCTGTTCCAAACAGGTGCACGGGTTGGCGGAGTCCACAGCTCCATCTGATTGCAGAAGAACTGGTCTTCGCCCACCAGCGGCGGTGACACCCACCGTTCCTGTTCATTCCACCAGCGTCGAGAGGCTGAAACCGATCTCGCGCACAGTGGAGGCCACAGGTTGTTCCCGGCGCCCTTGTAGCGTTGTCAGTCCTGCCCCAACTGAAAGGCCAGTCAGGACACAGGCTAACTGGGTACAGGTACTCGGACAACGGTGGGGTGAACAGGAGCGGTGGGTTGTGGCTGGTGTCGCTGGTGAGTGGCGTACGGTTTGTTTGTGCTGGTTCCGCTGTGTTGTGGTGTGATGCGTGCGGCGGCGTCGCCCAGTGTTCCAGCGTACCCCATCCGAGAGACGTGAGGCTGAGACCGGTCTCGCGCGAAGTGGAGGCCACAGTGTTGATCCCGGCGCCCTTCAGGCAATGACCGCCCTGTCGCAACTGGAAGGCCAGACAGATCGGTAGCCGAACTGGGTACAGACAAACGGATCGACGGTGGGGTGCACGGGGACACTGGAAGAGAACTGGTTGCGGTGGAGGTGCTCTAGTCTGTCTGTGTGGCGTGTGCTGCTGGGTGCGAGGCGTGCTGTGCCGGGCCGGCAAGAAGTAGAAGTAGATTTAAACTTTTTTAGTAATAGTACTCTCATCCCCCATGTCTTCCCTTTTTTTTGCCCTGTCGTGCACCCCAACTTCTTTCTTCCTCTCTGGTTATGTTTTCTTTACATTTTTATTTTCCAAAGGCTCCACAGCCCAACAAAACCGGCTGAAGGGGATGCCTCCGTGCCGGTGTGCCTATGAGCACTGACGAGGTACCCCACCCCTTGAAATCCCGGAGGTTCGGCCAAAGGGTGCTGTTGTGCGATGCGGGCTGGTGAGATGCCGAGGGACGTTGAAGGTGGGCACAGTTGAGAACGCTGGGAGCCCCCGGGCCTGCCCACCTCCCGCCTCGGTACGTATGGATAGTTGTGGGAGGGTTTTCTTTAAACTTTTACAAAAGATTTTGTCAACCCCTCTTGTTCCCCCTTTCACTTGCAGGAGGCCCTTCAGGCCTCCTGCGCCTATCCCTCCCCCCCAGCCTATAGCTTCGCACGACAGTGGTACATTTATTATTATTATTAAAAAAAACCCATAGCACGTCTGCCAGGAGGAAGCGGACGTGATCCCGAAGGACATGGGCTGGAATGCCAGGGTGGTGGGCAGGAGGTACGCCAGGGTCGACGGCAAAAAGGTCATGTTCCTGCAGGTTGTCGCCTCAGAGCCCCCGCCGTTCCCGATCTTCCAATACGGGACAGGCTCCTGAGGTGCCACGCTAAAGGCAGCTTCCCGGAGGCCTTTGTCCGGACCCTCCCGAAGAAGGAGAAGGCACATCCCGAGAAGAAGAAGGAACAGCAGGAGGCCCACCAGACCACTCCCCCTACCAAAGGAAGGACAGCTGCCGAGGTGGTCAGGAACGCACCCTCCACACCCGACCCGAAGGGAAAGAAGAAGACCACGGGCAGCAAGGCAAAGGGCAGCGCCCCCTCCGGGACCAAGCGGGAGAACCCGACCTCCGAATTCAGTGCAGGTTCTCGCGATACTGCTGAAGGGGGGCCCGTCGGAGTCCAAACAGACAAGCGCTAAGCCCCCAGGCTCACCAAAGACGCCCTCGGGGAAGAAGAAACGGCGCCTGGTCGCTGTCCCCAAAACGTGTTAGCCATGGGCCCTGTGGGTCCCTTCGCCCCCTCCGAGTTGTCACGTGGAACTGTAACTCGATAAGGGGTGCCAAAACGACGACGCTGCTTCACCAAGCGAGAAAGAGGGAACTGGACGTCATCGCCATTCAGGAAACGAAGCTGGTGCAAGCTGACGAATTCCGGGCTCTGGGGTACCAAGTCTTCAGGAAGGACCGAACCGCCCAGGCTGGCAGTGGGAGGGGAGGTGGACTTGTCACCCTGGTCAAGAAGGACCTTCAGGCTCGCGAGGTGGTTTGTGTTGTCTCCGAAGACGTGGAAAGGCTCGATGTCGAAATCAGGTGTGACAGTTCCAAAGCGGTCATCTGCAACTTCTACCTGCCGCCCAGAGGCGGTCAGACCCTCCAGCTGGCCGACCTTCCCCAAGAAGAAGACTACATCGCCTGCGGTGACTTCAACGCCCACCACTCAAGCTGGGACCATGCTGCGAAAGCTAACGACAGGGGCTGGACCGTATGGGAATGGATGGAGAACAAGAACTTCGTGCTATGGAACAGACCGGACCGCCACACGTGGACGAGAGGAGGGAGCAGGTCTGTCCTTGACCTGATCCTCAGCAAGGATAAATGGGAACCCAGGACGCCTTGCCACTTGGGTTCCTTGGGCTCTGACCACACACCCCTTCAATTCGAGGTCCCCCTACTGAGGCCGACTAGGAGAGCATACGCGCCTGAGTTGTACAACTACCGGAAGGCAGACTGGGAAGCGTTCCAGAACTTTGTAGACGGGAGGCTTCGAGGGCTGGACGGTTGCAAACAGGTCACGACCTTCGCCAAGAGGATCCAAGAAGCCCTGAGCGAAGCCGCAACAAGGCACATACCTCGGCACGGGTGTTTCACCGAGAGGAAGCCATGGTGGAACAGCGAACTGGACACGGCCTTTGAAGAAAGGGACACCCTCAGAGACGCCATCCTCAGGGGGGAATCCGAAGATCACGCAGGGCTCGCTGGGCTCAACAATGCAGTCAACGAGACGGTGAAGGCATCCAAAGAGAAGTCATGGAGGAGCCTCTGCTCCAAGTTCAGCTCCTCCAAGAACTTGCCTGCGGCATTCAAGGCAGTCAAGGAGCTCGACGGCAGGTCATGGAGGCCACCGATGCCCCCCCTTCAACACGGCGACGCTCTTCTCACAGGCAACAAGGCTAGGGCCGATCGTCTCGGACGCTACTACGAGACGATCTGCGGAGACGACACTGTCCCTGGTCTCGACACAACAGGACAGACGCAGGAACCCTACGAGGGCGGAACGGGCTACTTCACGATGGACGAACTGCTGAGACAACTGCTCAGGACGAGAACGAAGAGTGCTGCAGGCGACGATGGAGTCTTCAACGTGATGCTGATGCGTCTGGGTAGGGAATCCCTGAGAATCGTTCTACAGCTGTTCAATCTCTCCTGGGCGAGCGGGCAAGTTCCGGACACGTGGAAACTGGCACTAGTCGTCCCGATCCCGAAGCCGGGCAAAGACCCCACGAAGATTGAGTCCTACCACCCCATCAGCCTGACGAGCTGCCTCGGCAAGCTCATGGAAAGGATGGTCGAGGCCCGCGTGACGTATCTACTTGACTCCCCGACAACGATGGTAGAGGGACTTCACCCCGCCCAGGCTGGCTTCAGGAAAGGGAGGTCCACCGAGGAGCAGGTTGCCGCCATCGTGCAGCATGTGACGATAAAAAGGAACGCCGAAGTTAAGGAGGCATGCCTCACCATACTCTTTGACTTCTCAAAGGCGTTCGACAGGGTCAACCACGAGGCACTCATTCAGAAGATGTCTCAGAAGCGCTTCCCTACGGCCTACACCAGGTGGGTTTCCTCCTTCCTAACGTCCAGAACAGCGAGGGTAGTCGTGGAGGGTGTCAAGGGGACCCCTTACAAAATCAAGAGTGGCGTGCCTCAAGGTTCTGTACTCGGTCCAGTGCTGTTCACCATCTTCGTGGACGACCTAGCGAGGGAACTTGAGGGTCTGGCTGGGCTCTCCACGATCTACGCGGACGACGTCGCGGTAGTAGTCTCTGCCACAACAAGGACTGAGCTCGAGGCCAGGGCCACGGCGGTAGTGGGTGCAGTCGAAGACTGGTGTACACGATGGGGGATGCAGTTGAGCAGGGAGAAGACGCTGTACGTCCCCACCCCCAAATGCGAACCGTACGACTTCCACGTCTACTACCCCTCGACCGGGGCGACGCATCCGGGCTTCGAATTCCAGCCGCTGGAGCTCAAGGGCCGACTCATCGCCGGGGGACCTACTCACCTGATCGGGAGGAGGCTCCTGTCCGTTAACCGCACGGCCACGACACGACGCGACGTCTCTGCACTCGTCTCCAAAGGGCTGGTGTATGAATTCTCCACGGCCGTCCCCGTCGCGAGGCGTGATAGGGCCAAGTATCTAGGGGTCATCCTTGACGCTGACTTGTCTTTCGGTGCCCATGCCCGCGACATCATCGAGAGATACGACAAACGAATTCGCATACTGCGGCTCCTCTCCGGCTCGTCCTGGGGCAGTTCCGCAGCATCACTCAGGTCCTTGTACCTGGCCTACGTCCTACCGGTGTTCACCTACTCGATTGGCATCTTCTTCGCACTGATGTCTGCTCAAGACACGCAAATGGGCCAAGAAACAACCTCCCGGGAGGCAGCCACAGGGAAGGCCGGGAGGGCGCAGGGCGCAGCAAGAGAACGCCCCTGCGTTCAGCCTCGAGGGGACCGCCCCGAATGTAATCAGCCAGGTCGGCTGTCCCAGGAAGGGGGAACGGAGCACCGAAGGGAAGGTTCAGCCCACGTGGTGGCCCTCTCGGTTACTCCAGACAAAAGACTGGACACACCCCACACCCTCCCCCAGTTCCCCCCAGTGGTTCACGAATCACTTTCAAACACCTCTCTTGGTTTGAAGTGATGTCCCTTTCCCTTTCCCTTGAATGGTTTTCTCTACTCCCCTTCGATCCTCCCGCCTGGTAGTGGAATATTTATTATTATTATTCCCCAGTGGTTATTATAGCACGTGTCGTCTAGTGGTTAGGACGCTCGCCCCACACGCGAGAGATCGTCGGTTCAATCCCGACCATGTGTACTTTTTTTTGTAGCACAAGATTTCAGGAATGAGTAAATGGTAAACTTAAAAATCTACAAGTATTACAAAATTCGCCAGACACCTATCAGGTGAAAATGAGTGTGACATTGAAGGCAATTTTTTGGAGCTTTTGCTTGCAACAGTGTTTTTCCACCCGGCACTTCCAGGTGGAGCCGTCGGCCCTTTCGGGTATCTTCACACGCCCAGGGCCCAAATTTGAAATCGAAATGAAAACAAACCTAACTCAGCAGGGTTACTGGGAAAGTCCTTTCTCCTCTTAAGAGGCGACGTAACGGGTGAGCTCCTGTGGTTTGATCGTCGTGTGTTCAATCCCCTCCCACCCTCCTCATACAAATTAGGTGTCCGAGGCGAGAGATATGGTATCTGTGTAACTTCGGCGAGATATTCATCGGGAGGCGTCCTTTTTTTTTTCCCCCCCTTTTTTTTTTTCTTCTTCCATACGTTGCTAAAGTGTCACCCATACTCCGAGCAAGCCACCGTTCAGGGGAGAAGCACATCGGGAAATCGACTGAAGTGTCGAGTTTGCTGGAGATGGTGCCGTACACAGAGTATGTAAATCTCTTGAGATGCACAATGAGATATCTGGGAAGTTTCCACAGGGAGACTTCCTTTCGGAAGGGCCTGTGGGTTTTGCAAGTACTGCAGTACCACTCGTCTTTGCCTTTGACCTCTTCGCGCCCCATGTAGGAGTCGAAGCATGCTGACAGACTGGTCTTGCCCACCTTTTCGGGTATCGGGACCGAGAGGTACATTATGGGATCGAAAGCCTTCGATGTGTGGCCGCACTTGAGACATGTCACAACAGATTTCAACTGGCCGTGGAAGAGAGAAACAACAACACCGAGGTTTTGCCGGATGTGGTGGTCCCACCAAAGTGAAGCGAGCTGTTCGTCTGTCGCCCTTGGTGGATCTTTCAGCTCCACATATGTTTTTTGGGTAACGTGGTTCAAATCTTCGTGAAGGCGGTCTAGAAGAAAAGCGACGAGTTCTTGGGAGTCTTCCTGACCCCATCCTGCAAACTGCTCGTTCGAACGGCCAAGCTCCTTCTTGAATAACGACGGTGCATAAACATCCTTCCCACCCCACATTTCGTCCATCATCACAGCGTACGCAGTTGCGAGCCGTCCTTGCGTCCCCAGTTTGTTCTTCGTGTTTATGTAGTTTTTATAGGTCCCTGATATAAAGAACTGCCGCAGCCTTACAGTCGCCGATAGACACTGTATTGCGGCGTTCATGTAACATGTGTTTCCAAGATTTTTAAGCCCGCACGTCCCAGGAGGCTTCTTCAGTGCTTTATCGATGAGGCACCTCATCTGATGAGCGATTTCATCGCCTACGGTGGACTGTATAGCGGGGCCCAGATCGGCGATCTCCGAGCATTTCAAAAACATCTGCATAAACTCTGTTTTTTCAACCCGGCCGTCTCGGTTCGAGTCCAGCTTCGCCAGCAACTCATGTGTGATCGAAGGGAGGTCTCTTTCGAGAGTCCCGAAGAATGACGTCAAGCCGTATTCGGCTTTGGACCGGATCGCGTTTAAATACTCCTCCGGAACCTGTTTATCCGAAGGGATGAACAGCCTGAAGACTCTTTTGATAATGTCGTCGACAAGGTTCGGCGCGTGGCGTTTCATCGCTGCAAGGTGCTGCTTGAACAAGGACTCGGCTTCGCGTTGCGAGAGATACCCGTCACGATCGGTGTCGAAGTGGTCCCAGATCGAGCCCAGGGTGTCCTTTAAAAAGGTACCGCGTGTCGGTAAGTCTTCTAGTTTCGACAACGCCAGTTGGCTCGGATCCAGCAAGTTCTGCACGCACTTCGCCAAGCCATGTACATCAGACGCATCGGTGTCCGCCGTGACCACTGCGGAGGCGTATTTTCGATAATTCTCTAAAAGTTTGTCGAAGCCACCACAATGCCCTCTTATCGACGCTGATCGAAGGACCACGGAGTCCCTTCTCCTGATGCACTGTGCGATGTCGCGAGCCCACTCGTCAACCGTCCCATTGATGACCCCGAACTCGTATCTTTTCCGTTCCGGGCCCATTACCGTTAAGGCCATGCGCTGGTTGGCTTGGTTCACGCTCAGTTCCGTTCCATGCAAAGGTATCTCTCTCCTCGGTTTCGCATCCCTCCCGTCGCCCACATTTTCTGTGTAGTACCTCAACGATGACTCCGTCAGAAGGCAGTAGTACCGTTTCTTTGGTGTCAGTCGGTTTTCATAGTGTTTTTCAAGCCAGCCAGAACGATCGATTTGAGGGGTTCCTGGCCGTCTCAGGGATGTGATGCTTGCGCTGGAAAAGCTTGACGAAGCCGAGACCGAGCTCCGCGAAGGATACGTGGGGCTGCACACTGCAGGCGGAAGCCTCCCACTCCCGCTCATGTTGCTTCGTTGCAGGCTTCTCTGAAAAGAGCCGTCCGAGCTCGCTCCAGGGCTGGCTGGGCGATGAGCTAATCCTGACCCCCTCAAACAGGACTTCATACTTCCATGAGGGCTCCCAGAACACGAACTCCTGGGGCTCCCCATAGGACTCACTTTTTGCAGCACCGGGTACCTCGTTCCTCCATGGTTATAGCTCATTGGCCAACACCCTGTGTGGATGGAAAAAATCGAAATAAAAAATGCTGGTAACAAATTAAAAAACTAGCAGAGGTAGGTTTCGATCCTACGACCTGTGGGTTATGGGCCCACCGCGCTGACCACTGCGCCACTCTGCTCACGCCACTTACCAGCCCCCAAAAATAAATAGTTTGTCATTGTCTCTTAACAACCCCCAAAATAAAATTAGTTTGTCATCCTTTTATAAGTGGGACAACCAAACCATAAGTGAGTGTGCAATCAAACAGCCTTAATGAGTTTCAACAAGAGGGCAACACCAAAAGAAGTGCTCTTGTTGTCGGCAGTGGCAGGGTATGCCATGTCTATGTGCAACCAGTCACCCTTGAACTCCCCACCGAACCCACAGTTGTAGATGAAAAGCCCTGCGCAAGAGACCTGTCCGTTGGCCCTATTGGCAACGCTATTCTTCATATCAGCGAAGTCGCTGTCGAACTCGGGAAGGAGGAACTCCGGTGCGAACACGACAGGGAAGCACCTTTTTGTTTTGTTGTGATGTCCCCCCGTTATTGCCATACTGGTCACCGGATTGCTTCCCAGCGGAAAGGGCCCTGGCTTCAATGTCGTCAGTGTTTGCGCAGATAGCGGCGAAGTGCTTCCCAGTGGCGACACCCTTTTTTTTTTTTTTTTTTTTTTTTTTTTAACTCTTCAGAAATTACTTCACGCTAAACTCATTACTTCACGGTGAAATAATGGCCTGTTTTCCGTGAAGTAATAGGGGGTTTCCGTTAAATAATATGCCTCGGTAGGCCAATTTTTGCCTCGGTTCGGTGGGCTACTTTTTCCTCTCAGTTTGCTAATTTCCCCCAGGTTCAGCTCAATTGGCCAACTTTTGCCTCGGCTCAGTTCCAAGTTGGACTACTTTTTCCTCCCAATTTGCCCACTTTTGGCTAGGCCTTGTTCCCAGTTTCTGGGGAAAACAACTTGTATTGTAACCTTTGTAACCCCTCTCTTGTTGTACCCCTTGTCACCCTGTTGTGCCCCTCGTGGTGAAGTAATTTCCGAGTGTCGTGAAATAAAACCACTTACCTACCGCCAAGTAATGCTTTACCGACCTCTCGAGGTAACGGTAAAGTCATTACTTGTTGGCAGTAAATAGCTATTTTTTTGTCCCTATTTTTTTTCCCCTCCATACCTGAGCTCCAGTGAGGGTTGCCATGTCAACAAGACAGGTAGGCTTGAGGTACTTGTGGGCATAGGCAACAGCGTCGGAGAGCACGAGGCGCCCCTCTGCGTCGGTGTTGTTTATTTCAATGGTCTTCCCTGACAAGCAACGGAGGATGTCGTCGGGCCTGCAGGAGTTCTCGTTGACGGCATTATCGGCCAGTGCGAGGAGGGCGTGCAGCTTGGTGCGGACACCAAGACGGCACGCTGCGACAAATGCACCGAGCACGCCGGCAGATCCACCCATGTCGTGCTTCATGCCGCACATCCCTGCCGTGGACTTGATGTTGAGACCGCCTGTGTCGTACACAATACCCTTCCCAGCCCAGCACACGACCTCCGCATCATCATCCTTCTTCTCAGGGTTGTGCGTCATGACAACAAGGGCTGACCCGTACTCGGCGGCTCTCCCCACGGTGAAGAGCACGTTCATGCCCTTTGCCTGAAGTTCCTCGCCGCGAAGCACGTCGCACCCGAAACCGAACTTCTTGCTGATGCCCTCCGTAATTTCAGCATACGTTTTCGTGTTGAGGAAGTTGGCAGGGGAGTCGACAAGACGTCCGGTCAGCTGAATGGACTCTGCGATGATGTTGGCACGTTTGTTGTGCTTCTCGTCAATGGGCACGCCGGCGGTCAGAACGGTAACGGGAATCGGTGCCAACGAGGGTTCGAACCCGTCCAACGCACCTTTGAACTTCCCGAGGTGGTGGCCCTTGGGAGCGCTGCTGATGTACGCGAACGCAGCATCAGCAGAAGGTGCCGCGATGACCAAGGCAGTGGTGGCGTTAGAGGGAACATGTTTGTTCACAAAATCACGGACCTGGTCTGCACGGAAAGGGCTGCTGTGCCGGGATGCTTCCTGAGTGACACAGCCGATGACAAGGTCTTCAATGGAGCCGTCGAAGATGTTCTGCGACAGTGAAGCGCACTTCAGCGAGGAGGGAGTGATCTTCTTCACCATCGCGGAGTATGTTGCAAGAAGTCCCTTCGGAACGATCCCGGATTTCTCCACTTCAGCAAGGCTTTCCTTTGTGCCCACGATGCACAACTTCTTCTTCTTATCTAACACAAGCTTCTCCTTGCTCCCAAAGATCATGGAGCACGGCATCGCCACACAGTCCTCCACATACCCCTTCCATGTTGCCTCGTGTGCTTCTCTTCCGTGTCCAGACATCTGTCTTATTTCGGCTGTCGAGCAGTACCCCCTTACACCCGTAACCCTGTGTGGTAGGAGAGGTGTTGGGAAGCGATCCAAGGGCTTAATGCTTATTAACCGAAGCCGGAGCAAGCTGCAGGGAACACGTTTCATTAGAAGGAAAAAAAAGGGGGGGGGGGGAGGTGGAAAAAAAAGGGGGGGAAAAAAAAGCGGGGCACAAGGCTCGGAAAAAAAAAAAGAAAGAAAAGAAAAGAAAACCTTTTTCTTATGTATTTTTTTGTAAACAGGAAGGATGGAAGAATGGGAGCAGATTAAAAAGAAAAAGAATACTTTGTGTTCGAGTTTTGCAGGGACGATGGATAAAAGTTTCGAAGTAGGGGGGGGGTGTGAGAGAGAGAGGGGAAGGAAAGGAAAGGAAACAGTAGGGATGGGGGGTGGGTTAGAGCGTTTTTTATTTTTTTATTACTGTAAAAGGAAAAATTACCCGGAAGAAAAATCATCCGGTCAGCCAGGGCTTCCGGACATTTTTTCCTTCCGGTAATTTTCCTTTTTACAGCATTTTTTTTAAAATTAATTTTCCCCCCCCCTTCCCCTCTTCCCCCCCTCTCTCTCTCTTTTTTTTTCTTTGTACTTCCTTGGGATATGGAAGAAAAAAAAATACGTTCGTTGACAAGAAAAAAAAAAAAAAAAAAAAAAAAAACTATATGGCGGGGGGGGGAGAGTGGTTCTTTCTCATCCCTACACTTGTCGTTTAAGAAGGCATTTTTTCTTCTTCTCCATTCTCAGTATTTTGGAGCAGACAAGCATTCTCTAGAGAAATGCCCCGGTTGCCCGCAAGTGAAGCAAGTGCCTGTGCCAGATTGAGTGTCTTGCAGCCTGCTAAATCCACCCATTCCTCGCGCGTCACCCTTACCCTTACCCATACCCATGTTCATGTTCATATTCATATTCGTCATCTCATCACCCCTGCCGTTGGCACTGACGGGACCGCTGCCACCCATGTTGCTCCTGCACTCCCTGGCAAAGTGACCCGGTTCGCCGCACACGTAACAAGTACTGCTTGTGCCTCCCAGCTGCGGACACTCCCTTGCGTAGTGGCCTTGCTCCCCGCAGCTGTAGCACCGTTCGCCTCCGTGAGGACACTCCCTTTTTTTTTTTGTTGTTGTTGTTGTTGTGTGTACCTTGCAACGTGCCCTTGCTTCCCGCAGTTGTAACAGCTGCCTGGTTTGCTCTCTTCCGTGCAGTCTCTATTTTTTGTTTTTGTTTTGTTGTTGAGCTGCACACCGTGACACATGACCGTACCTCCCACATGCATAGCACTTGGGGTTGTAGAAGCCTCCGTTCCTTGTGCAGTCTCTGGGTGTTTTAGTTATCTCCGCCCCCTAAAAGTGTGCGATGATACCTTGAGTAGTGTCCCAGTTGTCCACAGCTATAGCACCCACCCTTTCCGGCCACACCCATGCCCATGCCCATTCCCATTCCCATGTTTTGTCCGTCCCCGCTCTGTGCACCCAGTTGCGGGCACTCCCGGGAGAAGTGTCCCATTTGGCCGCATGTGTAGCATTTTCCCTGCCCCCCTTGCGGACATTCCCGTGCGTAGTGGCCGAGCTGCCCGCAGTTGTAGCACCCTGACATCGGCTCTCCTCCCCCACCCCCTCCTCGATGCCCCCCCCCCCACCTCCCACCCTCCTCTCGCTCCTGTTGCTGAGTTTGGATACTTAAGGACTGGGCAAAAAAAAAAAAAAAACGAAGGGGAGGGGAGTCGGAAAAAAAGAAAAAGTGTGTTAAAATACATTTTTGTTTTATTTTTTGTTTTTCGCTAAAACCTTTGCTTCGTTTTCTTTTTAAAAGTGGCAGAAATGTATCCCAAAGAAGTGATACCTTTGAGAGAGCACCCCTTCGGAAAGGAGGAGGGACCACTTTAAAAAAAAGAGGGTAAAAAAAAAGAATGGTATAAGGAAGTGCCCAAGCTCGCTGCACCCCGTCCTTCCTACTTGTTTCTTTTGTAAAAAAAGAGATGAAAAGTTGCACGTTTTGTTTTTTTTCTTCTAGTTTTGTTTTATTTCTGGTTTCGAGGTTTAGCAAACGAAAAAAAAAAGAGAAAAAAAGCACATGCTCTGTATATCTAATAAGGGCACGGGACATGTACAGAGGGGCACAAAAGCAAGCGGCTATGCTGCCAGAAAGTCATTCTGTGACCCTCTAGCTCCTTAAATGGGAGGATGTACATTTCACACGAAAAAAAGAGAAGAGAAACAAAAAAAGAAAATGGGAATAGTTTAAAAATGACAAGAGTGGGGTTTGAACCCACGCCCCCGAAGAGACTACGACCTGAACGTAGCGCCTTAGACCGCTCGGCCATCTTGCCAATGAGGGTCAGCGAGCCCCCATAATTGACCACTATAGAACATTTTCCTGTCTTTTTAGATAGTGTAAAAAAAAACTTGGGAAGGGGGAAGGAAAAAAAAAAAGGGATAAACTGCATCTCTCCTCTCAGAGTTTGGACATGCTGCCAGCGGTGATTGAGTCAGAACCGTCGTGGCGGCCAGCAGAGTGCAGCCTGCTGGTGTCCCTAACAGAAGGAGTCTCACCCTGGAGCTGGGGATCGAAACCGCGTTCGATGAGGCTGGCGATGATAGAACTGCGGTGCTCCTTGTCGCGGACTTCAAGTGTGCAGTAGACGGATACAACGTTGATGTCTGAGATGAAGGCACGCTGGTGGGTCATGTCCATGACGTTGGCTCCAAGATCGGCCAGTGCCTTGGCGAGGTCGGCGAGGCCACCAGGACGGTCGGAAATGGGCACCGTGAGCTGAACAAGCCTGCCTTCGACATACAAACCCCTTTCAATAACACGACCGAGAACTGTCATATCCACGTTGGATCCGCACAGGACGGTGACAACTTTTTTATTGGCGAGCTCCGGAAGCTGGCCGGACAGAAGACCTGCGACGCCGGTAGCACCGCCACCCTCGACAACCATCCGCTCCCCTTCAAGAACACGAAGGATCGCCAGGGCAATCCATTTCTCATCGACAGTGATCACCTTGTCAACATAACGTCGCGAGATAGCAAACGCGTTCCCACCCACCGTAGGCACGTTCAACCCGTCTGCAAGTGTCGGACGCGTTGTCGCGCTCACCGGCTCGCCTGCGATAAGAGCCTGCGTGTACGAATCGCAGTTCTTTGGTTCGACTCCGATAACGGTGATGTTTGGACGGA
This sequence comes from Diplonema japonicum, assembly GCA_964019335.1. NCBI lineage: Eukaryota > Euglenozoa > Diplonemea > Diplonemida > Diplonemidae > Diplonema > Diplonema japonicum. The sequence goes on along the minus strand of OZ025661.1, from coordinate 596,682 downwards.
GTTTCTTAACCGCCATTGAGATCCCTGCGATGAGCCCCGCACCCCCGATGGGCACCACTAAGACCTCCGCCTCGGGGACTTGTTCGAGGATTTCAATGCCGATGGTCCCCGCCCCTGCAATGATGTTGGCGTCGTCGTACCCATTGATGTACTCCTGCCCCGAGTCCTTCACCATTGTCAGAGCATGCGAACGAGCTTCTTGGATGTTCGCACCGTAAAGGTGAACCGCGGCACCGAGGTCCCTGCAACGTGATACCTTTGCTAGCGGTGCGAAGGTCGGCATGACAACGGTGACAGGGATGTCTAACCTTTTGCCGTGGTACGCGAGGGCGAGGGCGTGGTTCCCCGCGCTGGCGGCGATGACGCCTATCCTCCTCTTCTCGTCGCTGAGCTGGAGTAGCGTATTCAGAGCGCCCCGTTCCTTGAAGGACCCGGTGGTCTGCCTGTGCTCGTGCTTCAGCCACAACTCGCCGGTGTTGCCGCCCACCAAGGGGCTGGCCTTGCTCACAGGGGACCTCACCACGCCGTTCCTGATCCTGTACGCGGCTGTCGAGATGTCCTCGAAGCTCACAGGCAGCTTCTCCTCAGACATGTTGTGTTTTTTTTTTTTTTTTTTTTTTTTTTTTTTTGTGTATTGTCCACTTTTTTGTTGTGATAGGGAGTGAGGAATAAAAAGAAGAAAGAAAAAGAAAAAAAAATAGAGCCATTTAAGGGTACCTGAGGTATGCGGCAGGACGCCTCAAAAAAATAAAAAGAGAGAGAAACAAAACCAGTGTGCATAAAGATCTACTACCCTGTGAAAGAGTATATTCGTGAAGGCAGCCATGTCGCTATGTTTTGACGAAGATGGAAGGAATTGTAACCCACCCAAAAAAGACTGAGTGAAAAAGCAAATTTTGAAATAAGGACAAACATCCGCTCTGGCGTTTAGGGATTAAGGGTTTACATCATCCGATGTGTCGTGTGGGATTCAAAAAAGAAAAAGAAAGAAAAAAAGAGAAACTTAAGGGTACCTGTGGTATTGGCAGGACGCTTGAAAGAAGAAAAAAAAAAAGAGAAACTGAGAGACATCAATTGGTAACGAGAGTTAAATAATGGCTCATTTGGCGGCAAGTAAGTCGTTTTATTTCACTCTTCGTCATTTGAGTCACTCAGCACTCTTCACTGCTTTCACTGCTGTTTTTTTTTCACGCAGCCGCCTTTTTGGGGATTTTCCTAAGGTAAACGGGGTAGCTATTTCGCCGTGGAATTTAAAGGGGAAGTAAAGCACTTATTCCCACTTTTAAGGGCCGGAATGGCCTCAGATGGCCAAAAATAGTCAAAATACCTACCCTAAAAAGGGGTTGGGTGCATTTTTTTTTCACGACGAGACCCATTTTTTCTCTGAAGCGCCACTATTTAACTCCAAAATCTCATTATTATTACTGTAAAATGAATAATGTCGGACGGAAAAACTCCTGGACACCAAAAAAACCCGGACATTTTTCCGTCCGGAAGGTTTTCTGGGAAGAAGTTTTTTTACATAAGGGGGGGTGGCAGCTCCCACCACGTTTGCCTGGAAGGCCCGTTTTGGGCGATACGCTGCTGACGAGAAGGACAACGAGAGGGCACGCTGTTTCACCATGGAATTCAGGTCCATAATCGACACCCATAAAGTAAGGCCGGACTTGGTCTGGAATACGGAGTTAAAACCAAAACGAAAAGGGGTGCTAAGGTCGTAAAAAGTCCGAGGCGGGGGACAAAACGGGCTAAAACCGAACGGGCGCTTCGACCCACGCTGTGCTGCCAGGCGACATGGGCCCGTGGAGTAGCTCTCACAGTCGAGCGACAAGAGACGACAAAGATTTGTGCTATTTGTAATCTGTGAGTTCTTGGTTAAAAGGAGTTAAGATGAAGAAAGGCATAATAAAAAAAGAAATAGGGAACACCGTTCACGGAAGAGAACTTGTGTGAACCTTCCACCCTTCCAAAACTTGGAGTTTGCGTTTGGTACCGCATTAAAAAAAAAAGTTATAAGAGTTAAAGGAGGCCGGTGTCGGCGGCGCCCTGCACAAGAGCTGTCTACTTGATTGCAGGGGGTGCACCGCAGCATCTCTGAACCATATTCTACTTGAAGTGCATGGCAGTTAACTATTGTCACATCTAGAGCCCACCAGAAGAGTTTCATGTATCCTTTGTGCTCTCTGAAGTCTGCAGAGGTGGTGCGATCCTTTTGAGTCCATCGTATCGACACCACAGCCATATGCTTATTATAGGTACATGCCGCCTTCCGGATAGGTACGGGGGTTTTCTTCCAGGTTCCATCCTCCTTCACCTTCTTTCTCTTTATTTTTGCAGGCTGAGGACCGTCCGGTAGCGTCGATAACAACAAAAAAAGCTTTCCTGTCCCTCAATCGGATGAGCTGACACACCGAACCAGTTCTCTGAAAGGTCCTGCTCGCCTCATCCTTCGTTTTCCGCCCCACCGAAGTCCGTTTCGCTTGCATCTCGTTCTCTGGAAGGTCCCCAAGGCGGTTCCTCCGCGTGAAGGCCTTGGCTGGGCATATTTTCACTCTTCTCGTCACTACTGGCGCTAGGTCTCATCGTCAGTGAGAATCTCCTTGGGCACTCCCGAACTCGTCCGAATCAGTACTGCTCATATGAGCTTTCGTGCCACCAAAAACTGGTTTCGAGGGTGTTTTTGGAGGTTAATCTAGGGGCCAAAAGTGATTTTCGATGGAAAAGAAATCGCGGAACTAGGTCATTCTGTGCAAGGGCAAGGGACTATGGTACTTAAAATGTCTATACAAAAACTTATATATGAGTTAAAGGAGGCCGGTGTTGGCGGCGCCCTGCACAAGAACTGTCTACTTGATTACAGGGGGCGCACCGCGGCCGTTGTAGCTTCTTCTGCGTTCCGCGCCGTGTCCTTAATGCGTGCGGTGTACAGCTCAACCCCAGCCGGGGCGTCCCGGGTAACCAAGATTCTGCGCTCATGCAGTTTGCTGCCTGTTCGTCACCCTGAGCATCTGCTATGATCTTCCCCGGTGATGACTGACGAGGAGGTCAACAGCGAACAACACATCTGATGTTTTTCTTATATTTTCATGTTATCCCCACCACCTTTGTCGCCATGTAACACGGGTGTTGTCACTATAACCGCCGATGGTATACCGAGGTATCCCATCATAAGATTCTTTTAATTTTTGATCACTAGATATCTAGCGCTTCGTCCTTTAATAGTTAAAAGTGGAAAGAAAATGGAAAAGGTGGAAACTAAATCATAGGGTGCGAGGTCTGTGAAACCTTGTATAGCCTATCTAGGTTTTGTTTTCTTTTGCACTATCTAATCTCGTCAGATTGGTCTGCTGCTGTGCTATAACTAATAGAAGGTCGATTTCGAGGCCGATGCTCCACCCGCAGAAAGGCACTTCTCCCGGTCTGAGACATCTGAGGGGTCCTGATGCTGCCTTTTTTTGTCCCGACCGAGATGCTCAATCTACGCACTTACCCATTTTGACATGGTCGTTTTTGAGCACCCTACGGCCCTTCAACTTTTTCATCCCCATTTGTGTTTTTTTTATTAATTTCTGGCTGACGTTGTTGGAGTGTACTTTTTTTTTGGGGGTGGATTTCTTTTTCTTTTGCACTATCTAGTCTCGTTGGATTGGTCTGCTGCTGTGCTGGGGTAGGTTTTTGGTCCCTTCAAGAAACGGGATTGAAGAAAAAAAAAGGCCCCCTTTGCCGCAGAGCAAGATGTCCACCTCCTCGAAGTGATTGGGAGACAGGTCCGACCCCGCCAGGCAGTGCACTGTCACCGTCTTCCCGCACCCCTTGGTATGCATTCTTTTTCTTTCAATCGATTGTTATATGTACTTATAAAATATAGCGCGCATTCGACGGCACTGATCAAGCGACGGAGAAGGGCCTCCCACGTCCGCCGGGTTGAGCAGAGGATGCCCCGGGCGGCCGTTCCAGTCTGATCATGTCGCACTATCCGGACAAACCGCATGTGATCCCCTAGCTCCTCCGCGGTTTTAGTCTCCTCGCCGAGTACGTGCCTGCATACTCGTATCATGGCTTCTGGAGTCCACTCCCTCTCCGTTTCGACGACCCCGGCCGTCGCCAGTTTAGAGTGCGAGAGTTTGTCCCCAGACCCGCTGTGTTCTTCAGCTAGCGCATGAACGGCGGCCTTACCCGACCGTCGGCTTGCCCTGAGGAAGTCCACGGCTCCGCCTGCCCGTCGCACCACTGCCCGTGCTTCGCACTCTTGGACCGCCATTCGACAAGCAGAGGTAGTTCCGGCGCACGATCCGTGTTGGTCTTTACCAATTTGGTGCCATGGCCAAGGTTCACGTCCGGGCATACGCCTCCCTTTCGCTTCTTCTTGTGGTGTCTCATCGGCTCCTTGTGGCGTAGGTTCCGTCTTCCCGCACCCCATGTACCCCAGCACCATCATGACAGCAGGCCATGCAGCTGGGTCCTGTCTTTGCTCTTTCCCCCCTCCCCCCCCGCCAAGTTCATTGCATAAGGTAATAAAAAACGATCCGAAAAAAAAGAAGAAAAAGAACAAAGAACACCCTAAGTGTTCTCGATGATCAAGGAAGGAGGAAGATTTGTTAAACCACGAGAACTCAGAGCCCAATGAGGGGTAAGCAAGAAAGTTTCACAATTGAAAAAAAGATGTCATTGAAGGGAACCTGCAGTATGTGGCAGGATCGCCTAACGACAATCAACTCATCTAGTGTTTGATCCCTTCTGTCGTGGTAGTGCCTTAGGCCCGTCGTAGTATCTCATCAGCAGCTTGGGCGTGAAACCGACTAGCGAGTTGTTGAGGATGCAATGAGTTCGCAGTTGCTCCTCTAGGATCGGGTGGGTTGCCTTCGGGGACGTGAAGACTGGACGAGTGGAGTATCCAATGATGGAATGGCTGTGGAGCCCCAGGGTACGCAGTGAGTGTACTGACTTCATAGTTTCTGCTGGAATCAGGTGATTCCCAGTTCCTGTTCTGTGTGCCCTGTCCAGGACGTTGAGGATTCTTCCGATTTTCCTAGCCCAGCATGCCAGGTCTTCACCACCCATGTGGATTCTCTCCGTTGCTATGAAGTCGACAGCAAGCTCCGCCTTGGACACTTGCCCTCCATCCTTGCCCCATTTCAGGGCACTCAGCCATTTGAGGACAAACGGGATCAGCCCCGGGAAGTACTTCTTCCCCAGCCCGTGCTTGTGATACCAAATGAGGGGTTTCGGTTCTAATAGGTTTCCCGGTTGGAATGGTCTTTTCCAGAAGTGTAGATTATCGTATCTGACCTGTTTCTCGGCGTGCAGGCTCTCGAGTTTCCCCGCAATTTCCGCAAACATCAGGTGTAGTTCCTTGACACTTGTCAGGCTTATGTCCAGAGGTAATGCCGTGTAGACGGGTGCAGCTTGGCCAGCTGACGTGGTCTTACACCAGCCGAATGCGGTCAGTGTTGGCCGTTCTGTAGTCGGCGTGCGCCGGGCATTGCCAGATCGTATGCTGTAGTAGGGAGCTGGTCCCGTTCCCAATGTTATATGGTGTGCCACACCCCAGGCATTTCGTATGTGAGCCGTTCATGTCGCCGTGAACTCTGGGGTGTAGGGGAAGCATCGCGCCCGCAATGGCACAAAGTATCCTCCTTGCTTTCTGTGGGTTGGTGGTCGTCACCTCGTTGTGGAGGAAGTTCGTTTTCTCCTCGTCAATGCCTGTTTCGACCCCCTGGTAGGTGTCTCGCTCTTCGGCCAGATCCTCACGTAGTTTGGCTTTCAGCAGCGTCCTGATCTCGTGTTTCAGGAGCTGTTTGCCTTGCGGTAGTATCTTCGTCTGGAAGTCCTTCCACCTTGACCCTATTTCTCGGAGCCACAGGTCTGCATTGGCAAATGGTCCCATCGGAAATGATGGAGAGCCTTGATCCCTTGCTCTCCTGTACGCTTCCCAGCATGATATGAAAAGGGACTTGTTCGAATGACGTGTGCAAAGTCGTCCCAGAGTAGAGATTGCCTTGTAGATCGCTGTAGAGTACGGGTCCAGGGTGTGTCCCTTATGGGCAAAAAAAAAAAAAAAAAAAAACGAACACCAGAAACAGGCCCGAAGAAATTGTTCCTGTTACTCACCCCCCCCAAAAAAAAGATTGTAGCACCTCTGATAGAGGGTAAACTGAGATTGGAACCAGTAGCAGTGGTCAACGTTAGTAAAAGGAGCTCTCACGGCTGAAATGAAAAAAAAGGGGGGGGGAAACAAATAACAACAAACCACTAAAAGACCGGGGGTTTTGGCGAAAAAAGTGCATGCATACCCGTACTCAAAAGAGAGCAGAAGAGCTGGTAATTAGAAAAGCTTATCCATCTAACCCAGTGACCACGATGCTCGAACTGTCGCAGAAGCCATGGTACCGTGTCCCCCGGGTCACCTTAAGGCCATAGCGCTTGCGTTTAGCTGGTTGAAAAACGCTGTGCTTAAGGCGGGAGAAGGAGCTTTCCAGCTGGGGGAGTCCGGGAATGCAGCGTCTCCACTTTTGATAGTGTCCCGTTGCCCTGTGAGCCAAAGTGGACACAACAAGAAGATATGGAGAAATGTGGCGCGGCCCAGGACAGGACACGGCCTATGTAAGGCGTTGCAATCTCTTCCTTTGTAGACCAGTAGTCCTTGACGCCCGCCCTGCAGACTTCGTCCATCAAGGCGGGCAGAACCCAGACGGCTATCCAGGTGTTCAGTGCGTGCCACGTCTGCGTCGGATGTGGTGCCCTTGGATGTGGCATACACCTTTGAACAGCTGATAATGGACCTCAGCAAGCTGTTTGCGATAAACAAACTGAAAAGCTGTAGCCTATCCATGTCGCCGTTCGATGTTGCTGGACCCCTGTACCCATGTCATTTCTTGGCCGGTATACGGTTGATATTTGTGCCCAAACGCACCACCCTCATCTGAGGTGGTGCTGGGCACTTGAAATCACTTCCGAAGGTCCTGAGAAGCTGCTCTCAAGTACTAAGTACAAAGGACACCAAGCAACCCCCTTGGGGACGGGTTTTTGTGTTTGTTCTTCGTGCAAAAGGGTATTTCAAATAAAAAGAAATCGCGGAACAATGGGTCTTAGTAAAGTCCAGGGGCTGTGGGGCACAAAAAGTGTCACATAGAAAAGAAAAATTTTCTTAAGGACACATATGTCCTCATGGTCCTTTAGTGGTTAAGATAAAAAAGTAGAAAAGAAAGAGAAAAAAGAAAAGGAAAAAAAGGTTGTCTCGATTTTAGTGGTGCCATGCAGTATGTGACACCTTGTGAAACTTCGCCCCGAAGCCTCCCAAGTCCCCTGTGGTCCCGTAGAAAGTAAAATTGGAGAGGTAAAGAAAGCTTGGAAATTGAAATATAGGGAGAGGGGCCACAGAAGCAATTAAACACCAACTAGAGAGTTGTGGAAGGCTTGCTTCACTGGCACGATGCCGCGGGGAGGCTACTTGCCTGACCTGGTGAAGCCACCTCCTTGTTCGATGTAATGGGATAAGGGACTCTCCGTTGAGGGCGATGCTAACTGGCGCCACGCGGGTGGGCTCTCCACCCCCGTCCAGGTTTCCCCACGTGTACGGCTTTAGAACGAGAGTTTCCCTTTCGCTTGTGTTTCTCCAAACCACATTACCAGGAACCACCACAGGGAGGTTGGAAACATTGGTCCCCTATATAAAGAAGAAAGACGGCAAATCCGCAGCAAAAAAAAAAGAAGAGGAGCCTCCCTGTACCAGGAAGCAGAGGTTGCTCCTGTACAAAAAGGGTAAGCTGAGATTGGAAGGAAAGATAGCCCGAGTTAATTAATTACCAATACCAGTAGCAGTGGTCAACGTTAAAATAAAGATGTCTTTGAAGGGAACCTGCAGTATGTGACAGGATCGCCTAATAAAAAAAAAGGAGCTCCCAGTGGCTGAAATGAAAAAAAAGGGGGGGGGGGAACAAATAACACTAGAAAAAAAAAAGAAAAAAAAGCAGGATTCGAAAGAAGCAGGTGTCGACGTGTTTGTCCCTGAGGGTCCCGTGGCCGCTTTGGACGGGCAGTCTAGGAGGAGATGCCGGCACCTTACACACCCTTCTTTTGCTTGCAATTTTTTTTTTATTTTTGTTTTAACAATACTATTGTCGAGGCTAAAAACTAGTTGATGGCTGCTAATGAGTTGTTATATTAGGTGTTTATTAGGTTGTTTTATTAGGGGGGTAAAATTCCGCTCGCATTTCGCACAAACAAATAGAGCGCCAAACTAGTTTTTTTTTGTATGTTTGTGATAAAGAGACAGGCGAACAAAGTAAGCAAGTCTTCAAAAAAGAATCGGCCCTTATGGGTTGTCACCAAAAGCCCCACCCGTCCTTTAAATGGTTAAATCAAAGAATACTCTCAGCACCTTGAAATCAAGCCGATGTCCCCTCAGTGTGGCTCCCTGTGGCATAGCGCTTCTTGTACATGGCCTCCAGCTCATCGCCGCCAATGTCACGCAGCACCTGCACACTCCACAGGTCCATCAGCACATCCGAGCTGCCTGCAGCAGAGACATCCAGCCCCTTGCACTGCCCACCTGTCCTGCTTGCGATCTGTTCGAAGTTCTCCTTCGCCCGGCTACAAAGGTGGAAGGCAAGGACCGGGATTCCTTTCTTGGTCAACGAACGTGTCTCTGTCTCCCAGTCGGTCGAGACGGTGTAGTTGCTTGATTTAGCCTGCTGTAACTTTTCCGCAGAGTTGGCAGGTGCATCGCCCATGAGGATCACTTGTGTCACCCCTGCCTCCCCGTTCACGTGCTGCAGACCTGCCTCCACTGCTTCCTCACCCCAGCCGCCTTCTGCCCGCACACACTGAAGGAACTCGTACAATGACCCAGCATCGTCACACCACTTCGAGCACTCGAACAGCTTGTGGTTGTAACTCCTGTAAGGAGCCTTTCTTCGCCTCCTCTAGAATAGAGTAGACACGCTTGAAGGTCTCACGCAGCACTGCCTTCGCACCGTGAATGAGGTGGGTCATCGAATTAGTCCCGTCAAGAAGGATCACCGTCTTGCTTTCCTGTAGCACTGACTGTTGCACTTGCTCCCTGGGACCCTTGTTCCACTCCACAAGCTTCTCAACAAGTTCGGACCTCTTCATCCCACCAAGGCCCAAGTTACGCCTGAATGCCATGGAGCTGTCGTGGTCCTCCTTTGCATGCCTCATCTCCTCACTCTGCAGTGACAGGTCCTTCGCATAGAAAGCTTTGCTCTTCCGAACAAGGTCGTACAGCTTGCTGTCCCTCGAGGCCTCAAGAGCCTGCTCCCTGCTGATCTCGAACTTGTCGAGCCCCCCGATGTCGACGAGCATGGAGAAGGAGCCTGGCTGTCCTTGGCGTGCCGCCCGTCCCTTGATCTGCAGGTGCTCCGACATGGGGCCCATGAAGGTCTGCACCACATGGAGACCCCCTGCATCCAGCATCTCCTTCTGTGTCACGATGAAGTCGATCCCACGCCCGTACACGAGTCGCAAAGGTCAGCACCCCAGGGGTCGTCGCCCTCCTCGTTCGCGACACCCTCTCATCGTGTGTGAGCCCCTCCACCATCCTCTGCATCTTCCGAACGAAGGCCTCGTCCTCCGTCTCACCCACACGCTTCATGTAGTCGTCCACTTGCTTCTCCGTCTCGAACAGCACAAGAACACTCCGCTTCCCCCCCTGAAGCTCCCTTTTCACCTCCTGCATCAGCTTTGCAAAGTGCACGTTCCCTGTCTCCTCAGCGATCACATGAATTTCTTTCTTGAAGACAAGGTTGCAGCAACTGTTCTTTCACAACCCTGCTCATGGTCTGTGGTTGCCGTGCCTTCCCAAGCTTGCTGTACAGCTCCAGCTTCTCCTCCACCTTCGAGAGCTCTATGTCGTCCACCACGCTGGGAAGCTCGTACTTCAGAATCGACTGCAGATCGTTGTTGTGCGTGGCGCAGAGCTCACTGAACTGCTGAGCTGCACTGTCGAGCCTTGAGAAGAGCTGTGCCACGTGAAGGTGGCGCACGAAAGTCATCTCATCGCCATTCATGTGCCACTGCAGGTGCTTGCACAGCCCAGCAAGGGATGCAAGGAGTGATGACGGGTCTCCCACGTGCTCCTTGTACTCAGGGCGCATTGTGTCGAAGTAGTCAAAGACGCTGTCCACCTTCCGAACGATCTCCTCCAATGCCGACAGGTCCCACTCCTCTTCGGTGACCATCGTGCACGCCCGCTTCACCGCCGCCACCCCTTCGGCTTCCTTCTCCCTCACAGTGTCCTTCACCTTCGTGTCCAGAGAATCCCGCAGCTTCGCAGCACGCTCACAATCAACGCCCACTCCTACGACGGTCTCCAAGTATCGCAGGTGTGGTGCCAGCTGCTTCAGCGCCTGTCTCCCTGACTCCTCGTACCCCGCCTGCCTTCTATTCTCCTCAAGCTTCACTTCCAGATCCTCCGCTGTTGCGATACCCCCAACCTGCAGCACCTCAAGGGCCTCATCAGCAGGCTTCTCTGAACGCAGTAGCGACAGCTTCTTGTCGACTTCATTGGTGCGCTGCATGCTCACTAGCCTTGCCTCTCCCTCAAGGTCCGTCAGCAACCCCACCAGCCCTTTCCCGGAAGAAGCCCATTCAGGGATCGCATTGATATCCTCAAGCTTGCGGAGCTCCTTTTCGCTTTCGTGGATTTCTTTTACATAATTGTTCATCTTTTTTTTCATGCTTTCTAGTGCATTGTTCAGATACTTTGTTTCGTATGCCACGCTACACTTCGAGCTTGACCTGTTGCTTGTGTTGCTATTATTATTATTATCATTATTATTAATCCTTCCATATTCGCTAAGTGACCTGTCCCAAAGGGGTTATGGGGGGCTATAGGGGAAAAAATGTCAAAACTGCTCAAAGGTTCGTTGAATTTTTTTTTTCAAAAAATCCATATATCGGACATGAAAGAACGGCGAGTTCCAAGGAAGTTCCAAAAAAGATTTTCCAAAAAAAGTTTTTTTGGGGCCAACCAAAATGACCTTGGAAGTCGCCATTTTGAGTTTTGGCCATTTTTGGCAAACTTTTGCACCTGGGCACTTTTCCCTTTAAAAACCCTTGGAAAACTGATTCGATCCCAGCATCTTCCTGACCAGTAGTTCAGCGGAAAATATTTGACAAGGACTCCAGATGGGACAGGATCGCGATAGCGGAGTACAACCACAAGGAGCTCTACTACCGGGCCCACTACACAAAAGAGGGCAAGAAGTGGGAGCTCAGAGCGACGGAGTGGAAGTGCCATATGCAGGCAAAAGCAAAGGATGGCAACCCAGACAGCAGCGACAACAGAAGTAAAGAAGAAGACATCAGTACCTCCTCCCCCTTCCTCCTCCTCCCTTCCTGCTGTTCTACTTCGGGTGGTTCAAGCGTCTGAAGAAACAACAGATTTTTCTGGTGACCCAGAATAGTGAGCCCCCCTACTTTCAGTGTACTAGTTTCTTTTCATCATTATTCTGTGTTGGTCACCGATCACACCAACACCGGCTAGGCAGACGCAGTACAACTTGCTGGAAATGGTGGCAAAACGAGACCGGCTTCTCCAGGACCATCCCGGCTTTTTTTTTTTTTTTTTTTTTTTTTTAAATTCCACCTCCTCTTGGTCTAGCCAGACCGACCCCACCCAGCTGGGCTGTGTGGAGCCAACGGAAGTGTGTTGAGACGTTCGTGCTTTCGTGTCGGCCTGTGTTATTGTTCTAGCACCTTTGTGACATGGGTATTCTCTTTCCACAGTTGGCTAATGGCTTTTTTTTTTTTTTTTTTTTTTTTTTTTTTTTTTTTCCTCCTTTGGTTGCCAGTCCTCGGGATTCTTTTTTTTTTTATTGATGCACATGGGGGAAGAGGGTTGTTGGGGTTTATGCTATTTTTTCTTTCTTTCTTTCTTTTTTTTTTTCTTTCTATTTGTTTACACTTGATTTGTTTTCTTCCTGCTGCCTTTTGATTAGCTTGCTAGGTATACGGCTAGTCGTCGTCGGGGGGCTTGCCGGTGGGCTTGCCAGTGGGCTTGTAGGTTGTTTCTTCGGTGTCCTCGAGGAACCTGATTGCCCTCTTCGGGTCTTTGATGAGGATGTGCTTCAGCGTGTGGATGTCGTAGTGCTTGTCTCTGCCTCATTTTTTAGAAGGACATGTATGCTGTGCCACGCCTCGACCCCATGTCCTCCTGTTGCCCTGCTGGTCCCTGCTTCAATTTTGAGAAAATGAGGAAACCGATTCGTTGACATACAGCGCCGACCTTTGACAACCTGGAAAACATTTGGAAGGCCTGAAACTGCGCCTCATGCGTAGGTCTCTTGACATCATTGTCAACTGTGCGGACCCCTGGCAAGTGGTTGTCTGTTGACGACAGTGTTATCCCGACAACAATAAAAGTCATGGAACCACGAAAAAACAACTCGGTGGGCATCAAGGTAATCGCTACATGCGACTCATAAAACTGTTACCTGGCGAATTTCAACATTTTCAGCTGGAAGAAGAGCAAGGAATGTGGCAAAAATTATGGCTTCCCGAGCTTCAAAGAAGAACTTGTTGGCAAGCTGCTCACCCATGCCCCAAAAACCGATAGCACACACCCCCCGACAACACCGTCACCGACCCCCAAGCGCAAACACGCTAGCAATGAGGATTCCCTCACTCAGAAATACCCAAAACGTCTCGATTTGACCCTAAATCACACCTCCGAGACCATGATGAACGGAACGAAGGTGAGGAGGGTGCTCTGTGCTGTTCCTGGGTACGGGAAGAAGGTGCAAACGTGGTGCCCCTGTTGCAAAACCCCCTTATGCAAAACGTGTTTTTTACCCTTGCATGCTACCCCAGCTGGAAAAAAAACTCACAAGTTGCTTTTTTCATCCCACAGCCCCAAAAAGTCTCCAGACTGACCTCAATCCTAGAGTTCAGGGCACCAAATAGGGCTGAATGCTGCCCTTTTTAGCCCAGCCATAACTCCACGGACCCCCCACGACAAGACCCCCCAAAATCGGACATAAAAAGTACACCTTCAATCCCCCTCTTACACACATAGTTAAGTGTTCTCATCTGAATCTGGCACCTGGAATTGAAAATTTTAGTACCGTTTACCCTTTCCTTGCACCTTCCTATGGTTGCATGCTGCCCTTTTTTTGAGTATTCAAAGCAACAACGAAAATGGGGGGGGGGGGGGTACCGTAGATAGGCTCCGGGCGTTTAGGGGATAACAGGGAATTATAAATAGCGTGTTTGCGCTTGGGGGTCGGTGACGGTGTTGTCGGGGGGTGTGTGCTATCGGTTTTTGGGGCATGGGTGAGCAGCTTGCCAACAAGTTCTTCTTCGAAGCTCGGGAAGCCATAATTTTTGCCACATTCCAGATTATGGAGGGGTTGGCAACACAGCTTTCCAGGACCCAATAAAAAACGACCATGGTTCACTTCCGGGTTTTCATATGCCGAACTCCAGTCCCCTGGAGCTGGTCTTGCAGGTCAGGGGTCGACAGCAAACCCTTAGGAGTCGACAGTATGCATGACTAGGTCCTGTGTTGTGGACTTCTTGCTGAAAATGTTGAAATTCGCCACTTGCCAGGGGTCCGCACAGTCCTACACCGGTTGACAATGATGTCAAGAAACCTGCGCATGAGGTGCAGTTTCAGGCCTTCCAAATGTTTTCCAGGTTGTCAAAGGTGAGGTAGCGCTGTATGTCAACGAATCGGTTTGCTCATTTTCTCAAAGCCGGGATGGTTAAATTAGAATTTGTTGTCCAGTAGCTCTTCATGTTCGGTGCCGAGCGTAAACCCAGTAACAGGACCAACCCAAGCCAAATTTTGTACTCTGGGATGGAAAGATTCAGATTCCGCTGTTTTTTTTGAACCGAAACGACCGTTCGTGGAAGAAACTATGAGCTCAAGTACCGCGTGTGTAAAAAAAAAGATTAAAAACACCCTCCTCATTGGCCGCTTCACCTAGAGGTGTCCTAAGCCCACCTTTTTACGGAAATGATATGTTTCGGGCCTTTGGGAGTATTTCTCCCACCCAAGCATCGTTTCCGGCCCCTCTTTGACCGCCTCATCGTCTTCTTCTTCTTTTTCTGACCAGTCGGGGGAGACTCACGTTTTCGCTGTTATTTTGACCATCTGATTTCATTTTAAGCCAACCCTGCCGGTTTCAATTAAAACAAAACTTTTAACGCAAAATGTAGTTCCAAGACAAAATAAACCGCGCAACAATGCCATATTTTGAAGTCCAGGGGCCGTGTTCAAAAAAAAGTACTTAGCGAAAAAGCAAATTTTGAAATAAGGACAAAAACGTCCGCGTGGGCGTTTAGGGGATAAAAATAAAAAGATGTGCGGTGCAAAGTCCTCAGTTTAAAACTCTGTTTAACAGCACTGCAGGTGAACGTTGTCTTAGAAAAATAAAAAGCGAGTAACCACTTGGATTCCCCTTGTTGCAAGCAAAGAGAACGGAAAAAATCTTTTTTTTTAAAGTGGGTTTGCTTGATTCGTCGGCTGCTGTGGTGGGGGGTGTTTCCGCGAGAAACAGGATTGTACAAATAAGAAAGGAGGGTCGTTTTAAAAAAATGCTTTTACGCATTAACAATAACACTAGTAAAGAGAACCCCGTGGAACCACAAGTGCCATTGTGGCAAGATGGCACGGAGTACCTCCTCTGAAAAAAGAAGAAGGAAGCTGCAATTTTGATTTGCATTCGAAAGCTACGGCAAGTCCACCTCCACATCGAAGGAAACGGGTCTGAAATTGCAATTGATACACCCACACACTGTGCAGTACTTGATACGCTTTATGCCCCGCTTCTTAAGCGCCTTGTCGCGCTTCTCGATGAACTCCGCCCGCATGCCGATCTCGCAGTTGATCTCGAAGGACGTGTACCCCTCCCGGATCAGCTCCAGCTCGATCTCAGGCGATAACTTCCCTTCGCTGAGCATCTTCGCCACCTTCTCTGCTGGCACCCCCAGCCTCTCGATCACTGTTTCGAGAGATGCCATCAGCGCTGTCTCGGGTGGGTCTTCAATATCCTCATCTTCATCTTCGTGTTCAGGTGGCGTCGGCTCTGCCTCTGCCATCTTCACCTCTGCCCTCATCGCAGTGGTTGGTAGTGCGGGGGGTGGTGCATTCCTTGTAACGGTTTCCCGTGCGAGGCCAGGAGGGAGCTGCACCCTCGAACCCCCTTCCCCTTCTGGCTTCGGACGGGACTTCATGAAGGCACCCCCGCACTTCCTCACCTCCTCCAGGCACCACTCGTCGTCGTCATCGATGTTGGTATAGCAGTGGTCCACGAAGTTTATAACATCCCTCGCGTTGGCCCAGTGGTGCACCTTGCTAGTCATGGTCTCGAACAGCGCTGCCAGGTCCCTTTCCACCGCAGGTTCTACTTGGATGAGCTTCTTCTCCTTCGCCATCTTCACGAACAGCTCTGCACACCGCTCCGGTGTGAAGTCCTCGAAGTCGATAACCCTCCCGAAGCGCGACGACAGCCCTGGGTTCTGGTTCAGCATCTGCTGCATCTCCTTCGAGTAGCCCGCGAGGATGACCGCCACCTTGCCCATGTACTTCTCCTCCGTCACCGCTGAGACCAGTTCGTCAAGGATCTCCCTCCCATAGCCTTTGTTCCCGTCGTCCAGACGGTACGCCTCGTCGATGAACAAAACGCCGCCGAGCGCCTCGTCTAGGATCTCACGTGT
Organism: Diplonema japonicum; assembly: GCA_964019335.1. Lineage (NCBI taxonomy): Eukaryota > Euglenozoa > Diplonemea > Diplonemida > Diplonemidae > Diplonema > Diplonema japonicum. Next base: position 581,001 of record OZ025661.1, on the reverse strand, counting down.
GCGCGCCCCTGCCTGTCCTACATACCCCGTCTGCAGCTGCGTCACACTCTTCTCAACTACATCGTCCTTCCCCAGCAGCCCAAGGTCCACGAGCGCCTCTCCCATCAGCCGTGCCGCTGTTGTTTTCCCATTCCCAGGGTTCCCGCGGAACACAAAGCACAGAGAGTCTCTTTCGGGTTCGCGCCCCTTCTTCCGCAGCCTTCCATGCGAGCTCCTTTGTGTCTCCACCCATTTGAGGAGTGTTGGGAAGTCCTTGATACCCGGTCCCGTGTTTGTCTGGTCCTTTGCCCTTTCGGGTGCGAAGTCCTTCTCTACCAACTGCACAACAGCGCCGCTCCCGTCAGTCCGGGTGTTTGCGGACAGCATCGCGCGGCCCAGCAGGTCCTTCACCTGTCGGGCGTTCCCGAAGTGCTTCATGTTCTTCTGCTTCTCGAGGACGCTCGTCGCTACGTCGGTTGTGATCCTGTCGATGCTGGCGAGATTTTGCCGTGCCACTTCGTCACGTAGGATGATGGACAGGTCCCGTCTCGAGTAGTCCTCGAACATAAAAGCGCCGTCCACCTGCATCCTGCTGCGCAGGCCTGGGTTCACGTTGCGAAGCATGCGATCCATCTCCTCGCGGTAGCCTGCCATGAACAGGATGAGGGGGTCGTCAGGGGAGCCGTGGATGCTTCCCACGATGGTGTCGACCACGGGGCCGTAGTAGGGGTCGTTCTTGTCCCCGAGGGAGTACGCCTCGTCGATGAACAACACCTTGCCCCTGCACCCTTCTAGAACCTCTTTCGTGAGCTTCTCTGCCTCCCCGACAAACGCTCCCTTCAAGTCCTGCGGGGTCTTCACCACCACCTCATCGTGCCTCGTCACCCCCATCTCGCACAGGAGCCTTGCCATGATCTTCGCGACCGTCGTCTTCCCTGTCCCAGGGTTCCCCAAGAACAGGCGGTGAAGGCACGGCCGCAGGCGGGCGCTGCTCCCCTCGTCTTCCTTCTTCAGGTTCCCCACAAGTACTTTCGCGATGTCGATGACCGCCTTCTTCACGCTCTCAAGCCCCTGCATCGCTGCTAGCTCCTTGATGGGTTTGCTGTCCTTCCGAAGAGGCATCCCCCCGCAGACGTCCCTCCTCGTGAGCAGGTTCAGCTTCTTGGTGCTGGAGTCGAAGGGGACACGCTCCAGCAGCCTGTCCCTCGAGAAATTCACATCTTGCCGCACGTCACGTGCGTTCCCGAAACCTGGCTGGCCCGCACCTGCCGCGAGCCTGCGCGACCAGATGTCCAGCGTCTTCTCGTTGTCCACACGCATGAGGGGGTACTCCTTCTGCATTGTCCTAAGGAAGATGTTCCGCAGCTCCCGTTGTGTGTAATCCTTGAACACGATCTTCGGTCCCACCCTGCTGCGGAAGCCCGGATTGGTCAAAGAGCTTCTCCATCTCTTGTTCGTACCCTGCGAAGATGAAGAACATGTCGGTGTTGTTCTCAACTGCTGTCAGCAGCAGGTCCAGGATGGGCTTCCCGCTGCTCACCCCCATGCCCCCGTCACACAACTGATACGCCTCGTCGATGAACACACACCCCCGTGACTTGTTCTCGTCGATGAGTTGCTGGAACTTTTGCGGGCCGTCCGTCTTCAGCGTCCCGCCGCTTGTCTCTAGAAACAGGGGGCTTGTGCTTTTAACCTTGCGCCCCTTCGCTATTAGCATCTTCTTGATTTTTCTCTCGTACTCGACGTAGCACTGCTCAGAGGAGTCGAAAGATGGAAGGTTGTTGTAGTAGTCCATCAAATAGTCCAATAACTGATCTTCTTTAGCAATCGGGTACGTGTGGTATGTGCCGTTGAACTTCCCAACGGAGCTACTAGGTCCACTCACCCCCCGAAAACGGGTGCGCGCGTCTGGCGGTGGCGAAGGCCGTGTCTCCCCTTCGATGTCGGCCACGATGCAGTCCACGTCGTGTTTGAAGGGCTTGTTAGCTGAGAGGGGTGTCTTGGGCATGGTTGGATTGCCTGACATCCAAGCAGCGGCAGCAGGCACTTGCTGCGGATTGGGGGCGTCGGGGTCCTTCTTCATGTCCACCAGGTCGAGCTCGTGCAGCACCTTCGCAAGAATCCGCGCAACAGTGGTCTTCCCCGTCCCGGGGTTGCCCACGAACACGAAGGGGACAATCGTCGCAGCAATGCTCCGTGGCTTCTGCTTTTTCGCTGCGATGCAAGAGGCTACTACAGACTCGATTTTCTCCTTCACATCGTTCAGCCCCTCCAGCCCGTTCAGCTCTTTCAAAGACGGTGCCGCAGCAAGGCATTCCTTCCTGAACGGGTACTCCGTAAGGGAGTCTGGCTCGGGCGCTTTGCTCTCCTCCTCCGACGCGGCGAACGTGAAGCTGCCGATCAGCTTCTCCACTCCGCGACAAGCGGGTATCCACCTGTGGCTCCAGTCCCGCCCCGCGCAATGTCGTCCGCCACCCGCGTCATGTACTCGTGGAAGCGGGTGCTCTCCTCGTTGCGTCTCACAGGCTTTGCCAAGCACCGACGAAACTCTACTCCGTCCGCCGCGATCATAGCACTCACAGTCTTGCCTTGAAGAGAGCTCGATGCCCTTTGCATCACCTGCTTCGCCTCTTCGGTATACTTCCCAGCATGAAGCGCCGCAGCGAACAGCGCCGTCGTGACGTGGTTGCTCGGCAAGGACTCGAACTGCGTGATGGCAGCGTCCCACTTGCCCGAGGTGAGCTCCTCCAAGCCCTTTTTCGCAGCATGTTTGTGCCCTACTTCCATGAAATCGAAGTCCACAACTAGTTCAGACAGGACGGGAGGTGGATTGCTGATGTCCATCTTCGCACAATCTACCGAGTCAAGACTGCTACCGTGCATGCGGTACACCCCGTTCTCTATTAGTCTTTTTGCCTTCTCCGGGATCCTCTTCACCATCCGCTGCAGACTCTTCACACCCGTAGGCGAGGTCAACCCCTCCTTCACTGTCGTCCGGACGTAGTCCTCGACCACAGTGTTCGCAGCATTGCAGTTTAAGAGTGGTTCCCAGATGGACGCTTCCGTCTTGCCCCACTTGCCAAGTCCCTTCCTTATTGCGGCTGTGAGGTCGGCCTGTGACGGAATTGTGCTGACGTGCTTCAGGCCTTCGATGTAGCTCTCCGGTGTGGTAGCGCAGTGGAGTTTTTGTATTTGTGCATTGAGTTGCTTCTCCTCTCGTGAGTCGAGGCCTTTTAAGTACATCATTAAATATTCTAGCTGGACGATGACTTGTTCCCACTCGTCGTGATTGGACAGGGGCTTGCTGATGCCCTCCTTCAAGAAGGATGTCAGCTGCTCCGCACCCTTGGCCACAACCCTCTGCTCCACCATGAGTTGGGAGGCAAATAGCTTACCCTCACTCACGTTGCAGCGGAACTGTTTGTCGTCAGACAGGCAACGTTTACAGTACTCCTCGAGGTGTGGGAGCAGTGCGGTTGCGATGGGTATGGTGGCTTCTGCGAGAAGAGATAGATGCACGCCGAAGCGGGAGTCTGTCAGCAGATGAAAGGCCTTGCTCCACTCCTCACACACGTTGGTTACAACTTCGGCACGCGCCACCTTTCCTTCCAGCTTGGACTTAGTCCTTTCGATGTCCCCTCTGATGATGGTCACAACGCGTGGTGTCTTTTCGAAGGAACCCTCCAGTGCCAGTGCAGCCACCGCCTTGTGCAGGATCCTTCTGTCGTCCCAAACGAAGTCAGCAAAGGAAGCCTCCCACTCGGTAAAGAGTTCTCCCACCCTGTCCCGAGCCATCTGGCACTCTAACCGCTTCCCCATCATCATGTTCCGCACGAGTGTAAACTCCCCGTGGCCCATGGCTTCATCCATCAGCTTGTTTACCTCTTTCACCTTGTCAGTTTCAACCTTTTTGCGTGCCTCTGCGATGAGCTGCTTGATATTCTCGAAGCTTTGTTGTTCGGCCAGCTTTGCTGTGCGCTTTAGAAACGGGTCATTCAGCTTCTCGGGGGTGCAGCTTTCCTCGGCTTCTTGACATAGTTGCTTGACAACCTTCTCCAGCGAGCATGTTATCTCACGCTGCGCCTTGTGTCCCAGCCTCGTGAACAGCTTGCAAAGGGCGTCCCAGTCGTGCCCCGTTGCACTCCTGGGGCTCGTCGTAAACGCGGCGATGAATTCTTGCTGCTCCTTGTGCGCACTGCAGAGGAGGCGCTCGATACGCTTCTGCGTGGCACGGGTCAGCATGGCGTCCATTTCGTCAAGAAGGAAGACAGCCATCTCGGTGTTGCAGAATTTCTCTTTTATAGTTTGCTCTGCTATATCAACGAGCGGCCCCAGCGCGCGTGATGCAGCCTCCCGCACCTTAGTGAGTTGAAGTGCGACAGGCAATTGCCCCAATTGTGCAGGAAGCCCTTGAAGATACAGCAAGACATCTTTGAGCTGCTGGAGTTCCGCGGTCAGCGAGCAACTGTCCAGCGACGAGCAGACAGTCACCGCTTGGTCTTCAAGTAGCCTCAGTCTGGTCTCCATGGCTGATTTCAGATCCCTACTTTCACTGCTGGCGTTGAATGCTGACCCCAGCTGCTTGTACAGCTCTATATGGTTCGTGTACTGTTTGACTTCCTCCACAGTGAGCATCGCGCACGCGGACATATCAAAGGGCGCCCTCAGACACCGATCTGCATGGCCAAGGTGACGCTGGGTGAGGTCACAGTACTCCTTGTGCAGTTGCTTGCTGTTAACAAAGCACGCATCTAGCTCCTTGGCAATGTAGAAGGCACGAAGGAACTCGACACCCTCCCTGTCACGTAGCTCGTCCCCCAGCAGTGTGGAGAGGCAACGCGCAGCCTCGAACACACCACTCGTCTCTTCGATGTGCTGCTGCCCTTCCAGATAACACACATGATGCGACAGCTCGTTGATTACAGAACGCAGCTGCCCAGCATCCCACGGCTCCGAGAAGCTGTCTACTGTGATGACGGCTTCCTGCAGCTTTTTCAATTTCTCAAGCGGCATGTCGATGGCATCCTGGCTGGCACGCTGCAGTGCTCGGGCACATGCAGCCAACACCGCCTCATCCCCGGAGCCTTGCGCCTTCAGGACTTCCAGTTCCTTCGAGTACTTGACAAGGGTGTCAATCTGTGTAGGAAGGTCGCGCGGTGGAGCGTCTAGCCATTCACGTATGGTTTTCAGGGTCCTAAGTTGGACTCTTTTCGCTTCCTCGAGCTTCATGGTGCATTCCCTATGGGTGTCTTGCAACAGGTCAGGGCAGTGTGTCTCATCGACGAAGGCACACATGAAGGGGACGGACAGCGGAATGGTGCACATTTGCAGCAGTCTCTGGTCCAGTTCATCTAACTCCTTGTCGGCACATGGCTCGTTGCGGCGCAGTGCAAGCCTCTCCACAACGTGCTTGACTCTGTCGGGTGTCTGCTTCGAGAATATTTCTGCTGCCTCATCGGCCAAGGGTCCCCACGGTATCTCCAAACGCTCCTTCAGAACACCCACACGGCACCTCAGCCCTTGCAGCGACTCGTGCCGCATCTTTGGCACCTCCTGCAGCCAGAACTCAACTCTATCTCTGTCAGTACCCCCGTCCCGTCGGTGGACGGAGTCGAACACCTCACGCACAGCACTCTCCAGCCATTTCTTCAGGAAGTCCACCCTGTAGGCGACAGGCCTGATGTGCACGGCGGTAAACGACTTCATGGTTTTTTCGAGCACATCCTTCAGCGTGTCATGTAGCTTCTTACGCATGTTGTCGTGCAGGACGCCTCTGTGTGTGTCGAGTGTCTTCGCAAGCAGGTCAACATCGCAACCCTCTTGTCCGGCAGCGCGGCGCAGCATCTTCTCGAACTCCCTCATGAACTTGTCCTCCGCATTGCGCAGGAGCTGGAGACACGCGTGCGACAGGTCCTTCACATCGTTACAAACGGGCAGCAGGGCTGGCTTTGAACAGCTGTCGGCGAAGTGCTTCTCTGCATCTGCCGCATCCCAAGGCAGCACAGGGCACCGTTTACCGAAGGCCTCGCGGAGCCTCTCGAAGGACCTGTGCCCGCTCAGCAGTGCCTGCGGGGGAGCTTGCGCATGGGACAAAGTACAGCCCCAAACTAGCCTTGATGCCCTCGAGCTGCTTTTGTAAATAACTATGCACCTCCTTCTCCCACTGCCGGAGCAAATCCGTTGTCTCCTTGCGAGAGAGGGTGCTGTTCAAGTCCTCAAGAAAGCTCCACTGCGAGCGGATGTCATCAAACAGCTCCTGCCGCATGTTGGCATGCAGGGTGTCCACTTGCCCTGCAAGGAAGATCTCCGTCTTGCTGTCGAGCTTCGCATGCGGGCAGCTGATGGGTGTCGTGTTGTTGAGTGCCTGCAGCAGGCGGGTTTTCGTGGCGGCAACATCGGAGATATTGATGAGCAGGGCGCCTTGCTGCTGTACCTGACGCTGCATCTCGCGGTAGACGGCACGACGGGTAGGCGGGGCGTCCTCCAAAACCTTGTTGATCGAGTGCAGTGCTTTGTCTTTATAATATGTGTCGCTGTCCCCGAAGGTAAATGCGAAAGTTGTGGCTTGCAGGGCGCACTCCAAGCCGAAGGAGGTGAAGAGCCTGTCGCAGTCAGCAGCCGTGCGTTTTAGTGCATCCATCCTGTTGCTGTTAAGGTGCACGTTGAGCAGCACCAAGAACCGCAGCTGCCTACAACCCTCGATGCACTTCTTCAGAAGCTCGTGCTGAAAGCTGCGGACTGCTTCACTCACCTCCCCTGCGCAGCCAGGCGTGTCGACAAGCTGCAGTCCATCTTCGGCTGTCGCAACTTGGTACACACTGCTTGACTTGTTCCCCACCACCAGGTCACGCGCCCCTTTGCCGCAGCGCAAGATGTCCACCTCCTCGAAGTGATTGAGAGACAGGTCCGACCCCGCCAGGCAGTGCACTGTCACCGTCTTCCCGCACCCCATGTACCCCAGCACCATCACCGTGTCACCTTTGCAGGACCTGCGGGGCTGTGCTGACAGCAGACTATGCAGCTGGGTCCAGTCTTTGTTCATTTTTTTTTTCCTGTTGTTGGTGTGAAAAGTTTTCTCATCTTGCTCCCCCCCTCCCCGCTTTTCTGCGGGACACGTTCATTGCATAAAGTTATAAAACCATTTAAAAAGGAAAAAGAGCAAAGAACACCCTAAAGGTGTTCTCCCAATGATCAAGGAAGAAAACTTATTTAGACCGAAAATTCCGAGGTCCAATGAGCGGTTAGCAAGAAAAGATATTGCCTGAGTTTTTTTTTCTTTTTTCTTTTTTTTTTTTTTTTCGGTGTTCAGTATTTTGACTCCCAGTAAATGACAGAGAGCTAAGGTAGAAGGTGAAACTGGGATTTTTTTTGGGGGGGATTCTTTTAAAAACAAAAAAAAAAAAAAAAAAAAAAAAAAAAAAAAAAAAAAAACATTTCACAAACGAAGAAACTTCACAAGTTGCACCCGATACTCACCCCCAAAAAATTATGCACCCAGTACAAAAAGGCGTAAGAGGGATCACCTTATATGTCGCCATCCTCACCCCGTACTCTCAGCACCTTGAAATCAAGCCGATGTCCCCTCAGTGTGGCTCCCTGTGGCATAGCGCCTCTTGTACATGGCCTCCAGCTCATCGCCGCCAATGTCACGCAGCACCTGCACACTCCACAGGTCCATCAGCACATCCGAGCTGCCTGCAGCAGAGACATCCAGCCCCTTGCACTGCCCACCTGTCCTGCTTGCGATCTGTTTGAAGTTCTCCTTCGCCCATCTAGCAAGGTAGAAGGCATGGACTGGGATTTCTTTGTCGATCAACGAACGTGTCTCTGTCTCCCAGTCGGTCGAGACGGTGTAGCCGTCCGATTTAACCAGCTGCAACTTTTCCGCAGAGTTGGCAGGTGCATCGCCCATGAGGATCACTTGTGTCACCCCTGCCTCCCCGTTCACGTGCTGCAGACCTGCCTCCACTGCTTCCTCACCCCAGCCGCCTTCTGCCCGCACACACTGAAGGAACTCGTACAATGACCCAGCATCGTCACACCACTTCGAGCACTCGAACAGCTTGCGGTTGTAGTTCCTGTAGACCCCAATCTGGATGGAGAAGGAGCCTTTCTTCGCCTCCTCCAGAATGGAGTAGACACGCTTGAAGGTCTCACGCAGCACTGCCTTCGCACCGTGAATGAGGTGGGTCATCGAACCAGTCCCATCAAGAAGGATCACTGTCTTGCTCGCCTGTTGCATAGCCTCCCTGGGACCCTTGTTCCACTCCACAAGCTTCTCAACAAGCTCAGACCTGTTCATCCCACCAAGGCTCGTTCCCCCATAGCTCAACTTACGCCTGAATGCCATGGAGCTGTCGTGGTCCTCCTTTGCATGCCTCATCTCCTCACTCTGCAGTGACAGGTCCTTCGCATAGAAAGCTTTACTCTTCCGAACAAGGTCGTACAGCTTGCTGTCCCTCGAGGCCTCAAGAGCCTGCTCCCTGCTGATGTCGAACCTGTCGAGCCCCCCGATGTCGACGAGCATGGAGAAGGAGCCTGGCTGTCCTTGGCGTGCCGCCCGTCCCTTGATCTGCAGGTGCTCCGACATGGGGCCCATGAAGGTCTGCACCACATGGAGACCCCCTGCATCCAGCATCTCCTTCTGTGTCACGATGAAGTCGATCCCACGCCCGTACACACGAGTCGCAAAGGTCAGCACCCCAGGGGTCGTCGCCCTCCTCGTTCGCGACACCCTCTCATCGTGTGTGAGCCCCTCCACCATCCTCTGCATCTTCCGAACGAAGGCCTCGTCCTCCGTCTCACCCACACGCTTCATGTAGTCGTCCACTTGCTTCTCCGTCTCGAACAGCACAAGAACACTCCGCTTCCCCCCCTGAAGCCCTTCCTTCACCTCCTGCATCAGCTTTGCAAAGTGCACGTTCCCTGTCTCCTCAGCGTTCACATGAACTGCTTTCTTGAAGACAAGGTTGCTCCCCCCGTACATCGAGGGCATCACAGTCTGGCTCACAATCCCGAACTCTCGAACAACTTTTGCTTCCGCAGAGTCAGCCTTCGGAAGTGTCCCCGACACCCCGACAATGAGTTTGAACTCCTCCATCGCCAGGTGTGTGTACGAGTACTGGCCAAGCTTGAACTGCAGGTACAGTGCCTCAGCCAGCTTCTGCTCCCTCATCTCTTTGTCACCAGGGTAGTCGTCCTTCCTGTACTCCTCGTACAGGGCCCACAGAGTGCCGTACTCGTACACCTTCGTGTAGTCCACCGCATCCTGATCCACGTACCCGATCCTGATGGTCCCGTCCTTCAGCTGCTCCTCATCCACAGTCCACTTGGGCCCGCTCTTGTAGTACTTCAGATCCGCGATCATCGAGCGAACAGCCTCCTCAAACAGAGACTTGAAGCCAGCAAACACTGCGACTGCCTTCTTGTACTCCTCTGACTTTTTCACCTTCTCCCACGTCAGCTTATCCATTGTACCCCTCCCCTCCCACAACTGATCCGTGAGCCCCTTCAGCCCTTTCGCGTCGAGCTTCAGCGACGGGAGGTACTGCTGCCCGTAGAACGACTCGTCGAGGAACACATCCACCTCGTCGATCAACAGGCAGCGCTTCGATGCATTTGAGAAAGCTTTGCGTTTGCTACAACTACGAGTGAGAAGAAGTGCCTCTGCCTCCTCTCGGAGGGACTTCCCCATCAGCACATCCTCGCAGCACTCGTTGAAGGTCCCGTAGAATGGGTCGGCGCCCAAGGCCGTCAGGAGTTCCTTGAAGTCTTTTTCGTCCCTCCTGCTGAGGTAGGAGCTGTAGCACACGACATAAGGCTTCACCCCCAGCAGCCCACACACAGCCGCCAGAACAGCAAGGACCACAGACTTCCCTTCCCCTGTTCCCACCTGCACGAACGACCCGTTCAGAAACCCCCCAGATGTCCACCCGAGCCCGCACAGGATCGCCACCACTTGCACAGCGTGTGGCTTTCGAAGGTGCTCGTCCGTGTTGCTGCTCCCATCACTTGCCATCAGCGACCAGATCGCAGTGATGTGCGCAACGATACTAGTTAGTAGATCTTTTTCTGTCGGTTCAAAAAGAGAAATAGCCCAATTTACCACTCCCCCGTTCCTTTTTTGCCGCAGCTTACTCCCCAGGTCCTTTGCGGCAGTGATTAATTTATCAATGGAATCCTTCGGATGCGTGCAACCACCCCGCACGAATTGAAAGAACTTGGACATTACATCTTCGTGTGCTGTTTGCAAGAGGCGTGAATGCTCTTTTGGCATCTTGTTCTTAGTTTCCAAGTCGGTCAAGACAACATTGATGTCACGCCTTCCCACATTTTCGTTGAAGAGGCGCCGGTTCTCCGCCTTAAACACACTGTGCTCCTTCACAAGGTGCTCACCTGTCCCACTCGTATGGCTGCGAAGTTCCTCAGCAAACTCAGATAGCTTCTTCGGGCCTTTGTCTTTTGTGAACTTCGTCAAGATTGTTGAGATGGCCTTTGTCGCCATCTCTCGTATCACCTCAACACCATCTGCCATCTGATACAGCTTTACAAGGCATTCCACCCTGTCAGTCCCCTCCAGGTTCTTGTACTTCCGCATCGTCACCTCCAGAAGCCTCACAACCTTGGCATGCTCAGAACAAGCAACATCAGACACACGCTTCGCAGGGCAGCTCCGCAGGCTCTCCAAGTTCCCAACAACTTGATTCACCAGTACCCAGTCCTCACTCTCCACTGCCCGCTTCACCGAGGAGTGGAGGTCTGAAAAGGCCACCATCAGCTGCGCTTGAACATCTGGGACAAGCTTGTGTCCCACCGCCCTCGCGCCTGCTGCTGTGAAAGACTCCAGTGCCTTGATGTCTTTCGTGAGCTTTACGTAGAAGTCCTTCCGGGCCACAGAGTCCTGTGTTTCCATCGATGGCTTTGCCAGCTCCTTCCCCTTCTCCGTCAGTGATGCAAGGTGCCTGTCCACTCGGTCTGACACCTTCTTCCGCCACCCCTCCCAGTCAGGTACCTGCTCGTCCACATTCCTGAGTGTTGCCAAGCACGAATTATCATCACCCTGCAGTGAGGCCAGCAAGGGACGCATCTTTTCCACCCATCCAGCCGCAAGGACTGCAAAGGACCTCTTCCACTCCTCCGCCACCCCCTCCACTTCTTCCAGGCTGTCGCTTCCAAGCACCGTGCACATCGTCTTCTCCATTTCTTTGAAGGTGCTCAGGAGCTGTTCGAGTGTTCTTTCCAAGCCACACCTCTTGAGGAACTGTGCCACGAGCTCCTGGTCGCACCGTGACCCCAGGAACTTCACCCAAAAAACGAAGTCGTTCCAGTTTTGTTTCAACTTACGACTGAAGTCTCGTTTGCATTGTGCTTCAAGACTAGCGAATTCTCGTGGGGGGGCACAATCTGCCCTAATTGCATATCTTTCGCAGTGCAGCACGAGAAGCACATGTCTGGCCTCAAGCTTATGTGAGATGATCTTTTCCTCGATATTCTCGACTCTCAGCTGTCTTTTCAGTTCGCTGAACGTACTTTCCGACATATCGCTTTCCAGCCCTTCGAAGCTGCCCAACTTCACAGCTTGCTCCACCCGAGAACGGGTATCTAAGTTCTCCTTGTCGCGCCTGCTGCTGACCTCGTTAACTCGTGCATCCAGTTCATCGACAACAGGTTCAAACGTCTTCATCTTTCGCAGCTTTGTGTTCACCTTCCGAAAGTTATCAAGCGGTGTCCCCTTCTCAAGCTCGGCCGTGAAAGCTCTATTCACGTTTTCGGTGATCTGCCGCACCATGCTGCGTGGTAGGTTTTTCTCCTCTTCCGCCTTCTTCAGGTCCTGCCAAAGCATTTCGTTCCAATCTTGAGGGCCATTCTCCTTCAACATATCAAGTGTGGTGTTCGCCTCGTGGAGCTGCTCATCCTGCAGCCTCGTAAACTCCTCCGCCACCTCTGGTGTCATGAAGTCATAGAACTCCTCAAACGTATCCAGCTTGTCCTTGACATTCATGCAGCTTTCATTTGACGTGCGCAGTTGGTTCAGCGTATCTTTGAACTTGGAGGAGAGCCGCTTCTGCAAAGAATCGCATTTCTCTTGTAACTGTTTTTGTTCTCCCTTTGTCAGAACATCTTCTGCCCGTTTCACAAGGAGCATCTGCTTACTTCCTTCTCTCCACATGTCGTGCACATCTTCAATTTTCTTGGAGTTAATTGCAGTGCAGCGTCTCTCGATCTGCCCGGTGAGGCTTCGAAGCATAGTTTTCTGCAATGCATTGCCCCGTGAGTGTGCATCCCATGCCTTCCCAAGCTTGCTGTACAGCTCCAGCTTCTCCTTCGCCCTGAAGAGCTCCATGTCGTCCACCACACTGGGGGTTTCGTATTTCAGAATCGACTGCAGCTCAGTGTCGTGAGTCTTGCAAATGTCTGTGAACGGTTGCTGCGTTGCGGAGCCAAGCAACGAGAACCGACTTGCCACATAGCAGTAGCGTGCAAAGGTTGCTTCATCATCTTTGGGCATGTTCCACCGCAGGAATTCGTGCAGCTCAGCAAGGGACTCAAGGAGCAAAGAAGGGGTTCTCACGTGATTCTTGTACTCGGAGGGCAATGTACCAAGGTACTTGAACATATCGTCCACGTTTCTAACGATTGAATCGAGTGCCTGCTGGTCCCACTCCTCCATGCCCATGTTGCGTACTTCCTTTACCCCGTCCACTGCCTTCTCTTCCTTCTTGATCGCAGCATCCTTCACGTTCGTCACCAGCGAGTTTCGCAGCATCACAGCACGTTCACAGTCAACACCAGCTTCTACAACGTCTTCCAAGTATTGCAGGTGTGGTGCCAGCTGTCTCAGCTCCTCTTTCCTCGATTCTTCACGCGGAACTTGCCTTTTTTTCTCCTTAAGATCTATCTCTAAATCCTTTGCTGTTGCGATGCGTTCATCCTGTAGCACCTGAAGAGCCTCTGACACAGGCTTGTTCGCGCACAGCAGAGACAGCTTCTCGTCGAGTCCCTTTGTCTTCTCTCGCAAACCTTTCACGGTTTCTTCTAGTTTCATCTTCACTTCCTGCAATTCCATTTCGGCAAACGAATCATCAGCACCTTCAGGGATTGTGTTGATTTTTTGAAGTCTGTCGAGCACCTCTTGGCATCGAAAATTTGCTTGTTTACATCTTTTCACTGTCTCGTTCTTGTCGTCTATGGCAGTCTCCAGTTCACTAAGGGTCGAAAAGCCTCCAAAGGTTCTCTTCCGGTTGTTCTCTTGTGCTTCCTTGAACTGTCTCTGCAAGGTACAAAGTTTGGAAAGTTCCGCTTCTTCATGTGTTTCGTTCATCTCCAATTCTTCCTTGTGTTCCTTTGCACCCTCCTCATCAGTCCACTTGTGTTCTATCAGAAGGTCTCCTCGGCTTCTTATCTTTATACCTAACTCCACCAACAGCTTCTTCAACTCTGCTTCCTCCTTTGTCAGCTTGTTCTTCTCCGTGTTCAGCTTGTCACGCACCACAGCTTCTGCCCCAGCTGTGTTGTCCACTGTAGCCTCATGCAGTGCCCCATGATCCTGCAGCAAGCTCAGCCTCGGGTCAGCCGCAATGTACTTCGCCCTCAGCCATTCCAGCCGCCTCACCTGTCCAGGTGCTCCCTCGATCAGTTTCTCGATCTCGTCACAGCGAGTGAGCAGTGCCTCCATGTGTGCCGTGATGCACCTCTCCACTGCCGCCGCCGTCTGTGGGAGGGGTTGCCTGAGGTGTCGGTGAAGATCTTGTAGGCTTGCAAGGTGCTTCTCCTTGTTTGTGCCCTTCCGCACCTTCTCGCTCCACAGGTAGCTCTCAGACAGTTGAGTGTCGAAGGCAAACCCCTTCCGCTTTTGTTTATTAAAACCCTGTACGAGGCGCATGAGCTTGTGTTCTGACCCTTCCAAGAACTCCAGCGCAGCGCCCTCAAGCTCTGCACAGTTCTCGTCCATCTTGGAGTCGTACCCTTCCTCCCACTGCCTCTTAAGAACCTTCCCAACAGAGAGGTACACCTTCACATCCGCCTCGCTTGCCGTCCCCATCGCCTTCTTGAACTGTCCTTCAATGAGCCCCGCCACCTCGTCCAGGCCCTTCAAGCCAGTCCACCTTCACCCCAAGGGACTCAAGCCTGCTGCTGCTCTTCACCACCTGCATCAGGAACTCAAGATGCTTCTTCAAACTGTCGCAGTCATTTGGAAGCAGCGGCACTGCCTCCTGTGCCGTCTCCAGCCTACTCTCCAGCCCTTCCCTCACTTCCTCCGCTGCCACGCTGTAGTCACAGTCGTAGTTTGGGCCCCCCTCACCTCCAAGACTGGAAGCCGTGTTTGAACAATTTGTAAGAAACCCGACCATCTTCTTCACGTCATCCCCCTTCACTGCCTCCGCCACAGCTGACTCATGTGAAATTGTGAAATTTTCCGCAAGCTCCTTGTGTGCCTTCGTCAGGGACCCAGCCACGGTAAGACACCCTGCCTCCATGAGTTCCCTGCACTTCCGGACTGCCTCTTTCACTGCCTCCGGCTTCCCGGTACTGCTGGCTTCCTTTAAGAACTGCTCCACCCGCTGCTCCACATCAACCTCTTCCCACCCAAGCTTGGGGAAGAGTGTCCCGAAGTGCTGCTGCATCGCAGCCACCTCCTCCCTTGTAGAAATCTTGTCCGCCGTTATATTGAAAGGGCTGTGCAGTGCGAAGAAGGAGTCCATGTCGTGCCTCCACATCCTTCAGGTGCCTCCCCACCTCACGCTCCACCTCCTGCTCGCACTCCTTCACGGTGTCCCCGAGTGTCCCTTGGTCGAACAGGCTACGCATATCTTGCACTCTATTGAGATTGCAAGCTGCACGCTCGTGGTTCCCCTTCCGAAGAAGCCTCAGTGTCACTGGAGAGACCTTGAGGAACCTGGAACACCAGAAGCTGGTGTTCCAGGTTCCTCAAGGTCTCTCCAGATGGAGAGGAGCGGAAGGCCTTCGAAGGAGAGTCCACAGGAGGCCTCGCCAGGACCGCCCCCAGAACCTCCGATGAGGTCCTGCTGCAGCCATCAACAATGGGTTGGACGCATTGCGCCATCGTGCTCAGGAAGTGTCGCTTCGGGTTGTTGCGGATGTTCGTGTCCACCTCTGCCTTCTTCTCGATGTCCATCAGCACCCTGTACAGCTCCCCATCATCCACTGTGTCCTTTCCATCTTCGAAGTAGTCTGTCGCAACGGCCTCACGCAGCTCCTCGTCAACCACACTCGACACGTACCTCCCGTAAGGAGTGGCGTACCCCATCTGCATCTCGTTCCCCTCTCCCACGAAGTGCACAGTCCCTGTCCTCACTGCTTTTTGTTTTTCCTCTTCAGTTGCCTTCTTTTGCAGCTGCTCCACATGCGGCAATGTCAGCTGCTGTTGCAAAGCGCGGTACAGTTTCACCTCCATGTTGCCCGACTGCTCGCCATCAAGCACATGGTGTAGTACCCTGCCTTCAGCCAAGTAGTTCAGTTTCTCACCCATGGTGAGACCGAAGGTGGTGCTTTGGAGGATCTCATCCAGGTGTGAAGGGTCCACAAGGGCGCACAACTCTTGGATTGTCTTTTTAAGAGCTTCACCCCTCTGTTTCTTGAGGTTTGATTCCATCAGCACGAAGAGGCGCACGCTTGCACACTCACGAAGGGCCGCCCCCAACACAGCGTTGCAGGCCGCCGCGAACTCAGGTCCACGTGTGTCATCCCACCCAACGGTGTCGAGCAGCGCAACCGACGGGTCCCCAGGGCAGGGGGCGAATTGTAAGAAGCTGGTGCTGCTGTTTGTTGTATTCCCGATGGCACAGGTCTCCATCCCAGGTGCTGCTCTCTTCACTGTGAACTCGTCGTACGCGTCCTTCTCCAGCTGCGAGCCTCCAAGGAAGTGCAGGGCGGTGGTCTTCCCCACGCCAGTGAGCCCTGCCAACACAAGCACGTGTTTCCCCTTCACGGCAGTGATGCTTCCTTGCGACTGTTTGAACACCTCTGTCATTTGTGCAATGTCGTAGGGCTGCACCTGACAAGAAGGGTCTTCAGGCTTTCATGAATGTGGTCCGTGTCTTCCTTCCTGTTGGTGCACTTCTGCACGTTGCGCGCAGCTTGGAGGGCCGCCTCACTCCCGTACCCGTCTGCCTCCACGATAGCCTCCATCTCTTGCAACTCCTCCAGAATCTCTCCCGAAAGCTCGCCTTTTTTCGAGTGTTTCAAAGCATCTTTGAGCACCTGCAGCACAGGGCGTCGTGGGGCAGACATGTTGCCAGGTGACATGCTTGTGCACCAGCTCTCAGTGTCTGCCTCGACGGCATTACTGGTCGAAGGTGTTGATGTCATCGGTTTGTTTAAGTCCTGAGGTGGAATTGCAGCTTTCTGAATTGTAAAAAATAAAATGCTTTAGTTAACCCTTGTCCGCCCAACGACTCATATATGAGTCGTTAATGGGGGTGTTGTTCCCTGTGTCGATCCAAACCTGAGTCTTGGACCGGTTTCCATGAAAAAAAAAATGGAAAGATTTGGAAAATCTGCGTTAAATGCGCTATTTGTATCCATCTGAAACTTCATAGCTTCAACCTAGAACGGGGTACCGAGACACTGGGTGACACCCAAAATATGGGTATTTTCCTGATTTTCTCTTGACTTTTTCCCTATGAATTTCTTTTTGAGTCACTCGCAGGTCATCAAAATCAACAAGCCAGCACACAACGAACGTATGGGACAGTCCCCAGCCTCCACCTGTTTGCCGGTGACGAGGCACCCGTATCTGACGAGGAGTCTGGTGAATCTCTATTTCGATTTTGACAAGGAGTATGATGAAGAACAGGAGGAAGAGGAAGAGGAGGAGGAAGGGGAAGAAGCAGCCTCTATTAAGGGGGATTTGACCGACTATTGGTCGGAAATGTCGAAGAACCGGTTCAACGTGATCCTGCGGTATCTGCACCTTGCCAATCCTGCTGCCAGAGAAACCGACAAGCTGCGTCTGATCCGCCCGTTCATCGATCTCGTGAAAGGGAAATGGGTGAAGGTTCTGACCCCTGAACAAAACTTGTCAGTGGACCCTCCGTCAGTTTGTCCCGACGAACGTAATCAATGGGGTGTTATTCTCAACGAAAGCAGCACGGGATACTGCCCTGACATGATGGTGGGGTCGACACCTACGGGGAAACACCAAAGACTGTTGTGGGAAGGCTCTTCTCCACATAGGAGAACAAAGGTACGAGAACAAAGGTTATGATTTGTATATCGACAACTGGTATAACGGTGTTCAGCTCTTCCACGAGTTGAAGGGCGTGGGGATACTGCTAACCTCAAGTCTTCAGCATGAAAGACGGCAAATCCGCGGCAAATGGAAACTGCTGCTGGATCACATCTGACGGGTCGACAGCTGACAGTAATCGTGCCGCATCGCATGAAGAGCCCCCCTCCTGTGATACGGTGTTAAGGCGGCACAACAATAAACATCAACAATACTTCCACTCAACTGCAAGCACTGCGTAGTGATTGCCTTTATCAATCGGAATGATGCTAACGTTTGCTGGTAGGTAGGTAGGTGGTGAGAGAGTACATCCGCTCTGTCGCGGGGGTTTTTTCTATAAATGGGCTATAACCGAACAGCTGGCTGTTTCCTTGGCTGGATGAGTTGCATCCGCAACTTAAATACAAAGGCAAAGCGGGAACGCAACCGGCAGGGATTATCCGTGCACCTGCCCACCGAATGGAGCCTAACGGCATCGCCCAATCATTGGGCTAATTATGATACTCGGTATCTGGGTTACGGAGCTGTTTCTTCCTTTTTGCTATAAATCATCGATTCCCATGGTTTTGCCGAACGGGCCAATTCTGCTACTTGTCGGCGACCACAACTCTCACACGACCTATGCCTATGGGTTCGTAGAGTGGTTCGCAGGCGCAAACGTGCACATTGCTTTTGTCCCCCTGGGCTCACCTACATGGTTCAACCGATGGATATTGGGTTGAACGCAGCTGTAAAGCATCTATTAAGGTTATAAATAGTGGGCCACACGAAGGCTCGACAAGCTGATTGCCTCAGGGGCAGCAAGGGAGGACAAAGATGCAGAAAGGGAACCCTGGGGTTTCTTCGCGCGGTTGCCGTTTGCGGCCCAGGCCAGTATGTAGGTGGTAGCGGACCAGGCCCCCTGACGGCCTTACCTAAAAAAAATTCCCGGACGGAAAAATTCCCGCCAAAAAAACTCGGACATTTTTCCGTCCGGGAGTTTTTCGTTTTACAGTATGTTTATATTTTTTTTTTTCTTCTTTTTCTTTTTAACGTGTCTGAAGGATGAAGTCGAATCGTTGGTTCGCTTAAAACATCACACATCTGGGAAAACTTTTGTTTTCACCATGCTGCCTGTTGTGGCGATGGGGAAGGTGAGCACCTGGTCACCCCCGTTGGTCACGAGGAGGCTGTACTTGCCGCTCTGCGGGGTGCACACCTGGTCACCTGAGACGACCACGTCGGCGAAGTCATCGCGCACAACGGTGAACACAACAACAGAGCTGGCAGAGGGGGCAAGGTGCACGCGCTCAAAACCAATGATCTTTTTTACAAGCGGCAAGCCAGCACCTGTCCGTCCAGCCTTCCTGTAAAGCATCACCACTTCGTCACCAGTCACAGACCCGGTGTTGGTCACCTTCACCTGCATCTTCACACCTGCCGTGTCCTCACACGACACAGCAGTGGGCACAGTGCCGACAACTTCCAACTTGAACGAAGTGAGCGACAGCCCGAACCCGAAGTCATACTCCGTAGCCCCTGTGTAATACTTGTACGACCTGCCAGGCGTTGCCGGGTCGTTCATCGACATCACGTCCATCTTGATCTCGCTCACGTACTCCGCAGGGTACACTGTGTACGGCATCTTACCACCCAAGTTCTCGTTATCGCCGAAGAGCGTAGCTGCAATAGCATCACCGCCGTACACACTGGGGTAGAAGGCCTCGACCAAAGCACCTACCTTGTTGCGCAAGTCGCCCAGTGACACCATCCCACCGTTTAGCATTACCATGGCAGTGGGCTTACCCTTGCTCACCACTTGCTGAATGAGCTGTGCCTGCACACCCGGAAGGCTGATGGCGGTCCTGTCGTGTGCCTCCGCCTCGACAGTTTGGTCTATGCCCATCGCAAGCACTACGATGTCCGCCTGATCCACTGCTTGCAGAGCAGCAGAAAAGCCAGCAGTGGAGTTCCCAGAGATGTTGCACCCCTCGGCAGAGACTATGTTTCCGCCCATGTTGTACCTCCCCATCGCGTGGTAGATGGTCTCGACGCAGTCGAAGGTGTTGTCTGCACAAATCTGTCCGAAGTAGTTGCCCACCAGCATCCTTGTGGTGTTGACGTGCGGCCCGATGAGGGCGATGGTCTTCCCCTTGGGGAGGGGGAGCACCTCCTCGTTCCTCAGCAACACCATGCCCTCTCGTGTCGCAAGTTTGGAAGCTTCGATATGCGCCTGCGCACCAATGGTCGAGAGGGGCATGTGCCAGTAGGGCTGCTCCTCCACAGGGTCGAACAGGCCCATGTCGAACTGCACGCCAAGGCTGTTCCTCAACGACTTCTTCACATCGTCCAAAGTGCACAGGCCCTGGTTCACGCCGTCCAGCAGGGAGTCGAAGTACACGTCACCACTGTCCACGTCGGTCTCGGCCTTGATCGCCAGGCACGCGGCCTCAGCTTTCGTTTGCACCCAATGGTGGTAGGCATAGAAGTCCACAACAGCACCACTGTCGCTAGTGACGTAGCCCTTGAAGTTAAACGTGTCCCTCAGCACGCTCTGCAAGAAGGTATTCGCACACGAAGGCACACCGTTCACCTCGTTGTAGGAGCACATCACACCTAGCGCACCAGCATCCTTAACAGAGGCCCTCCATGCAGGGAAGAAGGTGTCGGCAAACGTCGTGTTGTCGACCACCGCGTTGAAGGTGTGCCTCGTGTAGCCATCGGAGTCCTCAAGGGTGTAGGCGTCCCAATGCTTCAGCGTGACGATGGTCATGACGTGGTGCGGGTCCTCCTCGCTGTACTGCTGTCCTCTTGTCACCTGGGCTCCGTACAGGCCGTTCACGAAGGGGTCCTCTGAGGGCACCTCCTGGTTGCGTCCCCAGCGGGGGTCGTGGTTGATGTTGATGTTTGGCGACCAGCAGTCGAGTCCCATCCTAGGACGGCCAGAGCCGTTAGCGTACTCTGTGCCGCCCGCAAGCCACAAAGCCCTCACCTCCTTCCCAATGACATGGCCCATGGTCTTCCACATAGACGAGTTCCATGAGGCCCCCAAGTTCACGGGGTTGGGGAAGGACGTGGGGCAGTAGATCTTCCCTTCGAGATCCTTCACGCACGACCCTTGCACACCGTGTAGGCAGTTGAGGCCCCAGTCGTAAGCAGGGAGACCAAGCCTGCTAATATTGCCCGTGACACCTGATGCCTGTGCGGGGCGTGCTGTCATGCGGGAAGTGTACTCCCCTTCGTGGATCAGCTCGATAAGTGAGTCCAGTCTGGCGTCCCTCGAGAGGCTCGTGTTGCAGAAGCTGAAGTGGTCGAAGCCAGGACGGCACGCCCTAGTGGTGTAGGTCTCGTTGGTCACAGGCACCGCCCCCTGCCCTTGGCCCGTGGCGACGGCTGCGATCGCCAACAGCACAGCACCTCTTCGTAACATAGTTGTTCCTGTGTATAAAAAGAAAAATAAACTAGTGTTGCAGAGAAAACACAGAAAATAAGTTTATTAACCCCTTAACGAGACAGGAGCTGATGTAAGAAACTTATAAAAAAAAAGTCTTAACATAAAATTGTATAGGTGTACAGGCCCGCAGTTACGTGCTTTTTTCCTCTTTTTTTTCTCATGAAACAGCACTGCTATGCCACCAAAAGATTTTTCGCTCCTTTTTTACCAGTGCGCTTTTTTCAAGTTGATACAAATAGCTCCATTTTCGCGACAAAAAACCCAACGATGTTTTTTTTTTTTTTTTTTTTTTTTTTTTTTTTTTTTTTTTTTAAAGCATATTCTCTTCTTGATGGACATTGTGTCCTTGGGCAACACCCACGTCTCGTAAAGGAAATTACTTTCACGTGCTGCCTCTTCATCGCCTGCCAGCGTCGTGTCGGCAAGTGAAAGATGTTGTTCTATATAAAAAAAGAGGGGGGGGGAGGGGGGGGGGGGGGGGGGGGGGGCTAAGGTTACATGTTTCTGCCATGCGCGTTTCGGAAGCACCAGAAGAGAGGGATACGGAAGAATCACAATACACCACAAGCACGCACGGTGGAGGGCCTGGCCTGGAAAAGGCCGTTTGGGTTGGACGTTTTGTTTCGAGAAGCAACTCAAGCATCCCAGCACGCCAAGCAGGAGCGGGCGGGAGGGAAGGGGAGCACATCGACAGCACCCTGGCATCCAATGAAAACGGATGGGAACAAAAAAAGAAAAGAAAAGCAACGAAGAAAGGAATCAGAGGAAAGAAAAGAACAGATGAAAATAATATTTTTTATGTAAAGAAACAGCTTTACTTGCCGCCCTTCGTCACTCCGACATGCATACTGTTGCTGGTGTGCTCCTTCCCGAAGCTAGACCCCCGCTTTTGCCGTACTTCCGCAGCTCTGCGCGGACTAAGCTCTGCACTAACGTCTCGAGCTCATCGGTGGTGAGCTGCAGCAGGTTTTGGTCTTGGTTGCCACAGAAGGACCCCACAGTGCTAGGGATGGCAGCATGCTGCCCTCGGTATGGGTGGTCCTCAAAGCGCTCCTTCAGCGACGCAGCGTCGTCACAGGCCGTGATCACGGTGTCGAACCCCACCAAGCGCTTCGGGCCCGCCGATGGAACCATCAGGCAGGCCGCACGCAGCCTGCTGTAGATGACACGTGCTTTCTTGCCATCCTCCTTCGTGTGCACCTCCCTGTTCCTCACCTTCCGCATGAAGTACTTTTTCATGATTAGCGCGTCATCGATTGGTGTGTTCCCACGCCTGTCGCGCGCCAACAGCTGCATGTGTTTCGTGTCGTTTGCAATCAGCCAGTCGACAAGGTCCACGTGCTGCTCGCACACAGCAAGGTGCAGTGCTGTCCTCCCATCGTAGTCTGCATCGTGTAGCATGCACCCTGATACCCTCAAGGCGTTTAGGAACGGCTTGTCATTCTCCTTCGCTGCTGAGCACAACAAAAACCCCAGGTTGGGATCAGCAGGCCAGTCTTCGTCATTGTGGGACTCACGATAAGCCTGCCTGAGGACCCTAGCGATGGTGTCTTGCAGATGGCAAGCGGTGATGGCTGTGAACAGAGGGGAGTGCCCATAGTTGTCAGTGGTTGCCAACAAGCCTGTAGCCTGTAGGTTCACCCCACCGCTTCCTACGAGCCATGTGACGATGTCAAGGCGGCCATGCAGGCAGGCGACATGGAGGAGCGTGAACCCACTGTCGTCCTTGATTGTCGCATACTGGTAGGTGCTCAGACCTAAACGCATCAAAGGCTTGAGCCCCATGCTGCTCGACGCATAACTCAGGGCCTGGTCGCAGACGGACTTCGGCAGTTGGACGGCAAGCACGTGCTCATCGCGTAGGATTGGTGCTACTTCGCTGTTGATGCCTTCATCATCGCCTAGGTCTGTCACGGTTACTTGACCACTTATTCTACGGTCCACAGACTGTCGGCAGTGGGGGCACTCCTTTCTACTTGACTGCATGTAAAACTCTGGGCTGTCCAACTCCGCGGAATCGGTTGCAAGCATCAGTTGCAACTCCTCCAGCGACTCCACCTCCGACAGCTTAGCACGGGCATCATCGCCAGATACCTCCAAGTCCGTGATCTCTGATTTTAGTTCTGAAATGCGTTGCTCTACCATCTCCCTCGGGAGGAGTCCCCATCTGTCAACCTGTTCTCTGTGCGCCTTTTTAAATAAGAGAAACTGTACAGTGCACTTCTTCGATTGGGACACTGCCCCGGTCTTCAAGCAGTCGATCCATTCCTCGCACGCAACGTGCAGCGCCGACCGTGAATCGTAGTCAACGAGGTCAACGACACCAGGCCACTGCAGCAGCACCTTGAGCCTGTCAAGGTCATCATGTAAAGCTGCGGTGTTAAGTGCAGAGATGGCTGCATCCGGATTTGTAAGTGCGCCTTTGAACCGCAAGAACGAGGCGAATGCTGCAAGTTCGTGCTCGTGTGCTCTTCTCGAACGCTTTGCCTCCTGCCACGAGTTGTTCTGCTGTACATCCATGGTGTACTGCAGAGGTGTCCTCTTGAAGTTGTCGGCTGTGTTGATGCACAGCTTGTAGTCGAGCAGGACAAGCACCACCTTGGCAGCCTCGCTGTTTTCTGCAAGCCACTTGGCACACGCTTCGCTCTTCACATCGAAAGTATTGAACTGTGCCAGCAGCTGCCCATGCAGGGCGTCGTCCTCAGTCCAGAAGAGCCCTGCGTGGCAGCTTGCGATGACATGGAATGCGTTGCGGCCTGCTCTGTTGCGCTGCCCCATCGAGATATCGGGCATTGTGTCGTAGATGGTCTCCTTCAACCACATGAAGGTCTTGAAGTCCCCCTTCTCGATTGCCTCGCACAGCTTGTCAGCAAGCAGCATCTTGTCTTGTTCATCGAAGAGCGACCCGTCGTAGCCTGTCTCTCCTATCTGGCACAAGTCCAACCCCACTGCGTCATCCACGTCGCTTACTTCTATCTTCTCTTTTAAAAAGTACTGCATGGCAAAGATTAGTATATATGTCCACACTGCTGCATAGCACGTTGTCACTGCCACCGCCATTAACTGAAGTCCTAGAAGGGTGCCGTCCCCACCGTACACGAGTCCGTCCTTACCTGCAACTGTGGAGCAGCCGAACACACCGAGCAGTGTTGATCCTACCATCCCCGGAGCGCCTTGCAAGGCAAAGCAGTCTAACACATCATCGAAGGTCTTGCTCTTCTGCACCCACCCCATCGAGAGGTATGCCCCGTATGAAGCGCACGCCCCGATGCACATCGCGCCCTGCGGTGTCGTGTAGCCTGATGCTGCCGTGATCCCACCCAAGCCGGACAGAGCGCCGTTTACAAAATACCCTAAAGCAAACTTCTTGTTTTCCCAGTAGGAGAGAATCATCCATACGAAGGACCCTGCGCAAGCTGCGAGGTGTGTGTTCATCATCGCTGTCGCCGCCTGGAGTCCTGCAGCAGCAGCGGATCCTCCGTTGAAGAAGTACCAACCTGCCCAGATGAAGAAGCTGCCTGTTGCGAAGAGGGGCAGGTTGTGCTGCTCTTTCGAGGAAGTTTCCATGTACCGACGCTGCCTCAACATCCCTGAGACCACAAGTCCGCTCACACCTGCAGAAACGTGGATTACCATCCCTCCCGCAAAGTCTTGTACACCTAACTTCATCATCCAGCCATCCGGGTGCCACAACCAGTGTGCCAGCGGGTAGTAAACAAGAAGTGGCCACACAATGACGAAGGTTATGAAGCCGATAAGGGAGAACTTCTCTGCCCAGGCACCAGTGACGATGACAGGGGTCATGAGTGCAAACATCATTTGGAAGGCACACCACGTCATGGCAGGGATGCTGGTAGCATTCCCGTAGGGAAAGGGCTTCGTCAGGCTCACGTTGAACAGCATAGGGTAGTGTGTGGGGCGTCCAATGAGCCCGTGTATACTCTCGCCCCATAGCATGCTGAAGCCTACCAAGGCATATAATAACGAGCCACAGCTAACCCCTACCATCGTCTGAGTGATCATCGATAGCACGTTCTTCTTGCGTAGCAACCCTGCCTGTGCGATCCCCATTGCTGGTGTCTGGATGAACACAAACGTTGTTGCCAGAATCATGAATGCTGTGTCCCCTGTGTCAATGGCCGAGTCGTCCGGCTGCTGAACATCTTGCAACATTACCCTCCAACAGCCGGACCCTGTGTGCATGCTGAAGGAGGAAAAAATAATAAATAACAAATAAAAAAAAAAACAAATACTGTAAAACAAAAATCCACCGGAAGATAAAATATCCGGACCGCCGAAACATCCGGTGATTTTATCTTCCGGACATTCTTTTGGGCACTTCTAAGGGGGTACCTAGCCTGCCCTACACACTGCCCCCTCTGTCTGGAAAACTTATATTTCTGTTGCAAGAGTCTTAAGAATGGCAAAAATAAAATTCAAATTAACAGACGAAAGCTGCATGCTCTAAAAAGGGGAAGGACATATCTCGCGACCCCTCCAGGTGCTGACCTCTTCAGGTGACTGAAATGATATTGCAAGTGGGAATATCTTCAGGTGAGAGGCACCCTTCAATGGCTGCGTCCCAGCAGGTTGGAGAGTACTTTTCTCGACAATAGAACTAAAAAAGGGGGCGAGGAAAGGGCAGCATGTCTGGGGGGACAAACGCTAAGTGAACGTTTGTTTCTGAAAACAAGTTCACAAAAGCCTGCGTAGTGTGGACATTGTAGTCATCAATGATGAGTAGGATGGGCTCGGTGGGTGCTCAGCCCGATGACTCGATGAGGTTGTAGCAAAGGGGAGAAACAAATCTTTTACCCAGAGCCGAAGCGTTTCCTGGGTGGCCCAGTGAGATTTAACTCCAGCAAGTCCGTAATTCAATTCTCTGATTTTCGTTTGAGACACTAGTTTCATCTGTTTTCGGGTCCAGCCCTTTTAAAAAAAAGGGGGGTCCCAGGAAAAAAATGTCCGGAAGAAAAAATATCCGGACCGCCAGAGCTTCCGGACATTTTATCTTCCGGACATTTTTTCTTCCGGACATTTTGTCTCCCGGTGATTTTTGTTTTACAGTATTTATAGTATAGTATACTTCAAAATATTTTTTAGCGATGGGGTATTTTGACTGTTTTAAGCCACTTGAGGCTATTCACACCCTGCTGACCTGTACATACAAACTAATTCACTATAACTTAACAGGGTCTGCAACCTTCCCACTCTTCAACGAGGTAAAAGGAACAGAAGGTTCTGCCTTGCACTCCAGGATCTTTGCACGGATGCATGCCATCATCTTAACAAACCAAAGTCTGTTGTTTGGATGAAGCAAGCTCACCCCATACTCATCACCAGCATCAAGGGCATGCATTGGAGTAAACCCAACCTGTGCTTATTACTCACCCATAACCCATTGAACATACTTGCAGCCTCGGGTCTGGGATGACACCATCCTTGAACACAGCCTTGATCTGCTCTGTGCTCATGTCCATCTTGAAGAAGGTCACCATGTCGTCGATGAGGCGGACAGTGTACACCTCACAGGGTTCATGTCTGTGTGGGTTGTTGTGCCTGTACCGAAAGCATATCCCCGATGATCTGCGCAGTGGAGTCTTGCAACAGTTGAGCTCCAACTTGTGAATCAGTCAACTACCTGTCCAACCAGACCAATACTACCTGATCCAAGTGTGCACCACTGCGCCTCGCCACATAGGCATCAGCCTTTGAGTTGATTGCTGTTCCACCAATCTCAAAATTAATCTTTATGTTGGACAGTTTGAACCCATCAGTTTTAAACCCACACAACGTCAGTAGCTTGCCTGCCAAAAAATCGAGCTGTCTCTTCTCTGGTTTGTCAGCCACGGGTTGTTTGTCAGCCTCAAATTGTTCTTCTGCATCCTTCCTCATGGTGCTTTGGATCTGGTCGAAACAAGCGTTAACCGTCTTCTTCGTATCATTATACTCTTGCTTAGGAACACCCTCCATGTCAAGGTTCCATGTTCTGTGTAAAATCTCCTCTTTTCCCGCCTGACAAGCAGCAAAGACCTTCTCTGCCACATTCAGCTTGGTCCCCTCAAACCAGTGTTGGTCCAGACCCTTGAGGGACTCAGGGGACTCCAAGGGACAGGACAGGAGTCCCCTGAAATTTTCAGGGGTCTGGAGGGGACTCAGGGGACTCAGGGGTCTGGAGGGGACTCAGGGGACTCTTGGGACCAAAAAATTTCTTTGTGTTTTTTGTGTCACAAAGGCCCAAATTTAGGCTGGGGCTTGCATTTTTTTGGCACTTTTGGTTTCAAAGGTTCAAAAAAAGAGGTCCTAGGTTTGGGTGGGATGTGAGGCAAGGCTCATACTACCTTGTTGTGACTATGTAAAAAAAAAAAAAAAAAAAATTAAAAAAAATGTCAGGGGGTTTGGAGACCTGCTTTGAAAAAAATATTAAAAAGAGGCCTTTGCAAGAAAAGTACAAAGCAAAAAAAGAAAAAAAAAAAAAAAAAAAAGTAAAAAAAAGGGATGGGCAGTGCTGGCCAGACTGGTGGTCTGAGGGGTCTGGCCCACAAACCACCCCAACACCGCAAATTTTCGACACACATGATGTATGCAACACAGGGTGCACAACACAGCACGTGTTTTATAACATGTACCACTATGTTGCACAGGGAAAAGCAGGTGTCACAATGCACCTCTTGGTGCACAATATACAAAAGGAAAAAAAAAAAAAAAAAAAAAAAAAAAAACTTTTATCTTCTTTTTCAGGTGGTGGGGATAACATGAAAATATAAGAAAAACATCAGATGTGTTCACTGTTGACCTCCTCATCTGTCATCACTGAGCAAACCACACAAGCACAGAATCTTAGTTACCTGGGGCGCCCTGGCTGGGGTTGAGCTGAACACCACACACATTAAGGACACAACACAGAACGCAGAAGAAGCTACAACCCAGCCATCCAGCCATCGTGATTAAGGAAATGACACGGAACACAAAAAGCTACAACTCGGCCACGGTGATTAAGGACACAATGCAGAACACAGAAGAAGCTACAACCTGGCTGTGGTGGTTAAGGAAATGACATGGAATGCAAGAAGTTACAACCTGGCTGCAGTGATTAAGGGCATGATGTGGAATGCAGAAGAAGCTACATCCTGGCCATGGTAATTAAGGAAATGACACAGAATGCAGAAGAAGCTACAACTCAGCTGTGGTGCACCCCCTGTAATCAAGTAGACAGTTCTTGTGCAGGGTGCTGCCAACACCAGCCTCCTTTAACTCATATATTTATCTCCTTTCTATTATTTTCAGGTGGGGGGGGGATAACATGAAAATATGTGCAACAAACAGGCAGTGCAATGCAGGGGTTGAGCTGTACATTGCACATTAGGGGCATGGTGCTGAAAGCAAGGAACCGATCTGTTTACACAGGTTGTATAAACATACCCTCCTCTTGTACATATTATTTATTATTTCCCCCCTTTTCTATTACATCCAAATACAACATTTGATGTGGAAAGTAGAAACAACAGCTTGGCTTAGGTGTGTGATAAAATGTGAGAAGACAAGAAAAAAAGAAGGAAAAAAAAAAAAAAGGTAAACACATCATGTATGTCAAAAAGAAAATCAAGGATTTTTTTCTCTTTTTTTTTTCCCCATTTTTTTTTTTCCAAAAAAAATTGCAAAACTATCAAAAATAATGACAGTGTTGGGGAGAGTCCTGTGAGTCCCATCGAGTCCCGTCCTGTGGAGTCCTGTGAGTCCCATCCAGGCCTGTATTCTGTTTTAGGGGACGGGATGGGACTGACCAACACTGCTCAAACTTAGTTTTATCAAACCCAAGCCCTGACACAAACCCCAACTCACAGAAGGGTTCCACATGCCTAAGCTTCCACTTACTTGTGGGTGTGAGTCTTTTGTTCACCTTCGGTAGGTAACCTTGCAGAGAGGAGTGCTTCAAGTATGTGCAGCATTTGTATTTGTGTTTATTGCATAAATTCTGTCAGGGCTGAGGGTCTGGAGAATTTTCGACCACAACACATGGTGTGTTGTGAAATATTTAGATTCAGGGAGCTTCAAAGTTTCAGCTCCTCAGGTGGGCAACAGTATTAGCAGTATGATGAAATAGTAAGAGTGTTCTTCAAGAAAATCTTGAAACACTCAAAGTTCGCCCAAGGGACTGACTCACCTATGAAGAAGTATGTTGTGGGGAGGGGAAATAAAAAAAAAAAAAAAAAAAGATTTTGTGGGTTCCCAGACACTGGACTGATTACATCACTGTTTGCAGACAACATGGCTGGTGGCAAGTGGAAACAGTAATTGGTGATGGGTGTGAAGGAACAACAGAGGCAGCCAGCGAGCCTTGGAGCAGTGAAAAACAAGCTCCAGAAATGTGCAGGATTGATGCAGAGCTGGACAAGCAGACAGCCTACCAGAAGCTGACAAAGGGCAAGGAACCCCCAAAGACAAACAGCTTGGGCAGGAAAGCCAAAGTCTGCATCAATTGACTGAAGACAGGACACCACCTGCTGCTGAAGGACTACTGTGAGGGTCCAAAGCAAAAGCCATGTCAGCTGTGTGGCACGAAGTGCTGCACCCTGAACCACCTGGTGATGAGCTGCAAGGGTACTGCAGCAGGGAGGGCAGAACTGGGAGCCAAAGGCCTTGCAGAGGCACTCCTTGAAAAACCACAGCAGACCACAGACCTCTTCAGTTCAATTGAAGAGATGATCGCACAGGACCAGCAGTAGAAGTAAATAGAATAGTAAAGAAAAAAAAAAAGAAAAAAAACGGAACAGAGAACAAAAAGAAAGGAAATAGTGTGAGAATTGAGATAAACCCCCTGTCACTGGTCTCCTTTACCTCTTTCATGTTATTTGGTGGTGGGGATTACAGAAATATGGAAATATAAGAAGTACATCAGATGTGTTGTTCACTGTTGACCTCACCCATTGTTGTAAATATGCACTTGGTGGGGAACAAGATGTCCTTTCCAGCTTTCATTCTCTTTTGGCAGATGGTCAAATTTGACTTCACTGGACATCCAATGTCGATAGAAAGCACACAGGCTTGATGTCATTGTGGTGCAAAGGATGCTTGTGTGCTGGTGGAACTGTGTCCCCATGGGATGTGCATCCTTGGGCTTGTGGCCTTGCTTCTTTGGGGCATCCATGATCTCTGGGAGGCCTTTGCAATAGGTAGAAGTCACCATGCTTGTTTGTTTGCTGTGGAAACACAGATTTCCCAGAATAGTCAAAAAGCAGTCTCTTGACATGATGGTGGCATACCCAGGGGTGTAGTTGAGAAACGTGGAGCCAGTGCACCAGTAATCAGAATAATCTGGCTTGATATCCAAGTCCATTGACAAAAGGACACTAGGAAGGTATGCAGAGAAGCAGCATCAAGATCCAGGGAGACACCTTTTTTAGCCGCATTTGCCACATTGTTCAAAGTTATGACCTGAATAAAGTTTGGGATGAGCATTTGGGAGAATATGGTATGGCATTGAGCCTTTGATGTCAAAACAGGGTCCACAAGGATTCCGATCTTCATGAAACTGGATGCCTAACTGCTCCAGCTTTGCCATCCAATCACCCTGCTGTGACTTGGAATCGGTCGAATTTGTGTCAGAATCACTGTTTGTATCAAAATTGCATAATAGGGATGAGCCATCAGTGCTGCCATCACTCATAACGTCCTCTTCCAGCCTCTTTCTGGGTGCCTTTTTTTGAAGTGAT
This sequence comes from Diplonema japonicum, assembly GCA_964019335.1. NCBI lineage: Eukaryota > Euglenozoa > Diplonemea > Diplonemida > Diplonemidae > Diplonema > Diplonema japonicum. The sequence goes on along the minus strand of OZ025661.1, from coordinate 550,628 downwards.
TTTTAAGGGTAAATTTGGGTTGGCGTTTTTTTTTTTATTTTTTCATTTTCTTGTTAAGTTAGGGCAGCATTTAGTTTATATTTTTCATATTTTCCACACAGGACCCCACTGGCAAGAAAGGGCCAGGCTGTATTGCATTGAAAGCCCTTTGTGTAAAAGATTTTTTTCAAATCATCTATATATAGACGCTCATTGATAGATGGTTAAGGCCTTAAATAAGGCTCTATTTTGGGTTTTAATGGCTGGAATGGGCTTAGATTGTCAAAATAGGGTTTTTGAAAAAAAAAAAAAAAAAAAATTGAGCATGGTCTTGGTATTTTTTGCCAGAAATATGTGTTTTGGATCAATCAAACCAATCCAAAATTAGAAAAAAACCAATCATTACTGTGATCGAAAATCGAAAATTGCTTGGGTTGGGTTTCAAAACCCAAAGGTGATTGGTTAACCCTGGACACTATGAAAAAAATAAAAAAAAAGTCCATTTTGAGGGTGCCTGAGTGCCATGTGACCCCAGAAAAAAATTTTTTTCTGGTTGTCCCCTCTTGACCCATTCCCCTCTTGTCCCATTTTTCAGCCAAGGGAGGGGAGGGGTCATACCCAACACTGCTTGAGGGAACAACCCAACACTGCCCCTACCTTTGTTCCCTTTTTTTTTTAAATTTCCTCTGTTCTTTTCCCCCTTGTTCCCTTCCCTCTTGTTCCTCATCCCCTTAGGAATTGTTCCCTTCCCTGTTCCTAGATTCCCTCAAATTCCCTTAAGGGAATTACCTAACACTGATTCTTCTTTGTTTGGCTAGGGTTCTTGGCCATTCAAGCATTCTCCCAACTTTTATAAATTGAGGAATGTATTTCTTCTTCTCCTTCTTAATCCCCTTGTAATGTATGCTACAGCACAACAAAGGGAAGAGGGAGAGAAACACGAAAATGTTAACCATTGTACTAACACTGTATGCTGTGGGTGTAGTTCCAAAGTTCAGCAACTTAGACGTCCCAGATCCGGTAAGGTTCCAAGGGTTTCTCCAGAACAATGTGGCAAGTGGATCGAAGATGCCACTGTCATACATGCCTTGGCCACGTGACTATTTCAACAACGTACCAGATGTTCTAAAACTGAAACAATTTACAGAAGGGACCTATATATACTTGTGCAAAGGCAGCTCCACTGCACCAGGAGGGCTTGTCAATGCAACAGCTATGAATGCATACACATTTCAGACAGAACAGCTGATTTCATCTCTCGGTTTGGACATATATGATGGGTCAGTATGGGGTATAGCAAGTGGGATCTTAGGGAATTTCGACAACACTGAAGCATATTATCGGAACATTTTGTTGGAAGCACGCACAGCACAGCTGGGAGATATCAAGGGCCATGCACCGTGCAAAGGTGACCTTTCTACAGGAGCATGTGTGGACCCAACACAGAACGGGGCATGTGGCATCTGTTATGGGGATGAGATGGAAAGTCTTTCAAAACAAAATGCATTGCTGTTTCGTCTTGTCGCAGACTTCTGGGCGGTTCAAGGTACGGTGGATGCACGTTGCCCTGACTTAAAGCACCTCTGGACGTGGAATGACTACAAACCGATTCTTGGAGAGAATGCATGGGCCTTGGTATTGGGCCCTCTAAACACGGCTGTAAGACGTTTGAATGGAAGTATTTCACAGATCCCAGAAGACGCCCCCGAGTTCCAGCTGGCTATCAATGCAGTCCCCGCCTTCAGATCTTTGAAAGTTCCAATCACTGACGTGACCAAACCTGGTCACGGCGCCGTCTACTATGCACCGAATAATGTATTCTACTATGCAGGTTCACCCAATCCAGACGCGGGGGCAACTGTCTCTGTCGAAAATCAAGCAAGCCTCCACGCAGGACTGATGGCACTGCGGCACGTTCTTGCATACAAACCAAAATACAACGAGCTCCGCTGCGAGGTAGAGGACATGATTTCCGGCCTGGAAAGTTTCCTCCTCTCTGCATGGAACGGGGTCTTCTTCAGACAAGGAGGCACACACAACAAAACAACCGGTGTCTGGTCATGGGGTCAGGCAAACTCTCCTGACTTCGCTGTCGACTGCCAAACATGGGTCGCCACCACATTGGGGCCGAGAAAGATCGATGCACACCTCGGTCCAAACACCACCAAGAACCTCTGGGAAACGCTGAAGAACCTTTCAGGGTATGGATTGCAAGCAAACGGGTCTGCTAAAGGCGTGGGATACACAACAATCACAACACCGAAGTACATCGCCAACTCATCTGTGGAAGCATCGCCTACAGTGGGCGTCTACGTGACAACTCCTGTAGAAGACTTCAATAAGAAAGACTTCCTGGACAAGGTGGCGTACATCTCAGGTGAGTCGATGGAGTACATTGTGATCTTGAACGTCACGGCCGCACCCTTGGGAGGGTCTGTCGCATACATCGTGTTTCTGAGACAAGGAAACGAGCCAGCGGTGAATGTTGCAAAAGGATTCTCTAACCAAATCAACACGAACAAGCAGGCAGCAGGATATGTGAACGCCACAAAAGCCTTGATCGAAGAGGTGTTCTCCGCAGAATGGACACTGGGGGCAGTGAACCTGGCGAGAGTCATCGCGAACGAGTCGGGGTATGACGAGAACACAGTGCAGAAGATCATCGCAGATGCTGACTTCATGCGCTCCTCAATAGAAAGAGAGCTCCTCACATCAACACCCACGCAGAATACCTTTGCAGACCACCCTTCGCTGCTGTACGCGAACACAAGATCCTGGATCCCCTTCGGGTGGTGGGCTAATAGCATCCCATCCCTGGCGTCGACTTCCTGGGGTGTGGCAGTTGATTCCTCGGTCAACCCCTTGAACCTTTTTGGCCACTACACATCACAATACCCCGTTGTGAATCCAGTCCCTGTTCAGTGTGGTGGTGCCTTTCCCCCGTCTCCAACGGCACCACCATTGCCACCCCCGACACCACTCCCTCCTGGACAACATGAAATTCTTGAGGTTCTGTATCAATCAACAGGCGGACCGAACTGGGTGGCTTCTGACAACTGGCTGAGCGGGCTTGAGTACCAGCCCTGTGGGGCGCCTGCACCTGTTGGGTCGCCGTCGCCTTACCAAGACCCGTGGGCAGGGGTGACCTGCGATGCGAATGGACACATTATTGGCCTTGACCTTTCAAATAATAACCTTCTTGGTACACTGCCCGACGCCCTCGGCGGCCTAACAAGGCTGGAGGTGTTGAGGCTAAGCGAGAATAGTATCTCCGGGACATTCCCAGACAGTCTGGCCGGAGTTGGCTCGCTGCAGCAGATCCAACTCAGTCACAACGCCATCTCCGGAGCAGTCCCTAGCTTGGACGGGCTGAAGGGGCTGAGATACCTGTGGCTCAGTGAGAACAGTTTTTCTTCCATTCCCGACTTCTCCTCTCTCCGCAACCTTTCGGTCTTGAACGTCAACAAAAACAAGCTGACTTCGCTTCCCTTGCACACACCTTACAACACTTACCCAAACTGTGACCTGTCTCAGAATCCATTCCTCTGCCCCATCCCTCAAGCGGCGGAGACCAACTGCTATGCAGTTTGCATGTAGAGGAAGAAATGAATAGAAATGTAAGAGAAATGAAAAGAAAAATACTGCTGATTCGATTTATTTACGCCCCGCATCTCTAAAACCCTTCTAGTCAATCCTGGACTTGCTCTAAAGTGGCCTGAGGAATTTTGGGAAAATCTTTCTCCAGAATTCTAGCACTGTTAGAGATTTTCGGGGAAAATTGTGGTCGCCTTGGCACTCGTGGCAAGGTACCCGGAGTGTTTTTTGGGATTTCTATGGTAGCACTTTTACCTTGAAAACCCGTTAGGTGCAATTCTCGGGAGAGGACTCTCCTTTCAAGAACAGACCGAGCAGTGTCAATCATTGAAGAGAGTCGCGAAACGAGGCCATTGTAGCCTTTGTTTAAAAAGATAGCAAATTTTTGTTTCCTCCGAGCACAAGGAGTGCTAAAACGGGATTTAGAGATATGAGGTGTTCATTTTTTTGCGCTTTTTTTTTTTTTTTAAATTTCTTTCGCAAAAAAAGGGGGAGGGGACCGGGAATTAAGTTTTACTGGGGACTTCACAGTCTTAATGCACGTCGTTAAAAAAAAAAAAAAAGGAAGAGAAACAAAAAAGCGAACGAAAGAAGGTGCCCTTCTTTAGTTTTTTCTTCCCCCTGAAAGCTTATTTTTTCCTGACCCTTATCGCGCCAATGACAAACAGTGTATCTAATACAATGGATCTTAGGTAGTTTATAAGCAAGGTAACCAACCACTTCGGGTCAGGCAAGCAGAAAAGCTGATGCACGAAGCATAAGGAAGCGGCAGGGAAGCTTAATGAGAATGATGTCGAAGCTTCCAAGCTTTCTTTCGAAAATAAGGAAACGGAAACGGAAACGTTTCCTTACTTTGGGGCCGTTCCTTAAGTCATCTGAAAAATAAGGAAACAGATAAGGAAACGGAAACGGAAATGTTTTCCCGTTTCTTGCCGGCCTAGCCCTGGGGGGGGCAGCCGATGTTAAAGTCTTTTCTGTATCTCTTCAGTAACTTCTTATTTCATGTTACTATTTCTTCCACAAGCTCCGAACTAGCAATGGATGCGAGCCGCCCGAAGCGACGGAAAGTAGCATGGTCAGTGAGTGGCATCCTGGCACGGGCTGAAGAGATCTGTGAGGAGTCTGAACTCCCTGCTGTAGTAAGAGGAAGGTGTAGTTTCAATATTGTATTGCTTGTAAAGGAAGCAGGGTTGAAAGTACTGGAAGGCGTGCACCGTTTGGAGGAGGGTATTGTGTTACTTGTGTGTAAGGTAAGTGGAGCAGCGTCCCTGTTGCCTAGTTTATTGAATGATGATGACGACGATGATGATTGGCAAGATCTATTTGCTGCACAGGAAATTATTCTTCAGTATTTGCAGTGGAATATTCGCACTGAGTGCATCGAGTCATTCATCCCTCCTTCTCTACCACCCCCTGCCCTCGCTCTTGCTCATTCTTATTGTGCGGCCGCTTATCACACCACACATGTTCTCAGCCACCCACCTCGGCTCCTTGCCCCTATTCTGATCGACTTAACCACTCGGACCGCCACATGCCCGCCCAGTAATGTTGTCGGTACTGTTCACAATCATTTGCTTCTTGCCCTTTGATCTCAAAACTTCCCTTTTTTCAGTTCTCGTATCTTTTTCTTCTTCTTTTTAATCCGACCACTAACCCTATCCATACTTACAGCAGGGGTCATCATGGAACCCCAATATGCAAACCTCCACTGTAAGATACGGTCCGGGTGGGACATAACAAAAATCTTAAAGGTATGCACACCCCTAAACTCAATTATTGGAATACAGACGCTACACAAAGAGGGCTACGGTGTTTTGCTGAGTTTCCTTGTCCTTCATAATCCTCAAGTGACGCACTCGAAAAACCTGCAGAATATCATCCACAGCCTTGCTGTCTACAACCATCATAACGGTCTTCGTGATGCTATTGCACTTTTGAAGAACATGCAGCCGGAGAACTTGTGGAAGGGAGACACCTTGAATGCTGAAGAGGTTAAGATTCTTGCTTACGAAGGTGCTGACAGCACGAAGAAATACCTAAACTGGCTTGGCCGAACTTTAAAGCGAAGACAAGAGAGTGAAAACCTTCTTTCAAGGCTCACTATTACCAAACACCCGAAGTGCTTGGTGAAGGAAGTTTTGGATCTCCCTGACTTGAAGCAACGGACGGCGCTTCACTTGAGTGTGTGGAACGGTCACGTAGATGTTGTGACCGTGCTCCTTGAGAACAACGTACTGATTGATGTTCATGAGGTGAACGGATACACGCCGCTGTACTTTGCCTGTCATAAAAATCATGCTCAGATTGTTAAAAAGCTCTTGAAGCATGGTGCACGTCTTGCGCACCCTTCCACCATGCTGCACCCCATCTCGCAGGCATGCGTCCTTGCCGGTTCTCAGGATGATGCCCTCGAATCCATCTCTCACTATTCCCAGTTTTCCGACCCCTCCGAGTTGGGCATCGTAAAGATGCTCATAGGGTATGATTAACCATTAATTTCACTGACCCAGAGCTGACCCTGATTGTATCCCTCAACACCTTGACACGTGGAATCCCTGTGAACTTGGTGTTGTCCAGACCTGGATGAAGTCAAGGTATATGTTTTACTATCCACTTACGTAATACAGTTCATCTTGTACGGAGTGCCTGAAGTACTCCGAGTATCTGTCTCCCCATGCAAGCAATGCAGAGACCATGGTCCCAGTCATGCACCACCTTAGCACTTTTCACTATCCTACATCACTGAAACCATGTACAATCATGCCGAGAAGGGTCTTGACAGTCATCAGCAACAAGTACATGATAAACATCAAGGATCCAAGTGGGAACACTCCTTTAATGTTGGCTGTGAGTAACAAGAGGCGACAATGCATGCGACTCTTGATGGCAATGGGGTGCCATCTCAATGTCCAAAACCATGACACCGATGCTGCCATTCACACAGCTGTGAACTTAGGAGACGTCAATCTGGTGAGAGACCTTTTGTCTATTGGCGGTAAGCCTTTCCCATGGGAGACACCTGCTGACATAGGGGAAAGTAAAGAACACACGGAACTGCGTGCCTCTGGGGACCACGGAGTCATGCGCGTTAAAATCTGTGGAAATATCGAAGGCGATGGCAAAATGCGTCCTGCTGACTGCGCACAACACAATGAAGATGATGTGATGTTTAAGCTTCTGACGGAAGAGTTTCCACATAAAGACCGCATGTCAATAGAAGTCCCCGACTGCTACAAGTGCACGATATGTACGAACACATTGTTACTGCCTTCAAGGCTTGCATGTGGTCATCTGTTCTGCCTGTTTTGTGTGTCACGAATGCTCGGGGCTCAGCAGCGCAAGCAGGGCCCTGCTTATGACTCCGTATTTGTTTGTCCTTACAGGTGTGAGACAAAGACAGTCTTCAGCCCTCAAGTGGACGAAGTGTTCGAAACCAACGAGATGCTTGCAAAGGTAGGAACCGACTACACGCGCAGAAAGCAGATCTTCTACAAGTCGCGTGCGATGGACTTACTGCATGAGCTTAGCAAGGCGAATGATGCACCTTCGCCGAAGTTGCTGAACAGATCGTGTGAAGTAAGAGTGAACGGAAGAACTTATCAGGTCACACTGATCAAGGAGGAGCTGCATGTCATGTCTCTTATTCTTCCCAACCTGCAAATGCACACGCTCCCTCCTGGAAAACAAATCGCCCTTTACGAGTGTGTAATGGAAGGGAACCATCTTGGTAGGCAGGTGTGCGGTGGCACTGTGACTCTTACATGGTCCAACCAGCTAGCGATGCACCTGTCCATATCGTTGGAACTGTCGAGGAGCACTGCGCTTTGTGAGGTGATAGCGTCAATGGGCACATGTTTGGAAGGTTATCAAACACATGTAGATGCCCTCCTAAGCGACAAGCCGCGTGACCAGCTGCCCCCAATATGTTCCGAAGCACCAGCCGCAACGCTTTTAGCCGAGGTTAGAGGGAACAAACTAAAGTTAAAAAAGATGATTGATGCGTTGCAGCAGGAGTTACAGCGACAAAAGTTGATCGAGAAACCCATCTTCTACGATGGTGGGAGGAACTACCACCTTCAGGTGAGGCAGCTATGCATCACGCTCACGTACGAAGAAGAAGTCGACATGCTATACGTCTACGTCCCAATATGGAACCTCATCCCTGTCGATGCTAAGCAAAAGCTCAAATTGTACTCTTTTATCCTTAAAGAGCAGCACATAGGACTTCCCGGCTGCGGGGTAGGCCTCAATAGCCAGGGCGGTTTCTTGCTGCTTCACATCATTGTCAATGTCGGATGCGTTCCTCACACTGCTCTGAGGAACTGCTTCAGTGAGTTCGTGGAAAAAATCGACACCATGAGCTCGCGGATCCAGTCCCACCTCAGCACCCAAGGCAACGATTTGTGGGAAGAAGAGGTGCAGGGCGTCATCTGCAGGAAGACCTTGCAGCATGACCATCTTTATGATTTGATGATATCATTCGTGAGGAGCACAGGTAAAAAAGTCCTTTTGGTGTTGCAGTCAAAAGAAGTACCAGAGTTTAAAGGCTTTCCACTGTGGCTCGGTGCAGGCGGCGTTCCCTCATCCCTTAATGTCGTGGAGAGGGTCTTTGAGCTTTTCTTGATTCTAGCTAAACGAGGTAAGATCGAAAGTTTCTACTTCTACATCTCAGGCCAGTCCGGCCGCTTCGTCTATGAAGGGCGTGCAGAGCAGTTTGTCTTGCTTGACGACAACAGTCGTTTGCCGTTTCCCCTCATTCACGGCTTCTTGCAGAGCATCTCAACAATCAAACCCCAACACCAGTCCCACCCGCCGAAGGCTACGTTAGTCAACAAGAGCACACTAGCCTTCCTAGATGGGAGCGCTAGCTACACTCCTAAGCCGTATTTTATTTATTTCTGTACTAACCCATAACAACATGTAGTCTTAAAACCCTAAAAAAAATGGAAGAGGAAAAAAAGCCCGTCGAGACCGAGGAGGTTCCTGTTGTGGAAAGCACCGAAGAAGTTGCCGAGGAGGTTGCTGAGGCCGCCGGAGTTACAGAGGACACCAACGAGCCCGCCGCTGAAGCTCCTGTTTTGAAGACGATGGCTGGACTCCTGAACTTGGTGAGCGAAGCGGAAGTCGTTATTGCAGAGCAGGCGACAGCTAGTGCCGAGGCTGCTGCAGCAAAGGAGGCCAAGAAAAAGGAAGATGACGCAGCAAAGGTGCTTGAGAAGGAACAGGAGAAGCAAAGGAGGGCCGAAAGAGTGGAAAGGTTCGGGACTGAGGAGGAGAAGGCGAGAAAGAGGAGGATGGACCGCTTTGGTGCTGAGGAAGAGGACGTAGCACCTGCTACAAAAAAAGCGCGCCAGAGCGGAAAAGGTGGTAAGGGCGGAAAAGGAAAAGGCAAAGGCGGAAAGAACAACAACACCAAGAAGAGCGACACTAAGAAAAACGACACCCCGAAGGCAGCAGCGCTCAGTCCCGAGGTATGCAGATGGCAGTTGATTGTCTAAACACATTTCAAACAGGAAGAGGCCATCAAGCAGGCACGCATGAAGAGGTTCGAGTAAACTGGCAGTGTTTAAAAAGTACAGGCAAGTGTAGAGATGCAAAGTGTTCTAAATCTATGTGCAACACATGACTGGAATTCTCTCAGGTGAGGAAGGGCTGGCTATCATATACAGGCAGGCAGTGTCTTAGTGTCAATCTCTTTTATTTATTTAAATTTCATTAACACCTGTGCCTCAGCACAACTGCTGTTAGTCCTCTAATTTCTGGAGAATGATCAATAGTAGTAACATCCAATCTTACCACACAGGAAGCAACATGCCAAAGACTCTAGGAATAATTGGGTGGAGGGGCATGGTGGGCAGCGTGCTCATGGGCAGGATGGAGGAGGAGGGCGACTTCAAGTTTGTGAAGACACGGTTTTACAGCACTTCTAACGCTGGAGGCAAGGCTCCAAAATGCAGTGGTGAGAGCGACGCAGTGCTGGGGAATGCAAAGGATGTGGATGACCTTAAGCAATGTGATGTTATCATCAGCTGTCAAGGCGGCGACTATACGAAGGAAATCTTGCCCAACCTGCGTGCCGTATGGGACGGTTATTGGATAGATGCCGCCTCCACGAAGCGCATGGACAGTGACACTGTGATCTGCTTGGACCCCGTGAACAGAGACGTGATGATCAACGCTATCAAGAACGGCACCAAGACCTTCGCTGGAGGGAACTGTACCGTGTCTTTGATGCTCATGGCACTTGGAGGACTCTTCAAAGCGGGCCTTGTAGAATGGATGACATCTATGTCCTACCAAGCGGCCTCCGGGTCTGGTCAGGGACACATGAAGGAGCTTGTTACACAAATGGGGGAGCTGCATGATACCGTGAAGGACACGATGGATACCTCCACTGCTGTTGAAGTAGAAGAAGGTGTGAGGGAGACACCGCTTACCACGGCTGCATGGGGCCACCCTCTGGCAGGGTCCCTGCTGCCATGGATCGATAAGGGCGTCGAAGCTGGCCAGACCCGTGAAGAATGGAAAGGCGATGTTGAGACTAACAAAATTCTGGGTCTTACAGAAGAGAACAAAGTGATCGTGGACGGCTTATGTGTTCGTGTTGGTGTGCTGAGGTGCCATTCTCAAGCGTTCATGATCAAACTGAAGAAAGATGTACCAATCTCAGAGATTGAATTTAAACTTGCTACCCACAACGAGTGGGTGTCTGTCATCCCCAACACTAAGGAAGCAACCCTTGCTGACCTCACCCCTGCTGCTATCTCAGGGAGCCTCAGGATCCATGTGGGGAGGATCCACAAAATGAAACAAGGAGGTGAGTACCTCGCCGCTTTCTCAGTCGGTGATCAGCTTCTGTGGGGCGCTGCTGAACCTCTCCGAAGGACTCTGAAAATCCTTTTGGAACACTAAACTTGCTGCGTGTTGTTCGACAGTAGTTAATAAGTGTGTGATGGCGGCCATGCGAGGGCATTGCGTGTTGACCAAGTGTTGCATAGCAATAGACCCCGCCCGCCTGTGCTTCTTATAATTTTTACATCAATGCCTGCCCTTTTTTCAACTTAAGGTACAGGATAGAGCACATGCCCGCAGTGAGGAAGCCTGTGTACGAGAGAGCTCTATCACCAGTGACTAATGCTGTGAACACGGCATTGGTGTGCATGGACGTACCATTCAGGAATGTCGAGGAGGCAAACAGGTACAAGCAGTACCAGATGAAATCGATGAAGAAGCTGCAGCAGCTTGTGACGGAACTGCAGAGTTCCTTGGGAGAAGAGCAGACGAAGAACAAGAAACTAGCGTCCGAGTTAAGGCACTCCGAAAAAAAGCTCAAAACAACTGCCAGAGAGAAACATATTCTGGAAGAGAAGTTGTTGAAAATGGCTAAGATATCTGGGATCTTTTCTAGCCAATCCCCCGTCCAAGCCCCCTCACCCTCCGCCAACAAGGCGGCCCTCGTGCGAGAGGTACATGTTCTCAGTGCTGAATTGGAAGAGCTGCGTAGCAAGTACGACGAGCTTCGTGAGGACTCGCAGGCAGAACAGAAACGCCTTCGAAAAGCTATTTACTCTTTACAAAAAGAAGAACAGGGGCTTGCAGAGGCGTTAGAATTGAAAAGTAGATGTAGCTTCGTGCACTAGTTACTTCGTTACTTCTTTGCTGTGTTATCTCACCACACACATAGGTAGACATGGTGTTCGCTAAAAAGAAAGAAGCGTCTTCCGGGTCAAAATCTGGTTCACCAAGGAACAGCGTGAAGGTGGTGCCTGATAGCGTACACAGGAATGAAGAGCACAAGGGCGTAAGGAGGAAGGTGAGGAAGGCTGTGAGCGCACCACCCCATGGCAACAGGGAAGAAGCTGCTGTTAAGATTCAAAAAGTTATGAGAGGTGCGAATACTCGAAGGATGTTACAAGACAAGCTGGGAAAGACACCCTTCTTGAACTGGAAGGGATTCAACCCCAAGCAGATCGTGAAGCGAAGGGTGATTGGTAGAGGCGGGTTTGGTACCGTGTACTTAGGTATCAACAATATTACAGGGGAGCAGGTTGCTGTCAAGGACATTCAAGTTGGATGTGCTGTCGGGGCTTTGACCACGTTTGACAATGAGCTGAGGATGCTCCAGAAGCTGGACCATCCGAATATTGTGAAACTGAAGGGTTATGCCACCACTACACGATCTGTGGCATCGCTTTACTTAGAATTCGTGCCTGGTGGGTCCCTCTACAGTATGTTGAAGCTCGCTGGGATGCGGATGTACGAAACGGCAATCAGGAAATTCACCAGGCAAACGGTCCAAGGGATACAGTACTTGCACTCCTTAGGTATCTTGCACAGAGATATTAAGCCACATAATATTCTTGTGGACACTCATGGGAATTGCAAAGTGACGGACTTCGGGTGCTGCAAAATAATACAAGAGAAGTCCGCAACCACGCAACACATGGCAGGGACTCCTCAGTACATGTCACCTGATGCGGTGACGGGAAAGGTGTCCAAAGGTAGCGACGTGTGGAGCATTGGCGCTACAATCGTAGAGTTGGCCACGAACCTCCCGCCGTGGGAGGCACAAAGTGCCGTTGGGAACGTGGCTCTGATCTTCCACATCGGAATAGGGAACGGGAAGGAAGGGCATCATCCTAGAGTGCCCGCACATTTGTCGAAGGAGGGGAAAGAATTCATCCAGCTCTGCTTTTCGCCGTTGTCAGACAACCGTCCTTCATGCACAGAAATGCTGCAGCACCCCTTCCTAGACGAATCTCACTACGTCACTGATATTGAACCCCTGGAAAAGTACACTGCTGGCACAGGCCCTTCCTCGGAAGAGGACATGAAATATGAAATGATGACACTGGTGTCGATTATGGCGAGTAGCGACTGGAGTGAAACAGGCCCGCTGTACATGAGCATGGAAGAGATGCCGGAAGGGGGTGAAGAAGGAGGGGACGGCATGGCAAATGCACACCGACACCTACGATCTATGCTATCCAATTACAGGACACATCAGGAGCAGGAAGAGGCTCGCGAGAAGCCGCTAAAAAAATCTATTCACACAGACACAAGCACACAAAACACAAGGAGCAGCAGGAGTAGCATGCACATCAGTTCGCTGCCGTCGTCATACTCGTCGTCGTCCACTGCAGCTTCAGCAAAAAGCAAAAAAAAGGCATTCAAGTAAGCTGCCGTGCATTGTAACTTATCTTGATGTCTCCCACACATTTTAGAGCATACCTTACCCTTTATTTGTTAGTTTGCAAAAAGCAGACAAGCGCAATGAATAGTGCCAGTAGTGTGGACACTCCTTTTCTTATTTAAATAGAATATTATTCTACCCTTGCCTCGACCCATACCAGATTAATTAAAAAAAAAAAAAAAATGCCTTCGTGTGACTTCGACAATTCATACATCATGGCCTCCGTGTCCATGCCTATCTACTGGTTCTTGGTGATGATGCCTCACATGGCCAGAGCACACAAGGTGGTGCCTTCCCAAGGCTTGACCGATGTCATTGCAGAACCGAGAAAGAAGTGGGGAGAGGCTGCAGAGGACACCCAGAGCGCGGATGCCGCCTTCGTACGCAGGGCGACAGGTGCCCACCAGAACGGGTGGGAGAACTTTATTGTGTTTACATCAGCTGTGCTGGTGAGCTTCGTGTTCAGGATCGACCCGAAGTTCTTCAATGTGTGTTGCGTTCTGGTGCTTTTGTGCAGATTGGGATATAACATTACGTATCTTTCAGTTGCTAAAGGCACACTGTCCTTCGTCCGTAGCTTTTTCTTTATCGCGCAGTTCGGGACGTGCTTCGCACTGTGGATCAAGGCGTGCAGCAGTGCAGTCTGACACAGGTGCGACAAGGCACTCCCTTCGTACATTATGCACCACCACTCTAGCTTTCGTTCTTGTTAAAGTGCACCATTAAGGTGTGCTCCTCCCCTCTGCCACAACCACCACCGCTCTGCCGCCCGGTAGTGCTTTGTGGCATCACTCTTCTTATTTTTCCTTCCCGCCTCTTTCTTGTACTGTCTTATCCTTTCTTCCTTTTCTTGAACAATGAACTCTTTCTGATTTCATGTTTTCCTTTTATTTTCCCCCCTTGGCTTTCCTTTGCTAATACAAGCACAGCAATGAGCTCGGGGGAACTGAAGGAGGAGCTTGTGGGGAGAGATGCGAATCTGCTTGTAAAGATGGTGCAAGGTGAGTGGACCGACGACAGTGGCGCACGCTGGATCGTGAAGAACAAGGATGTTGAATGCCTGCCCAGCGACGGCGGAAGCATATCACTGTCCGTCCGTGTTTGGGACAACTATCTCTACTTGAGTTGCAATTCGAGGCTTGAAAGGCGTAGCGGAGATGAGCTCTTGTGGACATTTTCACCTATCTTCTTGCAAGGCTCTACGTGGAGGCGGGTTGGAAGGGCAGAGGATGCCTCTGACACAGATACAGATGCTGCTACATCTGAACCATCAGTTGTGTCGCACGAGCAGTACAGCGAGAAGGGTGACTGCAGTCGCACAGACGACGACGGGTGGACCATCATCTAGCACTGGTACCAGAGGGATATTCTTGCCTTCGTTTGCATCGTTGCAAGGCATGCTTTACACGCCATGCCAACTGTTATATACAAGCACTCTTTATTAGCCCACTTACGAGTAGACTAACCCTATTCTCTCCTCCTATATCTGCCACCATTCCACATGTATCAACAGGCAACATGTCGTCACGATGGAAGAATACACAGCAGAGGCACAAGTCGAATAAACAGTTACAAAAGAAGAGGACGATTTCCGGTTCGTTTGTGCAAAAGAAACAAATACAACGAGAATCAAGGTTTGACACATATAGGTGGGGTGCTGAGGAGGAGGACACGAGCAACAGAGTGAGTGATCCTGTTGTACGGACAAATTTTTTTATCATTCCAGCGGAGCCGAAGTATGAACATTACTTTAAAGGACTAGAGCCATTGCTGTACGGAACGACTGCGCCAGCCCGAGAACCGCCTGTGCGGTTCCATGAACCTGAGCCCGAACCTGAGGCTGAGGCTGAGCCCGAGCCCTCACCAACAGAGGGGCTTGTTGTGACGCAAGAGGAAGAGATGTACCCTGAGGAGCCCCAAGAACCACCCAAACGCCCCGCATCAACGGTAAAGGTGGCGAGGCCTACACTCAAGAAAAAGAAGCCGCTGAACACAGGGAAGGTCAAGAAAAGAGTTCACGCTCGATTTGACTGACACCCCCGCAGTATCAATGATCACTTTTATTCCTGCACTAAACCACAAGCAATGCCACAATAGGGACAATAAATACCAAAATGGTCGACGCTCAAGACAGCAAGAAGGACGAGGAGAAGCAGGAAGACCCGAAGGTGAAGGTGATCTATCTCACGGTGTTCCTTGACTTCCTCGCCAGTGGGATAGTCCTCCCGCTACTGCAGACCCATGCAAAAGGAGAGCTGGGTGCCGATGGCTACAACGTAGGAATGGTGTTCACAGCTTACTCCGCCGCTAGCATCGTCGGGAGCTTCATCTTGGGCAGGCTTAGCGACACACTTGGCAGAAGACCCATCATCTTGATCTCTCTTTTGATGTCCAGCATCACACTTTACATGACAGCGGCGGCGACCACACTTCAGGGGCTTATCCAGACACGTGCCCTCGCAGGTTTCTTCAGCGAGACAAGTGTCTGCCAGGCGTACATTGCTGACAGGACTGCCCCAGAGGACAGGTCCCGCTACCTAGGGCACATGGGTGCCTTTATCGGTCTGGGTTTCATGGTTGGTCCTGCGACAGGTGCCATTATCGGCGCCTTTGGCGGCTTGCCTCTTGCTGCCTATTTTACGACAGTTCTCACGGCCTTGAATTTTGTGTATGCTTACGTGAAACTCGAGGAAAGTCTTGGACTCAAGGAGAAAGAAGCAGTAGATGGGAGTGGCGTTAGCTGGGGTGGCTACGTTGCGACCATCACAAAGCCCTCTATGTTGCTCGTGTTGGCATCACAGTTCGCCGGGACATTTGCCTTTATGGGGTGGAACACAACGTTCGGCATCTGGGCAGGCGAAAGGCTGGGTTACCAGAGGAAGCATGTTGGGTGGGCATTTGCGTGGTTGTCGCTTGCTCTGATCCTGGCCATGTGGAAGGCACGTGCACGTGTGAAGAACGCGCCGCAGTTCCTCACCAAGGCCGCTTTCGCAGGGAATATCATGATGTTCTCGTCCCTCGCACTGCACAGGTGGATGTACGCGACATGGACTATCTTCATTCCATTGTTCCTTCTCGGCTTTGGATACGGGCTGTCGGAGCTGGCGTACCAGACCATCACCTCGTTGTCTACAAGCAAGAAGTTGCAGGTATGCTGAACTCATCATATTTAACGCACCAAGGGATCGATGCTTGGGTCGCTGTCGTCGACCACCGCACTGGCACGGGCGGTCGCCCCTCTTGTCGCAGGGTATGAATGGCTTTAAACACCACTACCACCACTACCAGTTACCTCTTTGACGCACAACCCGAGGACCTCGACTACGCATACACTGCAATGGCCATGGCGCCTTTGTGTGCTGCCTTGGTGGCACCCTTTACCTACACCGCCAAAGACCCGAAGAAAGAGGAGTGATGTGGACACCTCTACCACGAAGGATCTATAGCAAGGAACCTGTTGCGTGGGCAGATAAAAGATGGGAAAAAGAAAAATCAAGTCTTAAAGCCGCACTACCCTTTATAAAAAAAAAAAAAATAAATAAATAAATGAAAACTACCCGAAGCTTGTAGGCTGGGCGTCCGTCAAGGAGGATTTTTGTTCATTTTCTCATTCTAATTTAATTTTTTTTAAATAAATCTCTTTTCTTCTTCTTCTTTTTTTTTTCTTTTTCTTTTTCTTTGAGAGTGTTTTAATTTGGTTTCTGGCTCTATTACCTACCATATGTCTTTAACTGTGAGCACTGTTTTTAGCTGTTGAAGCCAACATGAGTTGTCCACCGGTCATGCTGCATCACATTCGGTGTCCTCTGGCTATTAGTTATCTCTTTGCACATATTCCATCCATTCATCTAGGGGTAAGAGTCGACATGGCAACGAAGCACGTTGCGCCGGGGACGGCGCGCAGGGTGGCAAGAGAGCTCAGCTCCGAATTCAGGAACACCCCCGAGTACCGTCTGGAGGTGTCGTACAAGGGCGGGTGGCAGAACTGCACGCAAAAGCTGGAGTGGTTCTGGTACGGTTTCAAAAAATATGGTTTCCTTGCAAACCTTGCAAACATGTGCCGCATGAGAGAAGCGTGGTGGGAGTCAGGTGAGAAGAGGCTTGTTGGTATGGACGCAATGGGCCACAGGTACTGGGAAACCGACGAGCTGTCAAGGAGATACAGTGGCTGCCACAGGTGGATCGACTACCCCCACCACTTCCAGTACGCCGACTGGGGGAAGGTCCCCCAACAATGGACTGGTTGGGCGAAGCACGCTTGCGGGCGTTCCCCACCACAGATGGAGGCGCTTCACAAGGAGCTGGGGCCTGCGTGGCGTGACTACAACGACAACGCGTACAAGCAGCCGTTCAAACAAAACGAGGCGGACACCTTCAGGTTCCCCCAAATAGGTGACGGGGCAAGCGGTGGCGCAGAGTTCACGAACCCCTGGGATCCTAACTTTAAGAAAGTCAGAAACACCTACGGAAAGAACCCCAAGTACGACACCCACATGATTAACTTGGGAGGCAGAAATGTGTACGATGTGGATGAGTTCGACCCTAAGGGTGGTGTTGTAGGGAAGCTGGAGGTGGAGGGACTGTACCCAGACGGCATGCAGCAATTTCAGATGAATAAAGAAACGGAAGGTGGGGATCACCCCAACCAGCCTTTCTGCAAGAATGGTGACGCATACAACAACATGCAGTTGGAGCATGGTGACTACGCACCCAAGAGGGGGCAGGCCATCTGGTGGCATTACCGCAAGCAGCAGGCGGATATCACGAGGAGATCGCGTGAGGCTGTCTCTGCTTTCGACGATCCCAAGTTCTCCCCAGTCAACAAGGCAGGCGGCGACATCTTCGGCTACGAAACGAGGTACAAAACTATGGACGAAAACGCCAGCCAGGGCTTCAGGGGCTCTGCCACCAACGAGAGGAACGTCAACAACGTGCCTGCCACGTCCACCGAAGCACGTGCCAAGGACGACTTCAAGGGCCCTCCTAAGCGTAGTTAGAGATCCCATCAACCTTTACAACCACGTGGCACCATCGGTTTTTTTTTTCTGTTTTTGTTTTGTTTTTCATTCTGAAAGTGTAAAATTATTAGGGCGGCGTAAATATAGTGTATTTTCTTTCTTCCCGGGACAAAGGAAACCCCCCCCCCCTTTTTTTTCCGCCCACTTCTGTCCCTTTTTTCTCCCGCTGGTGCCTTCATCCTCCCCTTCCCCTTTATATTTTGTGTTCGTCTTCCCCCCCTCAGATCTATTTGTTTTTCATTGCTCTCTATACTTTTCGCACAACACATCAGCATCGCACCACACATGATGCTTCGAGTAGTAGGTCAGAGGGCCCGGCAGGTAAGGAGGTTCACACCGCCTGCTGACTTCGGGGACAGGCTGAAGAACTGCGAGTTTAAAATCATTGACAGCACACTGAGGGAAGGCGAGCAGTTTGACACATGCAATTTCAGCACGCAGGACAGGGTCTTCATTGCGAAGATGCTTGACAGGCTGGGTGTCGACTACATCGAGATGCTGAACCCCATCGCAAGTGCGCAGGCCTTCAGCGACTGCAAAGCGCTGGCAGAGCTCAACATGAAGAACGCTAAGATCTTGACGCACGTGAGATGCGACATGAGGGATGTCACTGCAGCAGTCGAGAGTGGTGTGCACGGTGTCAACATGTACATGGCCACCTCCGACATCTTAGTTAAGCACTCCCACAAGAAGGGCATCGACGAGGTGCTGCGCCTTGCCGAGGAGGCAATCAGTTTCGTCAAGAGCCACGGCCTGGAGGTGCGCTTCAGTTGCGAGGACACCTTCCGTTCTAAGATGGACGATGTGTTGCGCGTGTACAAAGGCGTGGCCGAGATGGGCGTGGACAGGGTGGGCATCGCAGACACAGTGGGCATTGCCACCCCCCTCGATGCGTACAGGATCGTGCGCACCGTGAGGGAGGCCATCCCAGACAGCGTCGGCATCGAGTTCCACGCACATGACGACACGGGCTGCTGTCTTGCGAACTCCTTGATGGCCATCGAGGCAGGTGTAACCCACATCGACACCACTGTGCTCGGAATCGGAGAGCGAAATGGCATCACGCCTCTGGGTGGGCTTCTTGCACGTCTGTACACATTGAACAAAGCCGAGGTGTCCAAGAAGTACAACCTCAAGCTAATTAATTCCCTTGACAAGTACGTGTCCGCAGCCTCGCAGGTCTCCATCCCATTCAACAACATCGTGACGGGCTCCGGTGCCTTCACACACAAAGCGGGTGTACACACCAAAGCAGTGATGAACAACCCGGGTGCCTACGAGGTCATCTGCCCAGAAGACTTCGGGGTTGAGAGGCGTGTGAACATCACGAACAGGATCACTGGCTGGAACGCCATCAAGGCGAGGAGCACGGCACTGCACCTGGACATCCCTGACGAACAGATCCAGATCGCCACCACCATGATCAAGAACCTTGCGGACACACAGCAAATTAGCAACGACCAGGTGGACCAGGTGTTGATCAGCCTTGCTGCAGGCCCCCGTGTAAGCACGACGGACTTCATTCAGTGGAAGGTCGATGACGAGAGCGCAACACCTGCACTAAAGGAAGCGGCTCAGATGGCAGCAAACGCCGTAAAGCAGTACCAGGAAGCGCTTGCCAAGTCGGCAATCCAGCAGATCCCTGTGGCAACGGACAGCAGGCCTTTCATGATGATCCGTCTCAGTGGGCACCTGTTCGACAAGGAGGCCTTGAACAAGACTATGGACATCTGTGTTGACTCTCCGTGCGACTTCGATTTGCTGAGCGTCAAGTGCGCCAAGAGGAATGAGGACGAGTCCACCGCCGAGCTGAAGCTCATCTCTGACAACAATGCAGAGCTCAAAGATACTTACATTCAGATTTCCGATTTGGTATGCTACATATTGCATACAACAAATACACCACACAGCTTGCTGAGCTCAGTGACTGCATCATCACTGAAATCACTGACGAGGAGTTCGTTGCCCCCCACTAGTGTTTGCGAGTGGCGTGCGCTTGTGCGTGTTTTTTATTATTCTTTTTTTTTAGAACCCCCTTTTAAGTTTCCCCTTCCTTTTTTACCTGTTGTGTTACATCCTTCCTTGTCTCCTTTTATCAAGAAAAAGAAAGAATAAATGAAGAAAAAAAGAAAACAAAAAGCCTCCTGCACCTCGAAGATGGCTGTCGTGAAGGAGGCCGTGCAGCTTACACAGCGCGCAGAGCATAACTCACGTACAGTAGATTATTGCTTTGTCTTTCGTTCCCTAGATATGTAAGCCTTCGTCTCGTCGATGTCTTGATAGCGTGATTTACCAATTATCATAAAGATGACACTGTCGCCACCCCCTCCCTCCCCCCCCCTTGAACTCCTGCTACGGTTGAGTACAGGGAATTATAAAATTCATATAGTCTTTAATCCCTCCTTCGTTCAAAAGGAATATTTCCGACACTTTGTTCTGTTTTCTGCGGCAAAGAAAAGGTTTTTTTTCCCTCCAGCGCTTGTGCTCACAAACAAATAAAGCGCCAAACTAGTATTTCTCTAATACCCCCCCCTCGTGTCTTTCTAATACCCCCCTCCCCCCTGTGTCTAACATGTTAATACCCAACGTCAAGCGTCCTATGCCCTGTGGCTGCAGTGGCGTGTTATCATCCCCATCACCTCCTTAGCACGAAATGAGACCCCCCACCCCAACTGTATAGCACATTGGTTGCGCAGGACTTCACTGCAGCATACGGTACTCAGTAAGCATTCCTTTTTACGCCCTTTTAAGGGGAAGAAAAAAAAAGAGACCAATTCTGTGAGAAGAAAATAATTTCTAAGAAAAAAGAAGAAGAAGAAAAAAGAAAACAAGGGAAGAAAAAAGGAGAAGAGCATACGATGACCCCCTTCTCTTTGCCTTCCTTGCTTTGAAGTGATTCGATTTTTTATTGTATCCCCCCCCCCCCTTCTTTGTTCTTCTAGCCTCCACAGGAATGGCGCAGTTTGGGAGGAGGATGCGGCTGAGACGGCTGTACGAAGGGAGCCCTGAGGAGGGGTCCGAAGTGAACACAGTGAGCCCTCAGTACACAGATGATGTCAGCAGGTCGGGGGGACAGTACACGAACGAGCTGAAAAAAAGGATGCAACAAGTTGAAGACAAAGCGGTAGTCATGGACACGACGTCACGGCGCGTGCTTATCGAAGGCGACAGGTTGAAAACAAAGATGCTCGAAATCGAAGCAGATGCACAGAAGTCCATCTCCGACCTGACGACAGGCATGGAGCGGTCACTACGGTCGTCGGCAGAGGCGAGACGCGAGATCGAACTGACCAGGGACTGGGCCGCGAACTACATCGGCCACCAGATATCGCATGAAACAAACAGCATCAAGAACATGATCAACACAGAAATACAGGCCATCAAACAGTATTTCACGATGCAGCTTGAGGGCAGCAGCACCACCCAGTCCATGGTGGACACGAAGCTCAAGCTCCAGGCAGACGCCCTCAAACATCAAACGAGCGACCGCTTCGACAAGATCACATCAAGGATCACAGGACTGGAGAACACCGCGCAAGACCTCTTCAAGAAAGTAGAAGGTCTCGGTGCGCACTGCTCCGAGACTCTCGAAACAGCTATGTCTCGGGAGAAGGCTGCACGTGAGAGGGACTTCCTAGACACCGAGTCGGCGATCAAACAGCTTGCTGCATCGTACTCAGGCACCATAGAGAGAGAGCTGTCTGCAGCTGTGAAAAAAAACTCTGAATTCGCGGAGACTTCGCTAGAGAGGATGCAGGCAATCGAGCGGCTTCTAAAGGTGGAGATAAGGAACAGGATGGAACTGTCGGCGAAGTATGACAAGCTGGTGGAAGACGTGCACAAAGCAGAGCGCACAGCCATCAACACCACCACGTACCTAGAGACCCTTGTCACGGATAAGACAAATGATTTAGGGGCAGCCCTTGCACAACACTCTCATATGCACAAGGAGTCCATCAACATGGTAAAAGACAGTAGCAAGCAGCTCATCACCAGCCGTTGCGAACTGATAACAGCCGATCTTAGTGACACACGCGGCACACTCGTCAAAAAAATAGAAAAGCTTGAAGCGGCAACCACGGAACTGGGCAGCAAGACCCAGGAGATATCCCTGCTGGCCGTGGATTACACGCAGAGCATTCAAGAGTTGAGAGAAGCACAACAGCGCGAAGGGAAAGAAGTGAAGAACATGTTGAGCAAGGTGGAAAATAAATGGGATGAAGACTTAAGTAAAGGTCTTGATGAGGTAAGGGGACACGTTTCCACACAGCAGCAAAGCGCAGTGAAAGAGGCCGTGCAAAGGGAAGGGTACTTCAAGGAACAGTTTACAACAGATCTGCGGCACGTTACCGAGGCAATAGCAGCGCAGAAGAAGACGAACGATAGTAAGTATCAAGAGCTGAAGCAGGTGGTGCAAGAGTCCTCCGCGATGTCAAGCAGTGAATGGGACAAAAGCCTAGCAAAGGTGACGGTTCTGATACAGAAGACAGACGAGCTATCACGTGCGCAGGCAGAGAAAACAGAGCAGGCCTGTGAGGAAATGCGAGAGCTGGCACTCTCAGTGCAAGAAGCACGGAGCCAAATATCATCCCTAGAGACCCTGTGTAGTAGCCATGCAGACGCGAACGAGAAGAAAGCATTCCGTTCGGAATTAGAAGTCCTCACCACGAAGATCGAGAAGGTGGACCACGCGGTGGTGGGTCTCAACAGCAAAGTGTTTCAGAGCACTGCAGAGGCCGACGTTGAAGCACTTCACGTGGAGGTACTTAGTTTGCAAGAGCAGCACGAGAAAGAAGTGTTGGAACTGGGAACGAGGCTAGAGAAGGCGGAAGATGCCGTAAAGGAGACCATTGAGAAGACACGGGCAATGCAGATGAGCAATGCTGCAAACAAGGAGGTGGATGCAATGAGGGAACAACTTGAGGCGAGCGAAATAGAGAGAGGAGTGCACAAGGCGGAGATCGAGATATTGGCAGCGAAAGTGCTGGACGTGAACGAGAAGCTGAACGAAGATAAAGAGATGGCGGACACTGCACTGAAGGACATCACGTCTGCTGTGGTTGTGGAGAGGAAGAAGCTCCAAACCCTGCAAGACGAGGTTGCCGTGCTGCAGGAGTCTGACAAGGAGCGACAGGAAGGCGATGGACTATGGGACGCGTGGCGAGACGCCATCACAAGCCAACACTTCGACGCGAAGCTAGGCAGCTCCACGATGTTCGAGTCGTTCGTGCGCCTGCTCGTCAAACAAGAAGAACAGTTCCAGCGTGCCATCATTATGACAGACTTCGACATCCGCGAGCTGGCCGAACGCGTCGAGATGGACTTCAAAGAAGGCAGAGCTATATCAGAGAACATCCTCAAGTTCTACGAATCTGAAAAAAAAGACTACGACAGGAGAGCGGGCAGTATAAGCAAATAGCGCATACCACTAAATCGGCAGCCCACTGTACAACATTAGAACCTGGTTATCACCCCCCCCCCCCCCCCCCCCTTCTGTTATTATTCTTCTCCTCCCCCTCTTTGCTAGACAGAAAGAGTTCAGTTAGTTCTTTTTTCATCCTTCTTTCATCTTCCCCTCCTTTCTCATTTACGTATAGCTATGCCTTACAGGACACAATGCCGCCTAGTAGTAGGATCAACCAGGTGCCCATCGAGTCGCTGATCGATGTTCAAAGAGAGGATGGGACGCATGACTTTGTATGGATAGGGCGGGAGGGTGGGAACTACAAATAAACAGGACTACAAAGTGAGTGAGGTGAAGGATGAGAAAATGCCTAACGCGTCAATTTTTACATTTATAAAAGAAGACCACACATTGGGGAATATGGTGCGCACCCAGCTGCACACTAACAAGGACGTCAGCTTCTGTGGGTACAAACCCGACCACCCGACAGTGCACCAGTTCTTTTTAAAAGTCCAGACCAGACAGGAGACAACCCCTGCAGCAGCGGTGAGCCAAGGGCTGAGAGAGATGCTCTTCACGGTGCATTCATTTTCTGTCAAACTGAATGACGCGCTGAGCGACCATGAGGAGCGGCAGGGAAGCACAGCACGCTAGTAGTTTCTTTTTTTTTTTCCCCCTTCATTTTCTTTATTTATAATTTGTACAACTCTTCTGACTACCACGGCAGACAGGAATGGGGTGCGGGGGTAGTACCACTACGTGTGTGCAGCCTATCGAGGAAGCACACCGCCCAAGGCAGGAGTCGCAAACATGCACGAGCAGGTCAAGACGCAACCTGTCTGTGGAGGACATTGTCAATGAGGCAAGGACGGCATTCGAGCCTGGCTGGGCGACGAAGAGCAAAGCAGGGAAAGGGTTACCAGCAAAGGACCTCGAAGAGTATACAGCGATCCGGATACTGGCCAAAGAGGACAAGCGGCTCGCAGAGCTAGACGAGTGTTCAATGTGCTTGGAAAACTACCAAGCGGGTGATGAGATCCGCACCATAAACTGCTCGCACTACTTCCACTCCTCTTGCATCGATGACTGGCTGCGACGATCTCGTTCCTGTCCCATTTGCTGCCAGTCGATAGCAAATGCTAAAACTCTGCGTCCCTGTCCCTCCCTCACTGCTATAAAATAATAAAAAAAAAAAAAATAAATAAAAAAATAAAGAAACCGTTTTTCTTTTTTTTTTTTTTTTTTTTCAGTTTGTCTGCCAACTTTAGTGAGGTTTCCGTTGATGGTGGTTTGAATCTTACAAAAACAGATAACCCCGTCTATTTTTCTCGTTTTTTTTTCCCCCCTCCAAGGGGAAAAAAAGGGCAGCAGGCGACCCCGGGTTTTTTAAGGAACAAAGAAATGAATGAAGTAAAATAAATAAAACCAGGGAAAAAAAAAAAAAAAAAAAAAAAAGAAACAAAAGATTTTTTCGTATGTTCCTCCTCCATCTTTAATTCATGCTGCGCTGCAGCACACCGTAGCCTCTCACTGGCACACTCCGAGATCTTGAAAGGTGGAAACGGCACGGGGAAAAAAAAAAATAACAACATACAAAAAAATAACTATTTATTAAATAAAAATCAGATTACCTGATTTTTATTTAATATGATATTTTATTTAATTTTTTGTAAAGTTAAATGAGGAAATTTCGGACACTGTGAACCCTTTATGTTCACTTCTGCGAAATGTTCACACTGATGTCAAAACTAAGCCTGACTGCCTGAGAAGGCGATGTCAAATTGACAGAATTCTGTAGGTTTTGTGTAATTTGTGTCGGCACTTGATCATCGCTCTTCAGAAACTGCTGGTTTTGTGCGGGGGCTTGATCAGGTCTGACTTCCAGCCAAAACAGCAGGTTCCTTCATCAACAAGGTATTGTGCAAAAGAACGCCTGTATGCATGGCCAGTGTAATTTTCGGCATTTGCCAGCCTCAGGTGTGATGCTTGGTGGCCCGGAAACGTGGTAAAGTGTGTTTATGCCTCTTTTGCCTCGGATGCTTGACTGTTTTTTGCCTCAGATACCTGACTCTGGTTTGGGTTGGTTGGGTTACGTCTCATATTTTGCGAGGCGATTAATGTGTCAAGCGACGTTTGTAAAAGCGCAACATGCCGTAGCTCAGTGGTAGCTCAGTGGTTATGTCGTCGCACTCGTCTCCTGGAGACGAGATCAAATTCTGGACCCCGAACTTTTTCGATAAAATCGGGGTCAAAAAAACGGTCCCTCGGGGTTTAAACCCTCGACCCCTGAAGCCCTGGCCGAGGGTCCTGACCACTGACCTATGGTGGTGTCAGCGGCCACCAGATGCAAAAAATGAAGACGAATACCGAAAAAGCCCGAAAATTGCTCAGAGTAAAAATCAGATTTTACCTGATTTTTGCAGCACTTTTTTAAGCCAAATTCGGCCTATTACCTGATTTTTATTCTTCACTTTATTTTTACTCGTGAACGGTAAAGTGATTTCTGATTTTTATGGCTCTTTAGGAATTTCCTCATGTAACTTTACAAAAAAAAAAAAAAAGCATGATCCTTTGGGAGGATCTGCCCTCCTACCCTCCGTCTCTTTTTCTTTTCTGGCTATCAGTTCAGGTAGTTTTAATTCTTCTTGTCTTCTTTTGCAATGTCTCTCCCCCAATGTCCTAAGGTGATGCAAACAGTGTTCGAAAGGGAGAAAAAAAAAAGGACCGAATTTACTCAACACTAGAACACAGCTACCCGCCAGTAACCTGTTGGGTATATGCACATGGCGTATGCCCCAACAGCCTTACTTGCGGTTTGGCTACTGTAGAACGGAAGAAAAAAAAGAAAAGAAGAAAAAAAATGTAGTGCTGACAAATGTACTGGAGGAGCTTTTTGGGCGTCAGGCCCGTGTGATGTTCGTCCGGACACTTGTCAGCCTGACATTTCACTTTACAGTTTTTTTTTTTTTTTTTTTTCTCTGTTTTATTTCCCCCCCCCCCCAATTTTTTAACACTGGATAATTAACGGAAAGGTGCGAAGTTTACACTTTTGCCCCCCCCCACGATGATTTTCCCTCGACTCCTCCCCACTTTTTTTTTGTAGCATAAAGACTGGCATCAGGGCTGTGTTGCTGGTACAAGTGCGCTGTTGAAGGAATAAAATAAAAAGAACAAAAAATCATGTTTCTATCGGTTCTCCAGCGTATAAGGCTTCTGTGCAACGGGGTTGCGGCTGCAAGGCGTCCCCTGTTGCGCGAGAACAGAAATGTTTGTAGGTCTGAGGAAAGAGCCCTGTACACTATTTGATTTTTTCAAGCATATCAAATAAAACCCGGTTTTGTGGGCCTTCTTCAGCATACTGAAAGAAGTCCTGTATAGTTGGGATCTTTTTCTTTTTGATTTTGCACTAACCTTTTAACTCCCCCTTTTACACTTGTTTTTTTCTTTTTTTTTTTTCCTTTGTTCTGTTCTCTTCTTTCTTTTCTCCCGTATTTTCTCTGCTCGCTGGACCTGAGTGCAAACTTCCCCCCCCCCATTTTTTTTTCTCCTTGCTTGAGAAAACAACAACAGAATTCTTTTTTGTTACAACTATTTATCTTTCAAAAAAATGATTTTATAACTATATGCAACTTGTGCCGAGCAAAAAACCTTCTTTGCTCGTGCGAACAACAAAGACATATAGTCATAAAGAATTATTTTTCAGACTTGAGTTTCCTACCATTTAACTTAATTTTTGTTTTAAAACCTGCCACCAAAAACTAATAAGTTGCCTGTTCTGTTGTTTTCTCAGTTCTTACCCGCTTTTTTTCTCTCTTTTTCTTTGCATAAAAACTTGCAAAAAAAAAAAAAAAAAAAAAAAAAACGAGAAAAAAAATCAGAAACGTGAGTTAAATAAACCGTCAATTGTTGGTAAGGAATAACTCTTTTTATTTTTCTCTCTTGAACGTCTCCCCCCCTTTTTTTTGCTATTTGCCTTCCTCTCAACCTCCCCCCTCCCCCTCCCGCATCTAATTTTCTTTTTAAATGAAAAAAAAAAAAAAAAAAAACTCTTTTTTTTCTCTCACCCCACGTTCTTTGTTGTTCCTTCACATGCATACCGCACAGGCATGGCCCTTCGCCATGAGTCATATTGTGAGCGGTGCAGGAAGAATATCGCTCAGCGGAGGGAAGACAGAGGCGTGGTATGGTGTGCTGCGTGCGGGACACAAGGAAGAGTGCTAGTGTCAGGGAAGACACTACGGGTAGGCAAGTCACCCCACTACTGGGCAGCGGCCCAGGGGAACAACAACGTAAAAATTTCTCAGAATGCGAAACTGCACGGGGAGGGGGACAAGGTCTTCTACACGTCAGTGATCAGGAGTCAGGAGACCCTCATCAACTATCTCATCAGCGATAGGGCAAGCTACCTGTTCCCAGAACAAGCATCGGCTACAAAACAAACAATTGAAGCTGAAGAAGAGAACTACTCTCAGCCTGCTCTCACACCTCTCGTTCCCAAGCCTTCTGCAAAGCACTCTAGAGTCAGGCGAACTATTGTCGACCTCAGGAGCACCCCTTCAGGCCCTGCACAGCAGCCATCACAGGAAACCAAGAAGACGTCTGACGAGTCTGACGCTTCGTCTGATGCAGTTGTCATCATCGGGGAAGACCAGCCGGCAAAGAGAAGAAGGATTGCGGTCCAGCCCGCGCCACTCCTCAGCACAGGGCGGATGACACCAGAAGCCCTTGCCAGCGTGAGGAAATTACCCTCCGAAAACTTCATCAGAATCTGGGATTATCTGAAGGACATACAAGCAATGCAGCAGGGGACCGGGTACATAGGGTGCCCCACGTGCGGCCAACGCATCATCCACACTAACCCATGTGTCAAGTGGCCGAACAAGATCGAGTCTACTGAGGAGGAAACACTTTGGTACGGCCCTTGCAAAATATTTAGCTTCGAATGCTCGCCCCAGCAATGCGCCAAGTGGAACTTGGAAGGCCCTGTGAATGAGGGCGGCACAGAGACAAAGGAGAAGGTATTCCCCTATCAGAGGGGATCCGCATTAGCTTTAGTTAAAAGGAAACGATAAAGCGGAAATGTTTTATTGGCTATTAAAACTATTTTTCTTTTTTTCTTTTTACATCGCACGCACAGGAGGCAGATGACATGGCAGCAGATGGAAAGGACAAGCAGGTCGCGGATGACAATGGTAGTGACACAGAAACCACCGATACTTTGGCCACACATGCCTGCACAGGAGTCCCCATAGAACTGGTCCTGGATCACCTGAGTAATAAAGCGCAGGCAAGTCAGCTGTTCTCGGATTTTATGAAATATGTACCGTTTCTGGTGATGTTTGTGTTCTTTTTCCTGGGGTTGCCAGGGACAATTAGTGAGAGGAACATTACGCAGCAGTACTACATCGTGAGGGTGGTGAAGGACAGGATCATGGGGAACAACCCCCCAGAGCTGGAGGTTGACAAGTTGCATGTAGATGGGACGAAGGCGGAGGACTGGACGCACTGGACGGAAGCAGTCCTGGTACCCAACCTATGGGAATGCAACAACCCCGACACATCGTTCAAGCAGCTTGTAGCCCAAGGGCAGAACTATCTGCTGGGCGCTCTTAAGATACGTTCCCTCAGAGTGCGGCAGGACACCTGCCCTGTTAACACTTATCTTTTCGAAAATCCCGATGAATTCTATACGGAGAACCCCTGCTATGGCCCCTGGTCGTCTAGTAATGAGGAGACAGAGCAGCGATTCGGATTCCCAGACCCCTCGAAGTACACAGCATGGTCCGACTTAGTTACCCGCACAGCACCCCTGCCTGCTGCTGTGCAACTTGCAGAGCTGCATCTTGGTGGTGGCGCTGGCAAGGACATCGCCTCACTGAACCTCAGCAAGTTCAGTGCCACAGCCACCAACGACTACGGTGTGCAGCGGACGGGGGACACAGGCCCAATGTTTGGTATCGACACCAACATTTATACTGACTGGCGCGACTACGAGAAAGGCTCTCTCACTATTGTCTTCCCTTACAGCGTATCGGCGACTGCCTTCAGCTTCACTACAGCATCTGGCACCTATGAGCACGATCCTGTCTCGTGGGTCATCCATGGCAGCAGCGACGGGAAGACGTGGAAGAATCTAGGTGAGCAGACATGGCGGTATCCCACGCCAACAGGCAGGCGTGTGAGGCTTCCGTGGTTCCCCATCAGGGACGGGAACAGCACGGCCCACTTTACTCGTTACAAGTTCACACCCTTGGACATCAGGGGGCATGAGGGTGCCTCGGGGTACCACGTGAACTGGGAACCCAGTCCTTTCGACGCTTCAGTGATCGGGCTCAGTGACGTGGAACGAGGGATGACAGAGGGCGCCAGCGACGCGGTGCAGATAGCCGAGATACGGTTCAGGGGCCAAGTGGCGGACGTAGTAGACTTGGGGATGACGAATGGAGGCTTGGGCGGTGCCGGGGCAGCGGCCGACACTGACGGGTCGGGGAACACAACGAACTCGACAAACCCCAACCTGGCCATTGACGGTCTCTTGGAAACGAAGTGGGTGGATACTGTAGGGTCAAGCCTTATTGTGCGTCTGAAGCAAATGACGCGTCTTTCGGCATTTACCTTCGTTACAGCCAACGACCGCCCATGGCGCGACCCTGTGAGGTGGACTCTTGAAGGACGAAACAAGCCCACAGATCCCTGGACCATGATGGACGCGAGCTTCGTGGACTACAGCACACCGTTGAGACGGAACCACCAGCTTCCTTGGTTTCCTCTAAACGAGAAGTTTGTCAGGGTCTTCTCCGATTACAAGTTCACACCCCATAAAGTGCGGGGTGGCGTGCCGCTTGACAACTTGCTTTATCAATACCAACCGTGCTTGGGGCTGACATCTGACGCACTGAGTGGATACACATTTGGGGATATCAGTACCTACCACTGCGGTGGGTACACTATTGAAATTCCTTTCAACGTTTCATGCAACTCGGCGATGAACGTTATGCGTGCCCTGGCATCAGACAACTACCCCTTCGTGGACAACTACGCAACAAGAATGGTGTCTATCGAGTTCTTCTTGTACAACCCGCAGTATGACAACTTCGTGTCCGCCAAGTTCTACAGCGAGGAGGGCTCGTGCGGGAGTTGGATCAACAAATGGTCTGTGAAGGTGTTCTCCCTGTGGTCGAAGGGGCACCTCGATCAGACTGTCTTCGATTCCTTCTTTGGTGCTTTTGTCATATATTTCGGGGCACGTTTTTTCAGTGACTGGCGGCGTTCGTTGCGCACACAACCGTGGTACGTTTACATTTTTCAAGTTTGGAATATCCTTGAGCTTGGCAATCTGGTGACGTTTGTTGTTGTCTTCTGGCTGCGGATCGCGTGGGCCGTGTATTCGACACAGGCCTCCGTGCGGCTGTTGTACCCAGACGTCTATCCCGGCGTGATGGAAAAGATCAGTAACCTGTACGCGGCACAGACGTATGCTAATGCCGTAAACACAATCATCACCTTCCTGAAGTTCTTGAAGTTCATCCGTTTGAACAACAGGTTGAACTTGTTAACACGCACCATCTCCAAGAGCAAGGAAGAACTCCTCGGCTGCCTGTTTATCTTCGCTTACATTGTCTTCGCCTTCGCTCTGACGGGGCACTCCATCTACGGGACGAACCTGTACGACTTCAGACACATTGGCATCACAGTTTCGACGCTGTCAAGGATGCTGCTTGGTGACTACGACTACGACGCTCTAAAGAGGGAGAACATGTACATCACAGGCTTGTTCTTCTGGATGTACGTGGTGTTGGGGCTGTTTCTGATGCTGAACTTCCTGGTTGCCATCTTGACGAACAACTTTGCATCATTGAACACAGTTTCCACCGAAATCCCTTTTGACGAACAGCTGCAGAGAATGTGGTACACCTTCAAGCGTGCTTGCCACCCCGCACGCATACAGCATGACACGGGGTTAGTGTTGTCGGGCGAAACAAAAGCCGACTTGCTACAAGCAGCGGAGACAAGCACAGAAAGGTACTGGACACTGCTGAAGACGTGTTCTGATTGCGGAATGCTGGTTTCGTGTGTGTGCAGCTACACGTCAGACAAAGGGACGTGCAGAAGGTGTGGAGCTACTGCAATTTGCTCGTTCGGAGGCGGGAACCATTCAACATATACAACACTACCTGAGTCCAAGTACATCTACCGAGCAGAGCTGCGGACGTGTTTTGGTGCGAAAACCTACGACCTCCTAGGGAGGGGGTACGTGGATGACTTGTGGCAAGAGGCGCTATGGAAGTGGGGAGCGATTGTGGAGTCCATGGATAACACGCAGACGGAGGGATCCGTATGAATGCCATAAGCACACCACAGCAACCACACTACAGGAAAAGATCGTGGAACATGCCGTCCTTGACTCGCTGGTGGGCTCCGAAGGGAGCCGTCTGGGCGCCATCTGCGAGATCGACCTAATGGACGTTAAGATCAAGTGCTTCGAGCAAGAGGTGTGGCTCAAAAAAAAAAAAGAAAAGAAAAAAAAGAAAAAAAAAGTGGGGAGGGAAGAAAACAAACACCACAGCTTCACAGCCTTTTAGGTTTGATCCAAGCATCTAGAGACTAGGTTATACAGAAGCGCTCTTTACAGTGCGTTGCTGATTTCTTTAGTTACTTCTGCCATATGACAATGTTACACTGTTTTAAGGGCGCGTCGGATGGATGCGTGGGGATTGCATCCCGTGGTTTTAAGAGGGGAGACAAAAAAGAAGCGGTACAAGAAAGCGGGCTTGGTATGTTGGGATAAGTTGAAGAAGAAGAAAGTCGAGTTTTCCGGTGGGAATGAGGGAGGAGGTTTACGGAAGTGCAACACATATGCGGTGCGCGGATGGGATGAGGCGGCGAAGGCGATTATAAGGAAAACTACGAGCATGCAACAACAAGCGAAGAGAGAACGAGAGACCAGCGAGAAACCTGTGGGGAGCTGGGGTAATATGTTCGAAAAGAACAGCAGACTCTGGGTGGTAGAGCCACCACAGGGTGCTTGTGCAACCTCTTTTGTATGGTCACTGGTGAATGACGTGAAGCAAAACAGTCATGTGACTCACTTACGTCTCCGAGGCGTGACATTCACCTCTGATCCACTAAAGCTCTTTATGGATGCACTCCGTGTTTGCACATTGGTTCACTTATCCTTCTCGCGATGCAGGATCACAGACCATCAGTTACGGGTCATCCTCCATGCCATCCCCCCCTCTCTGAAGAAGCTGGATCTCAATCACAACAAGATTACGCTGAAGGGTGCAACGAGCATATTTACGAACTACACATCCCTCGGCCTCTCTCTGACAATGCTGTCCTTGCATGGGAACTCTGAGACTGCTGACCCAGCAGACGGCGTAGCATTGTGCACTGCTGTCGCGGACGTCTGCCTCATGCCTCTCTGCAACATCCACCACTTAGATCTGTCTTTCATGGGTCTTGTGGACGAAGGCATCGTTGCCTTCGCAAAAAAGCTGCCCTACATCAAGTGTCTCACCACTTTATACCTCGAAGGGAACTTCATTTCCCTCACGGGTGGTATTTCCTTGTGCGAGTCACTGAAGCAAAACCGCAGCCTCACCTTTCTCTCCCTCTGTCACTGCAGGTCCATCACGTCCCTGCTCATGAGGGCTGTCACTAGGACATTGGAAAGGAACAAGACAAGGGTTCAAGGAGGCTACGATGTGACGGTGGCGTTGGCCAATAAGAAGAAGACCCCTTCGCTGAAGACCCCTTTGATTATGGAACCACCAGCTACATCCCCACCACCGCGTGTCATCAGGACCTTCGTGGGGAACAACCCGAGCTTGAAGTCAAACGCCGCTTTTAAGCGCACGTGTGTTATGAGCCTGTCTCAAAGGCCTGACTAAACAACTGATTTACACAGTTTACTGTTTTTAATTCTTTACTGCTTGTTTTGTTTCACAACACCACCACATTACAGTCGAGGGATGAGCGTCTTGCCTAGCCCGTCCTTGCCGGGGGACTCGGAAAAGCTCAGTGCTGACAGCCAACCAGAAACCCTATGCACCACACCTGTTCTCAGTGATTCGAATGGATCGTCAAAAGTGTCCTCCAACCCTAACCCTCCCCGAGATTTCAATGACAGTGCTTCAAGCAGGGTGCAAGTTACCAGTACAGGACCGTCTGTTCTGCCCAGCCCGTCAGTACTCGATTCCGTACCGGCCGTGCTGCCTAGCCCAATCCCGCAGAACAGTGACGTGCTGCAAGTTGAACCGACAGCATTACCGCCGACACAGGTTGGAACAACAGCGGTACTTGGTGCAGAGGTGTCTACCATACTTCCCAGCCCCTCGCCGAACTATGAAAAGACAGCCGTTTACCCATCGCCGCAGGTTTTCGGGACTGCATTGCCGACGCCATCAACACTAGGGGCAACAGGAGTGCTTCCATCACCACAGGTTGACCTGTCCAGTTCAGTAGCTACGCAAAAAAGCGAAAAGCCAAAACTACCATCTGTGCTGCCCTCACCAAAAATTGATTTCAGTACGGGTTTGGTTTCTCAAGTGGTGCTCCCAAGCCCCCAAGTTCAACTAGCTATCAGGGAGGGCACGCCTGGCATTATCGGCGCCTTGCCATCCCCAGCAATCAGCGCTTTGCCATCCCCAGCCCTGTTCCAATCCACTTCAGCTATCCCATCCTCACTTCCTGTCATGCCATCACCTGCAATTTCGCTATCCCCGCCTCTCAAGCGTGCCCATGACGAGATCTCTGAGTGCAGTGTCTCTGAGCTGCGCACACAAGACGACCTTTCCCTCTCTGACTTTTCACACCCCACACTTTCGTGTACTGACCCTAGCAGGCCATCGCAGCGCTTAGTTAGTTTGCCGTCTAATCATAGTTACCGGGAATCCTCGATACCCATCATACCTGATTTAAAGAGGAGGAAACTGCCAGCTCTCATCAACACGGCCCCTCGTGCGTCCTTCATCACCCCTCTGCGGAGCATGACCAGGGAAGGCGTGCCGAGCTCACAAATGCCTATCGGCAATGTTGTGCGCAAACCGTGGGTGAAAAAGCAAAGTTCACCTAAGCCCGTAAGGAAGGAGCCGCCGCTAGCGCCGATTTCACCGATGGACATGTATATGAATGAGGCTGGTGGTAGTGAATGGACGTGGGAAGGGATGCTGCTGATGGACAAGAGAGCCTATGAGGTGCGGTACGAAAAAGCCTGTGTTGAACATGCAGAAGCAATGCGAGAATGGAGGGCGGCGACGGAGAAAAAAAGTAGCTCTCAAGAAGGTAACCTGCTCACAGGGACCGTCAACCTAGGCGATGGCGTGGTAGATACTTTCACTGTGAGGGAGTTTGAAGAACCTTTAATCAAGCAGATTGTCAATGACCTGTCCCTTCCGGGTGACACGTTCGTCCCGTTCCTCAAGACGTACGCGTTCAAAGCTTTTAGCAAATCCACCACAATGTGGGAGCGTGTCATTCTCAGGCCAGTTGAGCGTACTTTTCACATCCAATCCTTGCAAGGTCCCGACCTCCTCACCAACTCCTTCGTCATTGAAATTGGCGGCAGCGCCAAGCCTTTCGACAAAATTGACACCATCTGCCGCTCTATGGTGACCTCGTGCAAGTTGGATGTTGCTCAGTCCCGTGCCTTCTACGACACTCTATGTTCGGCCATCATGACGTCCTTGAACGGCTTCAGTTCTGACTACCTGCCAGTGGCAGGCTCGGAAACAGTTCAAAAGGTCATGCGCTCTGATGCAAACCCTTGGCGCGTGACCTCTGCGCATGCCACGAAGCTAGACAGGGCCACCCTGTCGATGCAACGGAAGCAACGCTGCACAGGGACCAGGTCCCGACCTAAGATAAAAAGACTGTGGTTCCCCATTGACTCGCTGCGTCCGGATGCTCTCACCAACCAGAAAATGGGCCGTGTCACGTCGAGCGGTAGGAAGGTGAAGCCAAACGTCCTTAGGATGTACAGGGCCAATAAGAAGACATGTCCCCTCTGCGGTGACGACCTGCGACTGACACCCAAACTACGCAGGGGCCCGAACGGGTGGCGTGTGTTGTGCAATTCATGCGGGCAGCGTTTTTCCAATAACAGGATATTCTAGACTAGCCTGTCTTGTAGTTATTGTTGTATTGCCTTCAACATCAACCACACACAGACGGTGATGGGCACCCAAAATGATGTTGGATGACGATGATGTAGGGCGGAAGGCAAGGTTCCAGCTTCTAAGGAGGAGGTCGCCTCATGTGCTGTTGGCAATAGCCGTGCTAAGCTTAGTGTTTGTTGGCATGACGCATGACGGGAGGCGGCAGCAGATGCTGAACGACGAGATACGTTACCTGCGCAAGCAGACCAACACGCTCAACATACAGCTGGAGACCTTGGGAGATTCCATATCGGCAACAGTGCGAGAACTCAACGACCTCACAGCAGAGAGAGAAAAAGCACGAGACTCTCTCGACTCGCTCAAAGACAAGACTGTGAAGCTAGCAAAGATCGTAAGAGAAGAGATTGACACGAGGGCCGAAGAGATTAAAACGGCCCAGGAACACGAGTTAAACGAGCTGAAGGATCGGATCGAGAAACTTCCCAAAGAGTGTATTTCAAACACCCCACCACCTCAAAAACAGCAACAGCAACAAGCCTACAATGACCCCTACCAATACGACCCCGGGTCGACAGCGTACACAGGCCAGTCGCAAACATCGGGCACGTCGGTACCAGATGCTTGCAAGAATGAAGATGATGATGACATGGTGTCCTGTCGACGGGGAAAAGTGAAGGACGCCTTCAAACACTCATGGAATGCTTACAAGGAGCACGCCTGGGGACACGACGAGTTGATGCCGCTTTCGAAGCGGCCTAAGGACTGGGGCAAGGACGGCACAGGGATGGGACTGTCAATGCTAGACGCGATCTCTACATTGTGGCTGATGGACTTGAAAGATGAGTTCCACGAAGTGCGCAAATGGGTGGCAACAGAACTGGACCTAGATCAGAATTACCCGACTAGCGCCTTTGAGGTGACCATCAGGATGGTAGGCGGAATGCTGTCGGCGTACGAACTGAGCGGTGAGAAGCATCAGGAGTTCATCACTAAGGCGACCGCTTTGGCTGACAGGGTCCTGTGGGCCTATAACACTTCATCTGGCATCCCGCACGCCACCATCAACCTCATGACTCACACACACAACAACCCCCAGTGGACAGGCGGCTCGAGTGTGCTCAGTGAGTTTGGAACTGTCCAATTAGAGCTCCGTACACTGTCATATCACACAGGTATCTTTGTTTCGCAATAGCATGCATCGCAGGCAACGCCGAGTATGACAAGAAAGCAACCTGGATAATGGACATTATCGAGGGCAAGGCGCCCAGCGACATGTTGTGTCCTACCTACTACAACACTGTATGCGGCCACCTAATTACATGTTTCACAGGTTTACAACCGATGGACATCTGATCACGTGACGCTTGGGGCGCTGGGCGATAGCTTCTATGAATACCTGCTGAAACAGTACTTGTTAACAGGCAGATCCGAGAAGAGATATAAAGACATGTATCTCAAATCAGTCCGCGGAATTATGAACAAATTGCTAAAGAAGTCAACACCAGGTGGCCAGGCGTATGTGGCTGAGTTCAAGCGAGGCTCGATTTTCAATAAGATGGATCATTTGGCGTGTTTCACAGGCGGCATGTTGGCACTTGGCACCCATCTTATTAAAGACTACGGTCCCGACAGGGCAGATCATCTGAAGGCAGCAGAGGAGTTGGCAGAGACCTGCTACAAGATGTACACCCAGCAGCCCACAGGCATCGCACCAGAGATTGTTGAGTTCCGAGGTGGCACCGACATGTCCTCGTCGCCACGCTCAGCGTATTATCTGCTCCGTCCTGAGGCTGTGGAGACCTTCATGTACTTGTGGAGAGTGACCAAGAAACAGAAATATCGTGACTGGGCATGGGATGTATTTATTCACATAGACAAATGGTGCAAAGTCGACGGTGGGGGGTATGCACCAACACACGCAGCAACACAACCACAACAGGTACTCGGGCCTCCGCAATGTAGGTTTTGTGCCCCCACAGAAGGATGACCTGCAGCAGTCGTTCTGGTTCGCGGAGACGCTGAAGTACTTGTACATCATCTTCAGCGACGATGACTTGTTGGACTTCGACAAGTGGGTGATGAACACAGAGGCACACCCGCTGAAGATACGGAAGCGTGACCCTGCTGATGTATGGGATAAGAAAGATGTGAAGCAACGGGAGAAGGACAAGGCACTTTCGATCGACGAGCGGCTTCGAAAGTACCAGGAACAGTTTGAACGCAGAGCAAATCGTGGAGACAACCGTGGAGCCACGCAACCACAGCCACAGCCACAGCCAGATCAGCCAAAGAATGCCAAAGATGAGGGGACAACTGAATGGTTGCGAGAGCAAGAACGGCTCATTAGAGAATCCCGTGAGAGACACGCTCAGTGGCAGCGCGAGCAGGATGCCAAGTACGAGGCAGAGGATGCAGAGACCCAAAGGCTGAAGAGACTCCAGCAACAGAGGTAAGAACAGCACGTAAATCGTAAGCTTAACATCTTCCCTTTCAAGGGCATGTATCATAGCGCTTCGCGTTATTTATTTTCAAACTGCATAACATGCACCACCCACAGGACAGGGGAGCAACATGGATGCCCAAGACACGCTGTTGCTGACGGAAATCGAGTTTGAGAAGGATATAAAGAGAGACCCTTATGCACTGAAGTATGCAATAAAAGCAAATGACACAACACCCCAGGTACTGGTGGCGGTATTTGCTTTTCAAGCACAACGCCGAAGCAAAGGTTCGCAACCAGCTGTTCGAGAGAGCCTTGCAGTATATCCCTGCATCCTACAAAATATGGTTCGCGTACCTGCAGGAGCGGGTTCACCAGGTGAAGGACAGGCCGCTTGACAACGCAGCTTGGGAAGCCGTGAACAGCACATTCGAGCGTGCCTTGATTTTTATGTCGAAGATGCCCAGGATATGGCAGGAGTACATCCGCTTCCTGATGAAGCAGTACAAGATCACCTCTACGAGACACGCTATCGACAGAGCGCTGCAATCCCTTCCCATCACTCAACACCAGAGCATCTGGAGATCTGCCTTAGAATTTGTAAAGCAGGACTATGTACCTGTAGACACAGCATGCAGGCTGTGGAAGAGGTACCTGCAACTGGAGCCCTACTTGATGGAGGACTACGTGATCTTCTTGAGGAAGCACAAGAAATGGAACGACATCATCAACACCATGATCGCCTCCCTCAACGACACGAAGTTCGTCAGTGTGAAGGGGAAGACGCGACACGAGCTGTGGGTCGAGCTGTGCAAGTTGCTCAGCACCCAAGGGGACGCCTTGAAGCTTGACGACACGAACCTGACGGTGGAGAAGATTATACGGACAGGTATCAAGAAGTTCCCCAACGAAGTGGGGCAGCTGTGGTGCGCCCTTGCAGACTACAACACAAGATGTGGGCATTTCGACAAGGCACGCAGCATCTATGAGGAGGGCATCACCACCGTCTCGACTGTAAAGGATTTCAGCCAGATCTTCGATTCGTACTCTCATTTCGAAGAGGCTCTCTTGTCGGTAAAAATGAAGCAGCTGGAAGAAGGCGAGGAGGAAGACACCACAGATGCCTACACGCGTGCCATGTTGAAGGTGACCCACACTGACTTTGACCTTGCCGAGGAGGTGGACTTCAGACTCGAGAGACTAGAGCACCTAATGCAAAGAAGAGAAGAGCTGCTTAATTCTGTGTTGCTGAGGCAGAACCCGCACAACGTACACGAATGGAAGAAGCGGACTACAATCTTCGCGGATGATGCGGAAAAGGTTGTGAAAACATACACAGCGGCTGTCATGACCGTGAATATCGCGAAGGCCATTGGGAAGCCGCACACATTGTGGACGGGTTTCGCAAAGTGGTACGAGGACAGGGGTGATCTTAAGTCCGCAAGAAGCATCTTGAACAAAGCAGTTGAGGCACCCTTCAAGTCTGTGGATGACCTGGCGTCTGTGTGGTGCGAGTTCGCGGAGATGGAGCTGCGCAACAAGAAGTACAGAAGAGCACTCGATGTCCTGAGACGGGCAACTGCTACGAACTTCACAGGGCCAGGATCATGGAAGAAGGTACCCGGGCAGGCTGTGCAGGACAGGCTGTGGAGGAGCGTGAAGCTGTGGTCGCTGTACGCAGACGTGAACGAGTCGATATGCACAATCAGGGTATGCAAGGGAGACAGCAACAACAACAACAATGACAACAGTCGACAAAGAATGTGTACGACCGTGCCATGTACCTCAAGGTTGCCACGCCGCAGATCGTTATCAACTTTGCAAACTTGATGAAAGGGAACGGCTTCTGGGAGGAAGCCTTTAAAGTCTACCAGCAGGGCGTCTCGCTCTTCCAGTGGCCTCTCGTCAACGACATTTGGCTGGCTTATATCAGCTGCTTTGTGACCAGGTTCAAAGGGAAGAAAGTAGAGAGAACCCGTGACCTCTTCGAACAGTGCGTCAAGGAGTGCCCGAAAGAGTATGCGCATGACACGAAAACACACATTACAGTAAACGGACGCAGTTTTACCTGATGTACGCGAGGTACGAAGAGAGGTGGGGGCTGGCAAGGCAATGCTTGTCGGTATACGACCGAGCGTGTGACAAGGTACCAGAAGATGAGGTGTTGGGGATGTACAGGAGGTACCTGAAGGCAACGAAGAAGTTTTTCGGTGCCATCAAAACGCGTGACGTGTACGAAAAGGCGATAAAGACGCTGAAGGACAAGCACATCCCTGACTTCTGTGTCGAGTACGCAGAGACCGAGCGGGGCTTGGGAGAGATCGAAAGAGCCAGGGGGCTGTACATGCACGGAGCACAGTACGTAGATCCCAGGAAGGAGAACACTTTCTGGCAATCGTGGCATGCGTTCGAAATCAACCACGGTAACGAAGAGACCTTCAAGGACATGCTTAGGGTCAGGCGGTCAGTACAGTCGACCTTCAGTGCGTCCATCGACCTTGCTGCTGCTGCAGAAACTGCAAGGGAAGAGCGCAAGAAGCGGAAAGAAGAGCAGGAAGAAGCGGCAGGCATCAAGCAAGCACCACGTGAGGGTAAGTACAGCGCCAACCCCGACACTGACAAAATCACCTTCGTGGCACAAAGCACGGCTCCTGCAGGGCCCTCTGAGGACGCAGACGCTGCGGAAGCAGAGGAGGTATACTTCTACTTCACTAAACTTTATTTACACCACAGATCGAACTGGAAGAGCGTGCAGTACCTGATGCAGTATTCGGCGATGTGAGAAAGAGAGGGGCACCGCAGGACAGCCAGGTGTGCAAAGAAGAATGAAACACACTAACTAAATTAAAACCGCAGCTCGCAAAAAGGGTTAAACTAGGGGAGTAGTCGCATAGGAAAAAGGGAATGATGATATGATGAGACTTCAACAACCGAACACTGTTCTGACAGTGTAGTGTGCGCCCCACGCAGCGGATGAGGCCGCTGTACCTAACTGATCACATGCTGATGGGTGGGCTAATCACTACTGTTTTTATTTATTCTTGCCTCATATAGTCATTTATGAGGAAATCACAGAGGGAGGGGGATGCCTGGGGATGATGAGAAGACACCAAGAGCTAAGAAGGTAGCAGTGTGGCAGAGGGATGGCGGCAGCAGGACAGCAGCACGTGCGAACCGGAACGGGGCTAGGATACCAACCACAACGACGATATCGACAACAGGCACGCGGTCAACCACCCCACGGGCAACACCTACACCCAGGTCAATGAGGAGCGGGAGCCCTTCCATCAACACAGCCAGGTCGAGGACACCTGTCAACAGTTTTGGCAGAAGTACGTCTTCGACACCTTCGCACACTGGCCACACCTCTGCTGGAAGAACAGCGTCGCCATCCCCTTCTGCAAAACGCCACCAACCTACGATGATCCCCGTGGCAGTCAAGAAGCGTACCCCTCGGATACCCCGCGCCACCATCGGCCGCCAAATGACGTCTGGGGCTTCCTCTAAGATCCCTGGCAACGTGCGCTGCATGATATGTGCCGACACCACTGTGTGGTGTGCTGAGGAGAACGGCAACGTGAGCATACGGGAGAAGGACGGCACGGTGTTCGGGATGACGCAGCGCGGCTCAGGCTCTCCTAAGATCATGTGCATGTTGTTTGTACCTGGTAGTTACGGCAGTGCTAAGGTGCTACTTGGCCAGGCCAACGGAACGATAATGGCTGTGGACGCTGCCAAGGGCGAGAGGCAGAGTGGCGATGTGAAACTTCACGACGGGGCCGTGACGGTGATGAGCATGCTAGGGAACGCAGGCGGCATCGTGACTGGCGGTGAGGATTCGTCTCTGCACTTACTCGACCCCATCACGATGGAGCAATATGGAACTCTCGGGTCGGCACTGGGGTCCGTTACGGCCATAACATGCGGGGGGCGAAAGGTGTTTGTGGGAGGGAGCGGTGGCACCATCCACGTGTGGGACACATCCTTCACAAAAACAGTAGGGAACCTGCCGCTTGGGTCTGCTGTTATCGACCTTGTGCTGAGCGGGAGGTACCTGTGGGTTAGTACTGAGATGGGTGGGTTGCACGTGGTGGATGCCCTCACGTTGACGTGCAGTGCCGTGCTCGAGACAGGCGGCAGGGGGCCAATAAGGATAGTAACATGCTCGAATTCTCTTTACGCTTTCCAGGAATCTGGCAGAGTAACTGTTTGGAACCAGCAGACCTTGGAACTCATGCGTGCCTTTAATTACGGGGCGCCGGGTGGCGTGGGCGCGATGTTGCGCGTGGTGTCGGTGCCGGAAGACATCGAGATCTGGACCTCCAACAAACAAGAAGGTGCCATCAGCACGTGGCGTGACCACGACTACGTGGTCCCCATCTGGTGCGTCGAGGCGATAGACGAGGCACGCGACATAACAAGCGACTCGAAGGCGGAGTTGGAGGTAGTGCGGTACGAGGCACAGGGCAAAGATGCTGAATTTCAGGCAAGGGACGACAGAATATGTATGCTGGAAGCCTCTGAAGAGCAACTGAAAGGGGAGCTCACATCACTGAGGCTGGAACGGGGGAAGGCAACTGAAGTTGAGAGCGACAGGAGAAAGCGCGCAGAGACGGAGCTGGGCGACATCCGCGCAATGATGGTGCAGGTGTACAAGCAACTGCACCCGGAGCACACGCACCAGCCGCATTACGGGCTAGCTGATATTAGAAACATGCTTGCCACAATGATGGCCACCGCCAGCAGGGCAACAGAGGCAGAGCAGGAGCTGAGCAACACGGCAGCTGAGGTGACTGCGTTGATGGCGTCGAATGCCGAACTATCGGCAAGGCTGACAGACGCACAGCACAAGCGGGCAGAGCACACCGACGAGGAGTACCATGAGCTCGAAGAGCAGCTCAGGAACGCGATAAATAGGCAGCTGCAACAGCAAGAGAAGGCAGCTGAGGTTGAGGCACGCTACGCTGCTATAAACGACAAGGACCGCGCCATGAACGACAAGGACCGTGCGTTGCGTGCGCGTGAGAACGAGTTGAACACTTCCCTGCGCGACATCGAAAACCGTGAGCGCGACATCTACGTGCGGGAGCTGGACATCAACGAGAAAGAGATGGACCTCAGGAGCACGGAGTCACGTGCGCTGACGTCGCTCAACAGCGCGAACACAGTACTCGAGGACCTTAGGAACGAGAATGCAAGCCTCAAGGAGCAGGTCGCAGCTCTAATGCAGCAGATACAAGAACACGAAGAGGTCGAGGAGCTGCGGACAGACGTGGCTGTGATGATGACTGAGCTTGAGAGGCAGAAGAGTGAGCTCTTTCAGGTACAACAGGTGGGGGGGTAACAATTGAGATAACAACAGGAACGAGAGAAAAATCAAACGCTGGAAGAGGAAAAGGAGCAGCTGTTGTCAAACAGCAATCTGCACGCCGAGGCTGCTGTGGCGTCGCTGAGGGAGGAGAACGAACAGTATGCAGCGGAGATGGAGAGGCTGAACACGTTCGTGAAAGAAGCTGGGGTGTGTTGCAATGGGGGGGGTAAGAAAAAAAATACAATGGTAACTCCTGTCGTTTTGGTAGCACAAATAATACAAGTTTATCATCAATTAACCACATAAAACAGGACGCACTGGAAAAACAAAAAATCATAGAACTGGAAAGGGATCAAAAGGTGAACGAGGAGATGGAAACCGTGCAACAAGAACGACGGGAAGTGGAGGCGAGACTGGTACGCGACAAGGAGGCTGCAGCCGCAGAGGTAATGACCCCCCTTTTTTTTTTACACATAAGAAAACCACAAACAGATAACAACGTTAAATGAGAAAGTAAACAGTTTAACAGAAGAGATAGAGAAGGG
The DNA here is from genome assembly GCA_964019335.1 of Diplonema japonicum. Taxonomy (NCBI): domain Eukaryota; phylum Euglenozoa; class Diplonemea; order Diplonemida; family Diplonemidae; genus Diplonema; species Diplonema japonicum. Next base: position 507,025 of record OZ025661.1, on the reverse strand, counting down.
AAAAAAGGGTGCTATGTATGTGTTGACACAAACGAGGAGGCAATCGCCATTTTTTTTTTTTTTTTTTTTCACAACAGATACGAGGAAAAATATGCAGAGCTTGAAGCTGCGAAGGCAAAAGGCGAGGAAGAGCTACTGGGCGAAATTGCAAATTTGAAAACGAAAATAGGTGGCATGGAGGTAAGGGGGAATGTGATGGAAGATGAGATACGAGAGTGGAAAGAAGGGAAAGAGAGAAGCGAAGGGAGATTACGGGAACTAGAGCTGCGGTGTTTGGAGCTGGAGAGCGCATCGTCTGCAAATGGAAACATTGAAGAAGACCCAGCGCTAAAGGAGCGTGTGACCCTTCTTGAGGATGACAAGCAACGCCTCAAAGAAATGCTTGAAAAGCTCAAAGCAGTCCAGAAAAAGGCAAATGAGCAACTGCGTGCAATGGGCCAACAGCTCGAAGAGAAGGACCGCTGCATCTCGGACCTCATAGCAGAGCAACACACATAGTTGCGTGTATTTAGACCCCCCCCCCCCCCCCCCCCTCTTTCTTCACCAGATCGAGAATAGATGCCTGCTGCAGGCCGTGTAGATCGCAATTTTTGTTCAGTTTTTTTTTTTGTTCCAAAAAAACGTGAGGGAAGGGAGTGAAATGCATGGGAATTTTTGTTCATTCTTTTTTTTTAAAAAAAAAAAGAGAGAAAAAGGGGTGTTGCAGTTTGAGAAAGGATTTCATTTTTTTTTGTCTTTCCCCCTTTACATCATGGCCCGACATTGGAGGGCCAAAGATTATTAGTTGAAAATTTGGTAGTTTGTAATACCCAATCACTGCCTCTCGATTTTTTTTTCTTCTAAATCCGTTTTATAATCCATGTCACCCTTTCGCGTCCGGCTCTTATTTTTTAGACTTCCTAAATTTAAAAAAAAAAAGGGATCTTTTGCCACCTGATGTGCAGCATTGTATATTTTTTTGTTTCTTACCCCCCCCCCCCCCCCCCAACCGGGAAACTAAACCTCAACACAAAAAAAAAAGGAGGGAAGCGAACCAAAGAAGAAAGAAAAAAAAAAAATACAATGACCGAATCACCTGAAGAGGCGGCAAGGAAAAAGGCGAAGGAGGACGTGGCGGAGCTGCGGTCGATACCCGAGAACAAAATGTGTTTTGACTGTCCTGCGAAGAACCCCACATGGCTGAGTCTGACTTACGGGATCTTCATTTGTCAGGACTGCAGTGGGACCCACAGGGGTATGGGTGTGCATATTTCATTTGTGAGGAGTGCGGTTCTGGATGGGATAGAACCTGACCAGGCACAGAGGATGAAGCTCGGGGGCAACGGACCTGCGAGAAAATACTTCAGAGCACACGGCATCTGCGATGTAAAAAACAAGTACACATCCCTCGCAGCGGCACAGTACAAAAAGCAGCTTGACAACTTATGCAAAGGGAAGGGATCGACTTGGGAGTCCATCCGGCCTGAGAGCCCGGGGAACTCGGAATCAGCATCACCCACATCAACGACACCTGTTGTGGAATCACCTACCTGTGCGTCACCTGTGATGCTCCAGTCCTCCTCACCTTCCCAGCCCCGCCGCCCCAACCTCGCATCAAAGAAGAAGAAGTCCGGTATCGGTGGTGCCAAGAAGGTCGATGCAGGGACCGTAAAACTTGCTACCAAAGACACCGCTGTCCCGGAAGGTTTCCTCCCGGAGCCCAAGAAGGAGATTGTCAAGGACGAGCCCATCGATCTGACACAGCAGGCGAAGGAGAGGGAAGCCGCCCTGTCTGCGTCATCTGACCCCTATGCAAACATGGTGTGGTTTAAAAAAAAAAAAAGAAGAAGAAGAAATCCACCACAGAACTCGCCTAGCGAAAAGACTTCCGGCGGCAAGTCGTACGAGGCGACGACCACCGACTACGCTGCTACCTATGAAGCACCCGCCAACAAGGGGCGGTATGTAGCGGGAAATGAGAGGGGAAAAAAAAACAAAAAAAAAAAAAAAAAAAAAAAAAAAAAACACGTAAATCAGATTCTACGGCATCGGATCTGGGGGTGGCGGCTCTGCCGGCGAAGAGCCCACAGCCCCTTCCACTGCTTCCCACGTGGTATCTATTGAATAAAGAAAAAAAAGTTTTTAAAAAAAAAAATACAGCCCATGCCTGCTAAGGTTGGCGGTGGTCCTGACTACAGTGGCTTTGGGTCAGCTCCCGCAAAGGACCCCTCAGGGGGTGGTGGGGTTGATGTCTCGGACGCGTTGTACACAGCAGGGGAGAAGGTATTGAGGGATTCTTTTTTTCGTTTTACAAAATTGGAAAAAAAAAAAAAAAAGTTTTCGAAAGCAAAAGACTGGTTTGGTGTAAAGTCTGAGGCGATGGGGGGAAAGATTAAGGTATGGGGAAGGTGCTAATAATAAGGAGACAAAAAAAAAACCCTCAGAACTTCTTGGATGAGCTGTAAGCCTTTTACCTGTAAAGGTCTGCTCAATGGCGAATACATACAAACGAACTCTTTTTGTCCCCTCTTTCAATTTTTTTTTATTAAATACTGTTTTCTTTTCCCCGTTTTTTCTTTTTTTTTACATCCTTCCCACCCCACCCCTGTGCGCAGGGCTTGTGGATCTCCAGTGGAGTGGGGCAATAAGAAAAATTCAAAAAGATTGCCCCCTTGTTTTATTTTTCCTATTCTCTCTTCTTAGTGCTGTATTTGTCAAAACTTTTCCACCCCCCCCCCTTTTTTTCTCTTTTTTTTGTTCACTCACCCTTGTCCACCCCTACCCACGGTGAACTTTTCCACCCCCCTTTTTTCTTCTTTTTCCACTTTGTTTTCCCCCAATAACACAACAAAAAAAGGAGGTGTAAAAAAAATGAGAGGGTAAAAAAAAAAACGGCAATAGTCAAAGAGATTTTTTTTGAACGGAAGGGAAAAAAAACAGAAATTTAATACAGAATTATTAAAAAAAGAACTTATTGAGATACCCCCCCCCCCCCCCCCCCACCCACTTTCTACCCAACAAACTTTCCCTGAAGGTGAGGATAAAAGAGAAAAAAAAAATAAAACTTTTTTCTTTGGGAAGGAGGGAGTGCGTGTGTGTTCTTTTTGTCCCCCCCCCTCTTTTTTTCTTCTCTTTTTATTCCTTCAGCTACCGCTCCCCCCCCCCCCCCCCCCCTCCCTCTTTTCCCTTCCGGAAACCTTGCAAGATAAGAGATCACCAAGGGAGAGCAAAGGAAAGAGAACACACCGCATGGGGGGGGGGGGGGGGACTTGATGAGAAGAGAACATGAAACACATAGTACGACCCGCACCCCCTGTTTGCGTGCGCCCCCAGACTGATTGCCATGCCCCTCCACCCCTCCCGCACATCTTCCCTTCTGATGTTTATGTCTTTCTTTTTTTTTTTTTTACTCCTTTTTATTCCCTTTGAAATGACACTGTCACACAGGAGGCCATGTTCCAGAGAAGGCCGCGTAACGGGGGTGCTGTGCCGCCAAGGACGGTGGACCTGTCTTCTCTGAAGGAAGAGAAGCAAGATGCGGTGTTTGTCTGCCCGAGGTTCGCACCGCAGCGAACAAACGGAGAGGCCTTGATGCTAGATATCGGGGACAAGGGAGAGCTCACCCTGCACACCAGGACGGAAACCCACGACGGCAGAGCAGACCAGGAAGAGCGGAAGTACAAGTACGCCAACGTCTTCGGCATGCAAACGAAAGAGGACGAGCTCTTCAAATCCTTGTGGAACGAGGCGTCGCCCAAGCTCCGAGAGGGGTACAACGCCACCATCCTATGCTACGGGCAGACAGGGTCGGGGAAGACACACACTGTGTCCAACATGCTGCCACGCGCCACGCAAGCATGCTTCGACTGGGCAGAGGAACTTGAAAAACAACCAGGTGCCTCCCTCAAAATCGAAATTTCGTACCTGCAGATTTACCTTGACTCTGTGTACGACCTGCTAGGCGGTGGGAAGGACTCCAAACACGGCGATGCGCTCAACGTGAAGAACAAGGGGATGGACTCCCTTCCGAAGAAGTACATCACCATCAAAACGGCAGCGGAGGCTGTACAGCTGGTGAAGAAAGGCAACAGGTGGCGTGCCACCAACGCACACGCGCTCAACGACCGTTCCTCGCGTTCCCACACAATGTACTTCCTCACCATCACGAAGCGAGGCGGCGACGGTGCGGACATCCAATCCACGCTGCTCATAGTGGATCTCGCTGGAAGCGAGCGTGCACACAGAACCAAAGCTTCGGGTTCCGTGTTCGAAGAAGGTAAGGCCATCAACATGGCGCTCACCACTCTGGGCAGGGTAATGGAAGGTCTTTCAAAGAACGACAAAGTGATCCCCTTCCGAGAGAACATCCTCACCATGTACTTGAAGGAGACCCTCACCAACTCCTTCTTCGCGCTCATCTGCTGCTGTTCCTCTGACCGCAGCGACGAAGACGAGACGCGGTGCACGTTGAAGTTCGGTTCCGTTGCTAAGAACGTGCAGATCACGAGGCAGGCGAACGAGCTCATGAAACAGCGTGCTGTGGCAAAGGAGAAGAAAATCGTCTTCGAGCAGACGATCGCCAATCTGAACGAGACACATCAGACTGAGATTACCTCTTTGGAGAAGCAGATCAGCGAGAACAGAAATAAGGAGCGGCAATGGAAGAAAGAGGCGCAGACCATCAAGAGCCAGCTGGAAAACGAAAAGTCCAATCTAAAGGCCGTGGAAGACGACCTGTCGTCGCTGGCGAAGGAACTGAAGCAGAAGGAGGACGAGGCGATGATGTCGATGGCTAACCTGAACGAGGTCCGCGGGCAGTACGACGTGCTGCAGGAGGAGATCAAGAGGGAGCACCAACTACGTGAAGCAACAGAAAACGAGCGAATCAGGCTGGAAAGATCTCTTCAGGAAGACATTAGAAAAGCGCAAGAGGACAAGGAGAGATTGGAAGCGACCTTGCAAGGAGACATTGAGAGAGTAGAACGAGAAAGGATACGCCTCGAGACAGACATACGAGGTGTGCAGGAGGAAAAGGAGTCTTTGGAACAGGCACTTGAGGAAGATTCCAGGAAGGCAAAAAAAGAACGCGCGCAACTTGAGGCAAACATCAGAGCGGCACAGGAGGACAGGGAGAAGTTGGAGCACGAGCTGCAGACAGACGTGAAGAGAGCTAAACAGGAGAAGGAAACGCTTGAGCGAGAGATCCTGCGGTTGCAGAACGACAAGGCTCGCATGGAGAAGGCCCTTGAGGAAGACAAGACGAGAGCACAGCACGACAGAGAACTCCTCGAAGAGAGCATCAGACAAACGCAAGACGAAAAGATTCTTATGGAGAAGAAACTCCACGCCGAGGCAAGACAAGCACAGGAAGAACGGGCGTTTTTGGAGGAGAGCATCCATAGAGTGAAGGAAGATAAGGCTTACTTAGAAACAACACTCCAAGCCGATGCTGAACGGGCCAGGGAAGAGCGGACACGTCTTGAAGAGGATATCAGAAGGACACAAGAAGACAAAAGCCAATTGGAGAGAACCCTTCACACCGAAACCATGCGCGCCACCGAGGAGAGGGAACAGCTGGAAGATGCTATTAGAAAAGTGCAAGATGACAAGGACTCTATGGGGAGGCAGCTTCAAGCTGATATGATGAAGGCGCAACACGAGAAGGAACTCTTGGAGAAGACGTTGCAGGCCGATATCAAGAAGGCCACGGAGCAGTCCCGTAGGCTGGAGCAGCAGTTGACTGACAACACGGAAGCCCTGCAGCGTACAACGCAAAAGTCACGCGTGGCAGAGAACGACTTGGCCGAGAGGCGTGCTGAGCTGCGAGACATCAAGAACGAGCTGGAGACAGCGATTCAAGGCAGGGACGAACTGAGACAAAAAGAAGAGACCCTCACACACGAGATCGGCACCTTGGCAGAACAAGTCGAAGACATGGCTACAGAGCTAAAAGAAACCGACCTCGTGAAGAAGCAGCTGGTGGCGAATCTGCGAGTTGTTGAGAAGGAGCTGGCCGAGAAGGATGCAGACCTAGAGCGTGTGTTGGTAGCGACGCACGCACTGAAATCGGAGAAAGAGGCAATGCGCTACGATCGTGACGAGGCCAAAAAGGTGGCAGACAAATACCAAAAACTGGCCCAAGAACGAGAGACGCAAGCGAAGGAGCTACAGAGAGAGGCAGAACTGATCGAAAGGAAGGCAGATGAAGAGGCACAGCACGTGAGGCAACTGAAGCGCAAGCTGCAGTCAGCAGAGGAAGTGAAGGAGACAGCGCACTCCGAGATCATTTATCTCGAAGAAGGTTTAAGGCAAGCAGAGGAGCGGGCAACAAGCGCAGAGTCTGCCGTGAATGGAAAGAATGCTAAGATACTTGAATTAGAGAAAGTGCTGCAGAAGGAGAAGAAGATGCGCAAGGAAGAGAACACACAGCTGCACCGCGAGATCGAAGAGGTACGTGACAGGCAGGCTGCAGAGTCGAAGAAGCGTTCAGAGCTGCAGCAGAAGAACGAGCTGCTGAAGGCGAAGCTGGCGCAGGTGACTGCCTCCGCTGCTAACTGGAAGCAGGAGGCTGAGATCAGCGCAGTAGAGAAGGATGACACTCAGATGGCCTTCGAGAACTTGCAGTACGATATGAAGGAGAAAGAGTGCAGCTTGCAAGAAATCAAAAAGAAGGCCTTCAAGATCGAAGAGCACTCGATGGACATGGAAGTACAGCTGGCAAAGCTCGCCAGCGAAGGCGAGACCCGGCAGCAGGTCGAGGAACAAAACGAAAAGCTACAAGTGAAGCTCAAAGCGACATCTGCGAAACGGCATGAAGAGGAAGAAGAGCACAAGAGGGTGCAGCGGCAAATGGAAGAAACACTCTCGGAAGCACTGTGTGAGAGGGACTCCCTGCGTGGCTCGCGGAGCGAAGTCATTGAACTGCGCAAGCAGCTTGAAGAGTTACAGGCTGCCTACCTGCAGCAAGTTCAGGAAACCGCAGCAGCAAAAGCCGAACAGGAGAAACTCTTGAGACGCCTCGAAGAAGCAGAAGGTGAGATGGCCGCGGAGAAAGAACTGGCTTGCAACTTGAAAGATGAGCTGCAAAAACTGCAAGACGAGCTGGAAGTAGCAGTCTCATTGGATATGAAGGAGCATCTGGAGGTATGCACCGCGACACATGGCACGACACTGCACAGAACGAGGTGGAGCTGACGAAGGAGCAGCTGCAGAACTCAATCGACACGATAGCTGAGGTACTGCACACAACAACAACACAACACACAACAGATGGAACGAGAGCTGCAGATCCTCGCTGACAGACACGAGACTGCTGTGATGCTGTCAGAGGCTCAGACCAAGAAGTGCGGACAGCTGTCAACTGAATGCAAGACAAGCGTCCACGACCTGCAGCAGGCACGTACCGAGTTGGAGGAAAACACCAAACGTGTCAGCGATCTCCGTGCCGCGCAGAGAAAAATACTTATCGAGAAGAACAGGCTGACGAAGAACTACGAGGGGTTGAAGTCGCGCAGCAAAGACGTTCAAGGGAAGGAGAAAGAGCTGAAAATGCTGAGCACTTTCAAGAACAGGGCATCGAACATGGAGAGGAAGGCCAAGGGTCTTGAAGGCAAGCAGCAGAGGCTTATTGAAGGGCAGAAGATGGAGGTGGCGGCAAACAGGAAGCTGAACATGGAGCTGGCCAAGAAGAACAAAGAGATCCGTTCAGCAGAGGCGAAGTACAGGAAGGACCTGGCGAAGAAAAAAAGCGAGAAGGAAAGGGCAGAGGCAAGGGCGACATTATTGGAGGAGAAGCTGAATAGTTACAAAAGAGACTTGGAGAAGAAGACAGGGACGGTGAAAGAAATGAGCGACAGGGTGCGCGAGACAGAGAAGGAGGCATACCTGCTGAAGCACATCCTAGACCAGAAGGAAAGCGGGGAACTTGCGAAGAAAGGAATAGGGTTGGGCATTGGACAGAGGTTCAGCACGAGCCCTGGGAACAGCTTCTTGGGAGCTTCTCGTTTGTCACTGTCGACAAGCAGGGCGTCCATGCGGTCTCCTTCAAGGTCGCCATCACCAGGAGGTGCAAGGTCCCCTGTACCAAGGAAATTCGCTGCCTCTCCTGCAGAGACAGGTGTAGTTAAAGCTCCCGTGAGGCGCGCAATCCACGCTGCAGGCAGGGTGTCCTATGGCCGTCCAGTGCAGACATCGTCTTTCTCAGCCTCTCCAACTCGTTCTCCTTCTCCTTACAAATCATCCCATGTGCCCTCACCCTCTCCAAGCACCCACCGCTCCTTCGCCTCCTCAATGTAAGCACAGGAGCCTCGGCCCGTGTAGTTAAATAGAAAGTAGTGGAGACGTCGCAGGGGAAAAAACAAAAAAAAATAATAAATAAAATAAAATATCCCTCTCGTGTGTACAGCTCTTTTTTTTTTTTCTTTGAATTTAATTTTTGTTTTTGTACTTTCCTATCCCCTTGAGGGGAGCGACGTATGGACACTGCGTCCTCGTTATTGTTATTAGAATTGAAAAGAGAGGGAGAGGGTGAGGGAGTAAAATCGTTCTTTTCTCGTTAGCTTTGAAAAGAGGATAGACAATAGAAAGAGAAGGGGGGGGGAAAAATAATATGTATTATAATAACACCCGTGACCTGCTGTATGTTTCACGTTACTCTCACTTTAAAGTCTTTCTATCCTTTTCTGCCATCCTTTTCTTTTTTTCTTCTTTTTATTGTGTGAAAAAAAAGGAGTTCCTCGCACCTAACTCTTGAGCACCGTGCCAATCTACGTGGTTGACAGTTCCCTTCTCTCTTTTTTTTTTTTTTTTCCTTCTTAAGGAGGGTGTGAAGAAGCCATCTGCTTCTATCTTTTCTGGGAGAGAAAAGAAGGAGGAGGGGGTAAATATTCTTATCTTGATTGCTTGTTTTCCGAAACCGCACAACACCCTGATCTTCCCTCCCCCTTTTTTATTTTTCTTCTTCTTTAGGTGTGCGAAGAAGTGTGGAGATATGAGATGGGGGGGGGGGGGGGACCTTTCTGTTCTCCATATGTATCTCCCTCCCCCTCCCTCTTTTTTATTCCATCCCTTTCATTGTAATGTACGTGTGCAGCACGAGGCCTTGTTAGTCTTTCTTTATCTTTTTTATTTTGAAAATCGTTTGCTCCCTTTCCTATCATTCTGAATTTTTCTTTCTTAACCGCCCCCCTCCCCCCAGAAAATCGAGGAATTTAAGAGGGAAAAGAAAAAAAAGAAAAAAAATGGCATCAACAACAGCAATGCAATATTTAAACCCGAACGGGGCCTCCGTCCAGGGCAGGGCCGCCATGCACTTCAGCATCAGCGGGGCGAAAGGTCTGATGAATGTTTTGAGGACGAACCTGGGCCCGATGGGCACCATGAAGATGTTGGTGGGGGGTGCGGGGCAGATCAAGATGACGAAGGACGGAAGCGTGCTGCTTGGTGAGATGCAGATACAGCACCCGACAGCCGCTCTCATTGCAAGGGCGTCCACGGCCATGGACGACGAGACAGGCGACGGCACCACCAGCACCGTGATCATGATCGGCGAGGCGCTGACGCATGCGGATGAACTTGTCGCCGAGGGCATCCACCCCCGTACCATTGCTGAGGGGTTCGACCTTGCCGCCAACGAGGCCATCAAGTTCCTCGAATCCAGAAAGATCCCCATCACCCCCGAGAACGAGAGGGAGATGCTTGACACCATCGCCAGGTCGTCCCTCTCCACCAAGATCCAGCCGGAGCTCGTCGAGAAGCTCGCAGTCAACATCGTTGATGCCGTGCTCACCATCCGCAGGCCCGAGGAGCAGATCGACCTCCACATGGTCGAGATCATGCACATGAAGCACAAGCTCGGTTCCGAGACCAAGTTCATCCCCGGCCTCGTGCTCGACCACGGTGGCAGGCACCCCGAGATGCCCAGGTACGTCGAGAACTGCTACATCCTCACCTGCAACGTGTCCCTCGAGTACGAGAAGTCTGAACTCAACTCCGGATTCTACTACAAAACAGCGGACCAGAAGGAGGCCATGGCCAACGCCGAGCGCAAGACCGTCGACTCCCGCTGCCACGCCATCGTCGAGCTGAAGAACAAGCTGTGCCCTGAGGGCTCCGGCAAAAATCTTGTCGTGATCAACCAGAAGGGAATTGACCCCATGTCCCTGGACATCCTGGCGAGGAACGGCATTCTGGGGCTCCGCAGGGCCAAGAGGAGGAACATGGAGAGGATCGCCCTGTGCTGCGGTGGGGAGGCCGTCAACCACTTCGACGATCTGAACGAGTCGCACTTGGGGTGGGCCGAGTTGGTGCACGAACACGTGCTGGGTATGCTTTACTTGTTAACAGTACAGAACAACAGGTGACGAGAAGTACACGTTCATCGAGAAGCCGAAGACTCCCCTTTCGGGGACCATCCTGCTGAAGGGTATGAAAGGGCATGGGCATGGGGTGACACTGCACAGGACCCAACGACCACACCATCGCTCAGATCAAGGAAGCTGTGAGGGATGGGCTGAGGGCAGTGAGGAACGCGATCGAGGACGGGTGTGTGGTGGCGGGTGCTGGGGACTTCGAGTCGGCGTGCAAGGTGCACCTGGACCACTTCGCTGACAAGGAGGAGGTGAAGAACGAGCTCACCCCCTGTGTGAAGGCCTTCGGTGACGCCCTCATGGGTGTGCCCAAGGTGCTGGCGGAGAGCGCAGCTGAGGGCGGTGCTGCCCCCGCTCTTAGGCACACTCTCCTCAGGAACCAGAGGGAGGGCTATGGTACCGAGAGCCGCTTTGGCCTGGACCTGGAGTCGGGTTGCGTGACTGACCCTGTTGCCGCTGGTGTTGTTGACAACTTCAGGGTGAAGAGACAGCAGCTGGAAGCTACGTATGATGGAAAAAAAAAAAAAAAAAAAAAAAAAAAAAAAAAAAAAAAACAGTGCCGTGATTGCGACTCAGCTTCTCCTCATCGATGAAGTTATGAAGGCTGGTGGCCGAGGGGCCAAGGAATAGGTGTAGGACAATTTTTTACTGGAACTGAAACTGCTTCTTTTTTTTTTTTTTTTTTTTTGTTTAGATTTTCAAAATAATGAAAGAAATAATTTGCTTGAAAAAAAAAAAGATCAAGAAAAAAAATGGATTTTTTACTTTACGCCCCCCCCCCCTTTTTTTTCTGCTAAGAAGTATTACTGTTAAACACAAACCGTTCCTTTTTTTTTTCTTCCGCTGAGAAAATGAGGGAAATTATGATCACTGGACTGCAACGAAGATTTCTTAATTACCCCCGCCCTGTGCGCCCAAAGCTTTTTATTTTATTTTATTTTCTTACCCCCTTGCCCTCTATTTTTGATTTTTGTTAGTGTTTCTTTTATCAATAGTACCTCTTTTTCCTTTCACACGCACCCACACCTCCCCCAAGCCCTTTACTCCCTTCATTTACTTTTTTCATTTCTTTTTCACACCCCACCCAGTTTTTTTTTTTGGGGGCCGTCCGACGCTCCCTTTCTTCTTTTTAGGTCTCCCGTCTCTTCCCTCCCTGTCCACTTAGATTTTACTCAAAATACTTTTTTTTTCTTCTTCTTTTCACTCGTTCCTTTTTTTTTTTCTTCCTCATTTTTTTCTCTTTTTTTTCAACCCCCCCCGTTACTCTTTTTATTTTATTTTTCACTTGTTTAGTTTTACCACAACCTTTTTTGTTTCAAAAAAAAAAAACAACTTAAAAAAAAAAAAACCACTCAAGGGAGGGGGGAGGGGGAGGGGAAGAGTAGCAAAAAAAAAAAAAAAAAAAAATGTGGCAAGCATTACTGATGGTGGCTGTTTTCTTTTTAGCCAGTGGTACGGTGATGGTGGCGGTGGTGAGGATATTTCTGTTGAAAAGCTCAAGAGAGGCACCGGTGTTCAGACTAAACCCGGTTCACGGCAGAATCGAACAATCCAACGAAGCAGAAACATGCGAATGGCTGATGCCTGTGGTGGAGCAACTAAAACATGTTTACCTGGACCAGCTAGGCGACACACGTTTGGCCGCACTCCTGGAGGGCAAAGTCCAGAAAATGTTCCCAAAAGGTGGGAAATTCACAATCAAAGAATTCCAACTAGGAGGGGAGATACCATCCTTGGGCGACATTACAGTCACAGGCTGCGACGACGGCAGCGTCATTTTCAACTCAAAAATGACATACGGAGGAGAAGATGGAGAAGGGGATCTAGGCTTCATATGCTCTGCAGACTACCCGATAGGTGTGAATGGTGTAGGCCATGTGGTGATACCGGTTGAGCTAAGTGTGTCGGATGTACGCATTGACCTGCCTTTAAGGTTGAAGTGGGGCACACACATGGATACTCATCAGTTTGCATTCACACTGCCTACGCCACCTGTGCTCACGGCAACCACGAACCTCACTTTAGGCAAGCACCCGAAGTCGCTGGATGCCGTGAAGATCACCAACATCACGTACACCATTCTCAGCCGTATCGTCGATTCGTTTGTTCACCCCAACCACCTCCGCTGGAGTGTGCCGTTGTACCACTTCACCTGCCAGCACAACTCCATTCGACGGGAGGACAGCCTTCCCCATGTCTACCCCGCTTCGCTCCGACGCAGACGGCCTTTTATGTAGATGTATATTGTTTTCAAATTGTGTTCCTTTTTTTTTTTTTTTCTTTTTTTTTTTCATTCACATTCAGGCAAAAATGAGTGTTGAAGAGATGGACTTTGCGGTGACAATCCGCTCTGGGTTCCGTGTTGCCATGAAGAGATGGACGCTCAGCACGGACTCGGAGTGCAGGCGTATGTTCTGCTACCCCGGGTGGTTGGACAACGCAGGGTCATTCGACAACCTGGGGCCGATCCTCGCACGGGGGGGGTATGACGTCATTGCAGTTGACCCCCCTGGATGCGGGCTGACGCAGCACCTCCCTGCGTACAGTACTTACAACGATTTTGAAGAGGTGGCAATGGTGCCGGACATTTTGCATGCGATTGGGTGGGATAGCAAGCCTTGCACCATTGTGGGGCACTCGCGGGGTGGTGGTATTGCCCTCGCCTGCGCAGCAGCCTTCCCCGAGTTGTTCAGCACTGCTGTCGTGTGCGAGTCGAAGATGCTGTCCCTCAGCGGGGTGTGGTACCACAACGTGTTCACATCCCCAGCAGACACCCTGAAGCTGTCAAGGGAACAAGACATGAGGAACTCTGCCAAGGAGCCTAAAGTGTTCGACTCCTTCGAAGCGCTGGTGATGCACAATTACAAGAACCCTATCTTCCCCAAATCGAAGGCCACCTCCACCAACATCGCCAAAAGACACGCCAAGCAACTCTCTAACGGTAAGTGGACCTTCACACACGATGTACGTACCTACGGTCAGAAACAAAAGGCGCATCTTTCCATCCAGCAGAACGAAGACCTCATGCGTGCTGTGAAGTGCCCTGTGCTGCTTATCCTGGCGGCGAACAATTTCGACAACACCAAGTGGCCTCGTAAGGCGAGGCAGGTTGTGGAGGAGAGCATGGAGGCGCGGAGGGGTGCCATCAACAACCTTAAAATTGTGACACTTCGTGAAGGCACCCGCCACCATGTGCACTCCGACGACCCCGAGCAGGTGGCGTCTGTGATGCTACCTTTCCTTGAGAACAGCCTCCCCCCTGTGGTCCCTTCGTCAAGGTCGAAGTTGTAAGCAACGAAAGTTGAAGTTAGAAGGAAGGTCATGTTGAGCAAACCATGCGACATCCCTCCTCCCACGTACACGTGTTTTTTCTTTCGTTTTTTGTTTTTTAGGCGATCCTGTCACTGCAGGTTCCTTCAAAGACATCTTTTTTTTGTTTGGTGAGTCGTTGCGAGCACTTCTCTATCTTGATTTTTTCTCTCTCTTTTTTATCCCTTGCTGAGGTAGTTGGAGACGACACTAGGCCATGAGCGCGAGAAAAAAAAAAGAAAAAAAATGCAAACATAAAGCTGAAAAGGTAAAGCAGTGTTAACTTACCGGGAGAAGGCTTTGCCATTAGGGGTAGGGGGTCACTGACAAAAATGTGGAAAGAGGGGGAAGGGGGGGGGGTATGTTTTTTTTCACCCCCTTTTCGTTCCAACACATACTTACGTGGGGGGGAAAAAAAGGGACTGGCCATTATTGTCCCCCCCCCCCCCCCCCTGCTCCCACACCTTTTTGTTTTTTCCCCCCCCTTTATTTTTTTCGACGTACCCAATAATAATCAACCATAAAAAAATTAAAAAAAAGGTGCGGGTCTCGGGGAGGGAGACTTAGGGGGGGAAAAAAAGAAGGGGCACAAAAAAAAAAAAGTCTTTTAGAGGAAGAAGAAGGAGAAAAAAAAATGTTACCAATGAACAGTGGGTCGGAGGGGCTGCCATCTGGGTCAGTCGGACCGAGGTGTGCACACAGGGGGAACAAAACACACAAACGACACCACCACACACACACACACACACATACACACACAGATTGCCCGAATATTTCAGGAGGATGGTGATTTTGAACCAGATGGATTTCGACTTGGCCTTGGCTCAAATGATGTACCTTATCATTTCACCAGAACGGGCCTTCAGAGAGGCAAAGAACCGAAAATTAACAAAGAACCATTGGGCGAGGGACGACCCGGCCTTCCTGGTATTGGTTGTGAGACAAATTCTCCTTATTTGCACCTCATATTTCCTGTGTATTGGGGTGCCTTTGGGCCTTCCTTTCACCAGCTTCCTTAAGCTAGTAGCGTATCAAATAGGGGTCAACTTCCTGGCGTTAGGGCTTATTCTCTCTACTCTGTTCTGGTTTATTATAAACAAGTACCTGCACGGGAAGGGCCAGATGCACGAGGTCAGGCAGCCGATGGAATGGCAGTATGCCTTTGACGTGCACTGCAATGCGTATTTCACGATGATTATGATGTGGTATGCAGTGGGGGAGAAAAAAAAAAAAAAAAAAAAAAAAAAAAAAAAAAAGTGGTGTTACTCAAATTTTCCTTCTCCCTTGGCTGCTGTCAGAAACGTTCCTTGCACGGTATGGCTTGTAAGAAAAAGAAACAATATTGACAGAGTGCTTGCCAATGCCATTTATTCCCTCTCCTTTTCGAAGTATTTTTACGTGACGTTTAGGGGTTATGTTGGTGTGTTTCAAGGGGAAAAAAAAAAAAAAAAAAAAAAAAAAAAAAACCCAGAACTTCCATTCCTTGAGAGCCAAGAATATTTCCTGTATCCAGTCTTCTTCATTGCATTGTGGTTTGTTCTCACGTTGGTGACGGTATGAAATAGAAGAGGGAAAAAAAAAAGAGAAAAAAAAAACAGACATTCAATATGACCTCGTGGGTTATAAATGGTTGGATAGCTAGTGCCTAAGGATGTGTTGGGTGGGGGGGGGGGAGAAAAGTACATAGAAAAAACTTTTGAGGAGGGGGGAAAAAAAATAGTTGAGAAATAAAGAAGAAAAAAAAAGAAAGAGAGAAGGTGTGTCTTTTTGTTTTTTTTTATTCTTTTGTTTTTTGCAGTGTTTCTTTTCCTTTTTTTTCCTTAAAAAAGGAAGGAAGAGGAGGGAAAAAAGGGGGGTCATTTTTTTTATTTCCATCCATTTCTCACCCTATTCTAAGCCTTCCTTCCTTTTTCATGGTCCAGTTGGCCTATCTAACCTATATGTTACTTTACGTTTGGGGTGGAGGGGGGAGGGAGGCGAATGGAAAAAGCAAGCGAAAGTAAGGAGAAAAGAGCTTTTAAATGCTACTCAGATTCCTGTGAGGCCTTACAAAGAGCAGCACGCGCAGTGCTTTATCCCACTGCACGAAAAGGCTAAATTGCCAAGCAAAAGAAAGAAAAAAAAAAAAGAAAGGGAATAAAAAAAAAAAGAAAAAAAAAACCCCTTATGTGTTTGTGCTTCTTCCGTTTTTATTTTCTTCTTTTACCAACCTGCAATGACTGTCTGGTTTTTTTTCCCCCCCCCTCGCTTTCACTTTCTTTTCCACCTTTTTGTTATTATTTCCCCCGTTTTTTTTCCCCCCCCCTCTTTTGTTCAAAACTCCGTCCTCCCAAAACTTACCAGTAGGGAATTAAAAAAAAATAAAACATGAAAATCCTCGCAGCAGTATTGCTAATGGTGCTCTGCAGCACTACCATGGGTGAGGAGAAGCAAAAGAGTGCAAGAGAACAACGATGCGGAACGGACACTGATTGTGTCACTGTTAAAGATGCGACTGGGGGTGGGCAGGTACCGTTGAAAAGGGGGGGGACAAAAAAAACAGCTTCTCGTTGACGGCCTTGACCTAAGCGACAAGAAGGCCGGCCACACCGTTGCAACAGTCGAGCAGAGGCTTCCTGGGTGGTTTGGGCCGAAGAGGCCGCTCGACTTCCACTTCGACGGGGAGCTACTCAACCGCGAAGTCCCCCTTGCTATGTACGACATCAAGGTGTGATGGGGGGGGGGGGGGGAGAGAAACCCACCACAACAGATCGCCGACGTGATCGAGATGTCGTCTAGGAAGGAGAGCGAGCTGTGAGCTACGCTGCCCCCCCTCCCCTCAAAAAAACCTTTTTTTATATCTGTACAAGTGTGTTGTGTTCCATGTTTGGTTCCGTTCATTGCTTCTTGCTGCACGTAATACATAATCCTTTTAGGGTCCACAGCCACATGGCGCAGTGGCCCCCTGCCATGGCTGACCTGCAGCAGCACAGCAGGCTGTGCATGCCCGCTGGGGGTGTTGCCGCCAGCGAGGCACTGCAAGACGGATGGCGCACGCTTAGCAACATCTACAACGATACTAGGACCAGGATGGTGGAAGGGGGGTGGACCCCCACAGTGGCGCCCGTGGACGCCAGTGCCTGTGAAGGCCTCGAAAGGGACAGCGTGAAGAGCCTCGCAGAGATGTACGTCAAGAAGCCAGAAAGAAAACCTGCGGAGTGCGCCCTTCAGCAGGACCTGCTTTTGCAGAGCGAAGTTCTCCCCCGTTCGGCCCCCTCACACCTCACTATGCCTAGCCCGTTCCCGCTGCACAGCAATGCCGTCCCACCACTCCTCCCTAGCTTCTCAGCACCCTTGATGCCACCACCACCACCGCCGCAACAGCATGACACAGCACTCGTTGCCGTTCCAGTCTCGGATGCTGTTGTCCACGAGAAGGGCACCTGGTCGCTGCTAGAGGGGGCGGGGCAGACACGACAACATGTGAAACAAAAGGAGTTAGAACAGCAAGACTCCTCATCGCAGACCAGCTCCAGTTCCTCGTCGACATCCTCTTCCTCAGACAACCTGCCTGTCCTGCCCGATGACCTGCCTGTCATACCTGACAACCTTCCTGTCCTGCCCGATGACCCGCCTGTCGCAGCTGAGGACCGCTCCCCAACTCCAGTCAGTGAGGAGCTTACCCCTTTACAACCTACGGCAGAAGGTAGGGCCAAACTCAAGGCGAACCCCATCTTCCAGCGAGCCATGGCCAAAAGGCTCCAAGAAGATGTTTCGACAGCGGCCGTGGAACCTAGCATGGAACGGAAAAGAGCCCCCTTGCGATTACCGCCGATTGCTGTGAAATTAGTAACAGAAGTAGATGACAGCAAGCAGGCTGAGGACCTGCCCTCTGAGCACATCCCGGAACCGAGTGCGACAGTGTCCCACGTGTCGCAAGAGGAGATCGAGGAGGTTGAGAAGTGGAAGGAAGAACTTGAGGAAAAGGAGGAAGTTGCTGAAATGGAGCTGGTACAGAGTGAACAAAAAAAGGTGTGTATGAAGTGGGATGAGGACAAAAGACGGACGGAGGAAATTGAACAGAAGGAAGAAGAACACAGAAAACAAGAAAGCCAACAGAGAGAAGAGGAAGAGCACAGGAAACAAGTTGAACTGGAGCGTCAACAAGGCGAGGAGCTGCTTAAGAAACAAGAAGCAGAACGTCAGGAGAAGGAGCTCGAAAAAAGAAGGAGAGAAATCGAAGAAAGAGAGAGGCAGTTACAGAACAAGCAGGCGGAGCGAGAACGATGGGAGCAAGAGCAGAGGCGCAACGAGCAGGCAATCAGAGAAGAAAGAGAGAAGCAGAGACGCTTGAGAGAGCAGGAAGAAAAACAACGGGAAGCAGAGGAGCAAAAGGAAAAGGCAAGGAAAGAAAAGCAAAAAGAAAAGAAAAGGCCTGAGAAAAAGGCAAAAGCGATAACTGAAGTAATAGAGCCTGATAGAAAACGAGTGGTGCAGTTCAGGGATGCGGGGGCGCCAAGAAAGAAGCCGCGCCATGACCCGGTGTTAGAGCTGTTCGGGGAGAAGAAGCAAAAGGTTGTGAAGACGGACCCAAACGGGATGTACACTACCTTCTGTCGAGAGCTGATGCTGAAGCAGAGCAGCAACAGTTCAAAGCTGCTGTTCCTGGCCAGTCAATGGCACCCTTCTACAGCAAACCTCAATATCATCACCTCCTCAAGCCCGGACCTCCCCTCCGCCATGAAGAGCCTTACAGAGAAGTTGGGCCCTCCTCATGAGATTGTGGTGGCATATACACCAGTAGGAGAGAGGCTGGTCCTCATGGCAGAGAAGGCGCTCGACGACTGCGACATAGTGAAGGCTGCCGACCGCATGATACAAGCTAGCGACCTTCTGTTCAGGGAGCAGAACAATGCGCCGAAGTGGCACATCCTGGCTAAGCGTTTGTCCATGTTCGTCAGCAAGTGCCAGGCTGCAGCGTCTGCACGAAAAAAGGCACAAGTCCGGCGGCTGCTACATGTGTTAAAATGCTGCGAGATGTACTGCAGGCTGCAGAAGGTGCGGCTTTACTCAGCACAGCTAAACGCCGCCGCCGCCAACACCCCTGTCGCCAAGGCCTTCATCGTCGAGTCCTCTGACGCAGGCAACGTGGGCTACGACATGGCGAAGATCTTTTCCTACATCGAGCACCTCCCGGCTGCAGAGCACGAGTTCTCTTTCGCAGAAACCTCCCCCTACTCCAAGAAGTCCCTTTTTGCCGTCACCAACCACGACCTCCTGTCTTGGGCGTACCGCGCCTTGACCCAGTCAGCCGTGGCTAGTAGTTAGTGCACACAGGTCACCCCTTGTAACACTGTTATTTCTATTTGCTGGTTTATTTACTGTTCTGCCACACCCACAGTGCAGCATGATGCTCGAGGACGACACGTGGATCAGAGACCTGAACCTTTCCATACTGTATGCACACGGCACACACGCACACCCACGTACCCACCGCAGGGACGATGTGTCATGCGAGATACCGCAAGAAGACGGCCTGGGGTTCGAGTTTGGGTCGCAGGTATGGCACGTTACTTACGAAGAACAACACAGTGCGAGAGCCCTAATGCTACGTACTGCAAGGGGTTGTTGGAGGGGCTGATGAACGAGTGCTCTTCTGGGTCATCGTGGGGGTGCTCTATGGACGATACCGAGTGTGGAAGGCCTGTGAGGAAAGGTGGTGACTTCAACAGCGACGCAAGAGAAGCTGCCATCGAGAAGATAGGAGTGGCGTACTCTGGTGCTCCTGTGCGGGAGATCCTGAACACACTGGAGGTGGACGACATCATGTGCGAGAGGCTTGCCGTGCGAGCGAACTCCGTTAAGGAGGCAACCTCGAACCACGACTCCGTGAAGCCTAAGGCGATGTTCTCGGCGACCATCAGCGAGAAGGACACGCCGTTCACAACAAGCAACATCCACACCATCTACAACATCCTTCGCAGGAACATCAATAGCCTTGTGAACGGCAAGGGTGGGACCATTGCTTACGGGCTGCAAGGTGGTGCAGTCTGTGGTCTCTCCATCACCAAGCACCCCCCTGACTACCTCGAGCTGCTCATGCACTGCGCTGCGTGCCTCGCTTCACCCCAAATAGACCTCTCTTTCCTATCCCTTCGCTCCATACCTGTGCAGGGCCAGCCCAACACATACATTTACGAGATCCAGGTGGGGGACTCCCGCAGGTGGGGCTACAAACCGTACTACACGGACAGCACCAGGGAGGTCGCCTACATACGCTACACAGACAGCACCATCAAGTCCATGTCCTTTGAGATCCAAACGGAATTTAAGAAGAGAACGCAATTCCTACACTTCCAAGCCACCCCCGGAGCTCCCCCAAAGGTTAGCCTCCCTCCTGAGCTGTACGACCCGTGCACATATCTTGCACCGACTCCGTGCACTAACGACATTCCTGTCGCGGACTGTTCTTTGGACCCCGAGACGGGTGTGTTCAGTTGTGTGTGCAGCAAAGGACACCCGCTGATGGTTTGCGACAGCAGCAACATCACGGTACCCTGTCAGAAGAGGAAGCAAGCCTGCAGGCAGACCATTGACAGGACGGTGACAGCGTTTCAGTGCGCACAGTGCGAGTACCGTCTGTGCGACCAGTGTTACGAGGCGATGTTGAAGGAGACGGTGGCGGAGGTGTCTCTGCAGCAGAAGGAGGCAGGGCGTGAAGCAGGGTTGGGGCTGAAGTTCCTCGTGGCTGTCCTAGCACGTGTCGACGTGGGAGACGTGCAACTAGAGATGTTCGGGAGCCTCATGAAGCAGCTGTGCATTACACCTGGCCTCCTGCATGCTTTGGCACTGATGCTGTTTTATAAAGGCCCCAGCAAAGAGGAATGGCAGGCCTTGGGCGAGACAGCTGTAATATGCAAGGATGCTATCCTGCGTAGGCTGGGCTTCCTGTCGGCCCTGTCGGTTCAAGCCCCAGCAGAAGAGTGTCTTATCTTTGCGGAGATCACATCTTGCATTCCAATACCTGTGATCTCCTGTGCGGCAAGCAGGCTGCTCGCGCAGATGTCCTCAGCACCCCTCCGTCTTGTTGCTGTCTTGACACGGGCTATTGGGAAGTTCCAAGACGTGAGCACTGGCACACCGGGGAAAGTGTGGGCGGATCTTTTTGCGGTGCAGAAGCACGCCCTTGCCTTTGAAGTCTTCTTTTCTCTGCAAAACAAACACATAAAGCTCGTGAGGCAAAGTTTTAATGAGGCGGTCGCGAACGACCCAACCCCACTGGCAGACAAGGTTGCACTGTTGAGTGAGATGGTCAGTAAAAATAGCAATTTGGGTAAGAAGTATGTTCAAGGGAAGGGAAGGGGGGGAAGGGGTTTACATTGTGAGAACTTCAAAATAGGGGGTACATAAGTGATGCCCAGGATTTAATTAGGCTTTTTGTGACAACACGCTAGTAGTTGCGAAAAGGCGAAAATTAAGCTCTGCAAAAAAGATTCGTCAAGATATCAAGGCAACCCAAGGTCAATTCTGTACCCCCATTTTGAAGAATTTCCACAATTTTTTTTTTTTTTTTTTTTTTTTTCACACACCGACAATAAAAAAAAATCTTTTTTCCAGGGTTCAAAAGCATAAGGCTAGACTACCACCCCAGTTTCAAGATGTTCATATCCCTGGAATTTTCTTCCAGTAATTTTTTTTTGTTCATTTCCACACCTTTTTTTTATTCTCCTTCGTTTATTCTCCTTTTTTTTCAAAAAGAATTTTTTTTTATAAAAAGAAAGCTTTGGGGGGGCAAAATAAAAAAAGAAATAATGAAAACACCAAAGGAAATGAAGAAAAAAAAAAAAGAAAAAAAAACAGCGTACGGTGCACTTACACAAATGGGGAAATTATTCCCCCCTTTTTTGTCCTTTCTCCCCCCCCCCCCCCGGAAAATACTGGTCTCGTTAATCTATAAAAAGGTTGTTTAAATATGATCAGAAAAGAAAAGAGAGAGAAACAGATACAATTTATTCGCCTTTGTAATTCGCCACATGGTCATGAGTCTTAAGGAAGCAGTGCTTTCGTGATGCGCAAGTAAGAAAGAATTTTTTAAAACACTGTGTTACAACATTATTCCTCGCAATAAGACTCCCTCCTACATCACCATGAATCTTCACTCCCCGACTACATGGAGGCCCTTCCTCCCCCATCCCCTCTCTCTCTCTCTCTCTCTCTTTTTTCCTTTTTTCTGCGGATCGTAAGGGGGGGGGGGGGGGGTAAATATCGAAGGATAGGGACACACAAAAAAAAAGAAAGAAAAACAACCCATCTATTTTTTTTTCCTTCTATTTTTTTTTTTTCCTCTTTCTTTTTTTTTTTCATTTTCTCTCTCTTTTCTCCCCCTCAAATGAAAAAAAAAAAAAAAAAAAAAAAAAAACACACAACAAAATATCTTGCTACTATTTTCTCTCTCTCTCTCTCTCTTCACAGAACCTGTGCCACCCACCTCCCCCTCCATTCCTTCAGGAAGAAAAAAAAAAGAAAATGCACACACTGCTCCGCAGAGGAAGCACAGTGAAGCCTGATGGAAGTGCTGGAGTGAGGCTTGATTTAATATTCATGAGTGCGGGATGGACTCTTCTGGGAGTGGGTCTTGTGTTGTATGCCAGCACGGTACTGCTCTCAGTAGAAATGCTGTATAATGTAATAAGTTACTGCTGTGTGATTCTCTCTGTGATGGGTGTGGCTGCTGGGCTTGGGGGCGAGTTACTTTTGATGAAAATTGACAGAATAAACAATGACCTCCACTCCATGTCTTGGATCGTCTTTGAAAATGAACAACTCACAACGACAAAGGCAACTCTTTCCCAGTTCCAAGAACTCCGCGATGTGGAACTAAGCATTCTGACCTTAGTTAAAAACATCATACAAGTAAGGCCCTACCTACCCACTGTCGAAAACGACTTCTCATCCATCGAAGAGGACACCAAATCCGATTTTTCAAGCAGTGAAGAAGAAGACACCGAGTCAGACTCGGAGTTCCCAGAACCCAACACTGCAGCAAGCTCGCCATGCGCATCACCAAAACCCATAATCAGAATAGACAGCATGTTCCGTGCTACAACCGACCCCCACTCCGCTCCGAAAATCCGATTTGATGTTGGAAATGAGGATCTCACGAAGAAAGCTTTCGACTTCACCAATGCAAGGAAGCGTCTCTCGCTTCCTGGAGGGGTTGCTTCCAGGAGGCAATCTGTGTCTGATACGTTCGTTGCGTACCACAGGAGGAGCTCGATGGCGGGGTACAACTTTGGCAGGAGGAAGTCTTCGTGTGCGTCGGACTACGAGCCCGACAAGACCGACTCCGCTGCTGTCTTGAAACTGAACTCCAAACTCCGCAACACGATGCGCAAGGGAAAGGGCACCATCATCTCCGTGGAGTTCGGGTTGCTAGAGCTCGTTAACGACTCCACAGAAGGCACCTACCACCTTGCTGAGATCCTTGTCTCAAACGTGCTCGATATTGTGAAGAACAACAACGGGACCATCCTCCAGATCCGTGCTGACGGTGTGATCGCCTCGTGGAACACACACCAGCCGTGTTCCCTGCATGCTTGGTCCGCCTGCCGCTCCGCTCTCGAGATCAAAGAGTCGATGGAGTCTGTGGAGGAGAATGAGCGCGTTGGGTGGTCGGTCGCCATCACCGGCGGCATCCTCTACTCAGGAAACATCGGGAATGACCACCACAAAGCACAGTTCATCCTCGGCGACAAGGTGGACAAGGCACGGTACATGAACCAGCTGTCCAGAGTGCTGCAAACACCCATTCTGCTAACAGAAGCGGTGCAGGAGGTGTGATTTAAAAAAAAAAAAAAAGAAAAATGAAATAATAAAAAATACCACCCAACAGATGACCACCGACGAGATCAAGAGCAGGCCCATTGACATTATTTCGTGGGGAACTCAGGAGGAGTGCAGGACAGAGATGATCTTCGAGGTGTGCAGAAAAAGAAAAAAAAAAGGGAAAAAACACACCCAAACAGCTCCTGTCTGAGAGCGACACGAAAGATGTGGGGACATGGAAGCAAGCCTTCTCTGCCTTCATCGGCGACCACCACGAGAAGGCGTTGGAACTGCTGAGTGCGCTGGACGATAAGGACGAGCAGGTGGACAGGTTCACAGCACTGGTGAAGTCCGCAACAGACAACAGCGGCCTGGTGCCGAAACCGTACTCCAGGAAGCTAGATGGGTGGCAGGTGTGGGAAGTGTCGGACGACCAATCACCGCAGTCTCTGGTAACAGGAACAGGCACGTCTGTGGGCAGCAGGCAATCACTGTACTCAGTAGAATCGCTCTCAAAAAACAAGAAACTGTCATGGGACGGGTTCGGCACCAAGCGACAGAACAGCCAGGAACATGCGGAGCTCCTCAAAATCGCCATAGAGCAGGACGTCCCGCCAGATGACTTCGACTCCGACTCCGACGACTACGACACCCCGCCTACATTCTTCATCGACAAGGACGGCTGCAAGTGGCGACGTTCCGACAAAAAACTAGGCGAAGGCGCATTCGGCGAGGTGTGGCTCGGCATGTCCGGGGAGGGCTCCCTCGTCGCTCTCAAATGCATCAAAATGGAAAACCAACCTGTTGTCAAGAAGAACCGTTTCGGCCGCTCCGGACAGGGACAGAGCGAGACCCTAACATCAGCCATCAACGAGGTCGACGTGCTGTCCAAGTACAAGGACGACTCCATCGTGTCCTTCATCTCATGCGGGGTGTACGACAGACACATCATCGTGGCCATGGAGTACGTAAGCGGAGGATCGCTAGCGTCGGTGATAAGCTCCTTCGGAAGCATTCCTACAAACTCAGCAAAGAGGTACACGAGGGATATCTTGAAAGGCCTCATCTACCTGCACTCAAAGAACATTGTCCACCGTGACCTGAAGCCTGCTAACGTGCTCCTCCACACTGACGGGCAATGCAAGCTAAGCGACTTCGGAACATCAGCATTAAGTGACATGGTGACCGATACACGGACAATTGGAACACCCCTCTTCATGGCACCTGAAGCTTGTAATGGAAAGGCGTGTAAAGCGTCAGATGTTTGGTCACTTGGGCACACTGTTATAGAGATGCTCACCTCTCAGACGCCTTTCGAGTATGCACTTGACGTTCCTAAGCAGCAGCACTGTTTCATGAGATGGCTCTGTCAAACTGAAGGTGACATACCACTGCCTGCAGAATCATCATTGGGTACTGAAGCTTCTGCGCTCGTTGCCAAAGTTTTAATCCGGTAGATCGTCCTAGTGTTGTGCAGTTGTCTTACGAGCCGTTTTTGCTGTGAGAGAAGTTTGAGTAGGGGGGGGGGGG